>OU342745.1:7851226-8190403 GCA_910589775.1 Avena eriantha | reverse complement strand
CTGGTGTGGTTCATTAAAAGAACATACATCCAATGACAATGGTGGATCCTTATGTGGTTTGTGACAAGAACAGACATGCAATGACTCTCATTGTGGTTCATGAGAAGAGCACACATGCAATGACACTAGTGTATCCTTATGTGGGTTGTGACAAGAACATACATGCAATGACACTAGGTGTGGTTCATGAAAAGAACACACATTCAATGACACTAGTGTATCCTTATGTGGTTTGTGAGAAGACTAGACATGCAATGACTCTAGCTGTGGTTCATGAAAAGAACACACATCCAATGACATTTATGTATCCTTATGTGATTTGTGAGAAGAGAAGACATGCAATGACTCTAGAAGTTGTTCATGAAAAGAACAAACATGCAATGACACTAGTGGATCCATATGTGGTTTGTGAAAAGAACAGATATGCAATCACACTGGGTGGATCCATGTGTGGTTCATGAAAAGAAGACACATGCAATGACACTAGTGGATCCATGTGTGGTTTGCGAGAATAACACACATCCAATGACACTGGGTGTGGTTCATGAAAAGAACACACATCCAATGACACTGGTGGATCCTTATGTGGTTTGTCAGAAGAACATACATGCAATGACTCTAGCTGTAGTTCATGAAAAGAACACACATGCAATGACACTGGTGTATCGTTATGTGGTTGGTTAGAAGAACAGACATGCAATGACTCTAGCTATGGTTCATGAAAAGAACACACATGCAATGACACTGGTGGATCCATGTGTGGTTTATGAAAGGAACAGACATGCAATGACACTGGGTGTGGTTCATGAAAAGAACAGACATGCCATGACACTGGTGGATCCATATGTGGTTTGTGAGTAGAACAGACATGCAATCACACTGGGTGGATCCATGTGTGGTTTATGAAAAGAACACACATGCAATGACACTGGTGGATCCATGTGTGGTTTGTGAGAAGAACACACATGTAATGACACTGGGTGTGGTTCATGAAAAGAACACACATGCAATGACACTAGTGGATCCTTATGTGGTTTGTGAGAAGAACAAACATGCAATGACTCTCGATGTGGTTAATGAGAAGAACACATATGCAATGACACTGGTGTATCCTTATGTGGTTTATGAGACGAACACACATGCAATGACTCTAGTTGTGGTTCATGAAAGGAACACACATGCAATGACAATGGTGTATCCTTATGTGGTTTGTGAGAAGAACAACCATGCAATGACACTAGGTGTGGTTCATGAAAAGAACACACATGGAATGACACTAGTGTATCCTTATGTGGTTTTTGAGAATAACAGACATGCAATGACTCTAACTGTGGTTCATGAAAAGAACACACATCCAATGACACTGTTGTATCCTTATATGATTTGTGAGAAGAACAGACATGCAATGACTCTAGTTGTGGTTCATGAAAAGAACACACATGCAATGACACTGGTGGATCCATATGTGGTTCCAGAAAAGAACAGACATGCAATCACACTGGGTGGATCCATGTGTGGTTCATGAAAAGAACACACATACAATGAGACTGGTGGATCCATGTGTGGTTTGTGAGAAGAACACACATCCAATGACACTTGGTGTGGTTCATGAAAAGAACACACATCCAATGACACTGGTGGATCCTTATGTGGTTTATGAGAAGATAATACATGCAATGACTCTAGCTGTGGTTCATGAGAAGAACACACATGCAATGACACTAGTGTATCCTTATGTGGTTTATGAGAAGAACACACATGCAATGACTCTAGCTATGGTTCATGAAAGGAACAGACATGCAATGACACTAGTGGATCCATATGTGGTTTGTGAAAAGAACAGACATGCAATGACTCTAGCTGTGGTTCATGAAAAGAACACATATGCAATGACATTGTTGTACCCTTATGTGGTTTGTGAGAATAACAGACATGTGTGGTTTATGAAAGGAACAGACATGCAATGACATTGGGTGTGGTTCATGAAAAGAATAGACATGCAATGACACTAGTGGATCCATATGTGGTTTGCGAAAAGAACAAACATGCAATCGCACTGGGTGGATCTATGTGTGGTTCATGAAAACAACACACATGCAATGACATTGGTGGATCCATGTGTGGTTTGTGAGAAGAACACACATGCAATGACACTGGGTGTGGTTCATTAAAAGAACATACATCCAATGACAATGGTGGATCCTTATGTGGTGTGTGACAAGAACAGACATGCAATGACTCTCATTGTGGTTCATGAGAAGAACACACATGCAATGACACTGGTGGATCCATGTGTGGTTTATGAAAGGAACACACATGCAATCACACTGGGTGGATCCACGCGTGGTTCATGAAAAGACCAGACATGCAATGATATTGGTGGATCCATGTGTGTATTATGAGAGGAACATACAAGCAATCACACAGGGTGGATCCATGTGTGGTTCATGAAAAGAATAGACATGCAATGACACTGGTGCATCCATATATATGTGGTTTGTTAGAGGAACAGACATGCAATCACACTGGGTGGATCCTTATGTGGTTCATGAAAAGAACACACATGCAATGACACTGGTGGATCCATGTGTGGTTTGTGAGAAGAATACACATCTAATGACACTTGGTGTGGTTCATGAAAAGAACACACATCCAATGACACTTGTGGATCCTTATATGGCTTGTGAGAAGAACATACATGGAATGACTCTAAATGTGGTTCATGAGAAGAACAGACATGCAATGACTCTAGCTATGGTTTGTGAGAAGAAAACACATGCAAGGACACTGGTGGATCCTTATGTGGTTTGTGAGAGGAACAGACATGCAATGACTCTAGTTGTGGTTCATGAAAAGAACAGACATGCAATGACACTGGTGGATCCATATGTGGTTTCTGAGAGGAACAGACATGCAATCACACTGGGTGGATTCATGTGTGGTTTATAAAAGGAATAGACATGCAATGACACTGGGTGTGGTTCATGAAAAGAACAAACATGTAATGGCACTGTTGGATCCATATGTGGTTTGTGAGAGGAACATACATGCAATCACACTGGGTGGATCCATCTGTGGTTCATGAAAAGAACAGACATGCAATGATACTGGTGGATCCATGTGTGGTTTGTGGGAAGAACACACATGCAATGGCACTAGGTGTGGTTCATGAAAAGAACACACATCCAATGACACTGGTGGATCCTTATGTGGTTTGTGAGAAGAACAGACATGCAATGACTCTAGATGTGGTTCATGAGAACAACAAACATGCAATGACACGGGTGTATCCTTATGTGTTTTCTGAGAAGAACAGACATGCAATGGCACTGGGTGTGGTTCATGAAAAGAACACACATGCAATGACACTGGTGTATCCTTATGTGGTTTGTAAGAAGAACAGACAGGCAATGACTCTAGCTGTGGTTTACGAAAAGAACACACATCCAATGACACTTCTCTATCCTTATGTGATTTGTGAGAAGAACAGACATGCCATGACTCTAGGTGTGGTTCATGAAAAGAACAAACATGCAATGACACTTGTGGATCCATATGTGGTTTGTGAAAAAACATACATGCAATCACACTGGGTGGATAAATGTGTGGTTCATGAAAAGAACACACATGCAATGATACTGCTGGATCCATGTGTGGTTTGTGACAAGAACACACATCCAATGACACTAGGTGTGGTTCATGAAAAGAACACACATCCAATGACACTAGGTGTGGCTCATGAAAAGAACACACATCCAATGACACTAGTGGATCCTTATGTGGTTTGTGAGAAGAACAGACATGTAATGACACTAGTTGTGGTTCATGAGAAGAACACACATGCAACGACACTGGTGGATCCATATGTTCTTTGTGAGAAGAATAGACATGCAATGACTCTAGATGTGGTTCATGAAAATAACACACATGCAATGACACTGGTGGATCCATATGTGGTTTCTGAGAAGAACAGACATGCAATGACTCTAGATGTGGTTCATGAAAATAACACACATACAATGACACTGCTGTATCCTTATGTGATTTGTGAGAAGAACAGACATGCGATGACTCTAGCGGTGGTTCATGAAAAGAACACACATGTAATGACACTGGGTGTAGTTCATGAAAAGAACACACATGCAATGACACTGGTGTATCCTTATGTGGTTTGTGACAAGAATAGACATGCAATGACTCAAGCTGTGGTTCATGAAAAGAACACACATGCAATGACACTGGTGGATCCATGTGTGGTTTATGAAAGCAACAAACATGCAATTACACTGGGTGTGGTTCATGAAAAAAATAGACATGCAATGACACTGGTGGATCCATGTGTGGTTAGTGAGAGGAACATACATGCAATCACACTGGGTGGATCCATGCGTGGTTCATGAAAAGAACAGACATGCAATGACACTGGTGGATCCAAATATATGTGGTTTGTTAGAGGAACAGACATGCAATCACACTGGGTAGATCCTTATGTGGTTCATGAAAAGAACACACATGCAATGACACTGGTGGATCTATGTGTGGTTTGTGAGAAGAACACACGTCCAATGACACTAGGTGTGGTTCATGAAAAGAACACACATCCAATGACACTTGTGGATCCTTATGTGGCTTATGAGAATAACAGACATGCAATCACTCTAGATGTGGTTCATGAGAAGAATAGACATGCAATGACACTGGTGTATCCTTATGTGGTTTGTGAGAAGAACAGACATGCAATGACTCTAGTTGTGGTTTGTGAGAATAACACACATGCAAGGATACTGGTGGATCCTTATGTGGTTTGTGAGATGAACAGACATGCAATGACTCTAGTTATGGTTCATGAAAAGAACAGGCATGCAATGACATTGGTGGATCCATATGTGGTTTGTGAGAGGAACATACATGCAATCACACTGGGTGGATCCATGTGTGGTTCATGAAAAGAACAGACATGCAATGATACTGGTGGATCCATGTGTGGTTTGTGAGAGGAACATACATGCAATGACACTAGGTGTGGTTCATGAAAAGAACACACATCCAATGACACTAGTGGATCCTTATGTGGTTTGTGAAAAAGAACACACATGCAATGACTCTAGCTGTGGTTCTTGAAGAGAACACACATGCAATGACACCGGTGGATCCATGTGTGGTTTATTGAAAGAACACACATGCAATGACTCTGGTGGATCCATATCTGGTTCATGAAAAGAACACACATTCAATGACACTGGTGGATCCATATGTGGTTCATGCAAAGAACACACATGCTACGACATTGGTGGATCAACATGTGGTTTTTGAAAAGAACACACATGCAATGACACCGTGGATCCATGTGGTTTATGACAATAACACACATGCAATGAACTCTAGTTGGTCCATGTGGTTTATGAGAAGAACACATATCCAATGAACTCTAGTGGATCTATCTTGGCATAATTTGATGTATGCCACGATGTATTTCATTGTACAAGACACTCGCTTTCTATTTTTATACTACGTAGTTTTGCCCTTGGTTTTTTGATACTACTCAGTTTTGCCCCCTCTGTCTATCTTTCGTAGAAGCCCAAACCTGTGCTCACTTTGTCTTCTACTCGCTGATTGGTTGTCACAGTTGTCACGCGGATCGTGTGCACCAACCATTGATTCTGTGCGATCCAACGATGATCGTTGCACACATCGTGCCCTTCACAGTACAACGTGAGACAGCACGGACGTCTCCCTCAGCGAGACTTCTACAAGAAGGAACACGAAGCCGTCCATGGAAAAAGTCATCGAGCGGTCATGTCATGTTTAATCAAGTCTGAAAAGCCTACTACTGCTACTACTACGCCACGACACATGCGTCATCGAGTGCACGGTCGTCGATGGACAGCTGCAATTTATTGCCACTTGATTTTAATAAGACATATCCCATTTTTTACGCAGCGGCTCTCAATCTCACTTCCAACTGGGCCCCACCGTAAGAAACTTGCCCGCGCTAGCCGGAGGCCGAAGAGCTGAGCTTGATGCGACCTAACGTATCCGCCTTCATCGAGTCACTCGTAGTCATCAACACATCCCTCTACCCGATCTAGGACAACCCCACAAATCTCGCCATACAGCCACCTACCTCCCCCTCTACATTTCCACTTTTAATTATCGAGAATTTTAGGGCCATGTCAAACTTCGTACATAGAAATTGTGTATGTTCCATTTGCATGTGGCTCAATACAGAACTGCCATGCATGGCCCGGGAGAAAAACGTGATGTACCGTGCGCGTGTCACAGTGCACGGTGCAGTAGACTGCGCGGCGCGTTGCACGGTGGTGCAACGAAATGTGCCTTGCTTCCATCCACCTTAACGAAATGTGCCCGCGCCAGGGGGTGGTGTGGCCGCTCCCGGCACCCCCTCGGCCTCTCCTTCCGCCTATATATTTCCCTTGGGACGAAAACCCTAAGTACCCGATCAAAAATCCACGAAAGAGTCTGTAGCCGCCATCATCTCCATCCCTAGATCGGGAGGGATCTGAAGCTCTTCCCGGCACCCTGCCAGAGAGGGGAATTCACCCTGGAGGCCTTCTTCATCACCATGCAAGCCTCCGGTGTGATGCGTGAGTAGTTCATCCTTGGAATACGGATCCATGTAGTAGCTAGATGGCTGGTTCTCCTCCTTTGTGCTTTCATGTCTAGATCTTGTGAGCTCCGTTCATGATCAAGATCATCTATTTGTAATTTTGCATGTTGTGTTTGCGGGGATCCGATGGATATTGAGATGCTATTTCAGATTGATTATTGATTCTATCATGTCTTTGTTATTTGTGATCTTGCATGCTTTCCGTTGTTAGTAGCTATCTTGGCCAAGTAGATGCTAGCAACTCCAAGAGTTAGTATTTATGCTCGATAGTGGGTTCATGCCTCTAGTAATCTGGGGAAGTGACAGAAATCTCTAAGGTACTAGATGTGTTGTTGCTACTAGAGTGAAAACAACAATCCTTTGTTCATAGAATAATCGTATTGTTTACTTTACACGCAGTTCGTAAAGCAATAATTTGTTGCTTGCAACTTAATACTAGAGGGGGTTCGGATGATAGCCTGAAGGTGGATTATTAGTCATAGATGCAGTTGGATGGCGGTCTATGTATTATGTTGTAATACCCAATCAAGTCTCAACGGAGTCAAGATGATTAGTATATGCATGTATTTCTTTCTCGATGTTTGTCAATTGCCCCGTTGTAATTTGTTCACCCAACATGTTATCTATCTAAGGAGAGCCACCTCTAGTGAACCATGGATCTCGGTCCTTGTCTTTTACATACAATCTACAATCTTTTACTTCTTTGTGTTTACTTTTTGCAAACTTTTACTTCTTTCCATTCGATACGTTTAATCCTTTGTTTTTCGCAAAACACGGTGAGATTGACAACCTCATCGCAAGTTGGGGACAAAGTTCTATGGTTGTGTTGTGTAGGTCTCCATGTTGCTACTAGCACCGGTAGTGCGCCCTGCCAAAGCTCAGCTAGCAACACATTTGGGGTGTTTCCTTGCTCCTACTGGTTGGATTAAACCTTGGTTTCATAACTGAGGGAAAACTTAATGATGTGCTCATCATACTTTCCTCTTGGGGTTCCCAACGAGCTCTACGTTGAAAGTCGAGTACATCAAGATCTTTTCTGGCGCTGTTGCCAGGGAGTCAAGGACATCTTCACAAGGGGAGTCCCTCGTAACCAATCTCTTTACTTTGTTGTTTTTGTTTTCTGCTTTGTGTTTACTTTCTGCAAACTTTTACTTCTTTCCATTCGATACGTTTAATCCTTTGTTTTCTGCAAAACATGGTGAGATTGACAACCTCATCGCAAGTTGGGGACAAAGTTCTATGGTTGTGTTGTGCAGGTCTCCACGTTGCTACTAGCATTGGTAGTGCGCCCTGCCAAAGCTCATCTAGTAACATCTTTGGGGTGTTTCCTTGCTCCTACTGGTTCGATTAAACCTTGGTTTCATAACTGAGGGAAACTTGTTGCTGTGCTCATCATACCTTCGTCTTGGGGTTCCCAACGAGCTCTTTATCAACACCGCCATTAAGCATTTTTCTGAGCGCCGTGCATTGAGCCATCACTGCTCCTTCTACAAGGGGATCGCCTTCTTCTAGGTGAGTCTCGCCGGCACCGACTTCAACTCCTTACTGAAGCATGGAGAGGCCCCGGGCTCCGGCATCTACAAAGGCGGCCAAACCATGAATGTCAACGCCTACATCGCTGAACACTAGGCTCTTAACATTCACCTTAGAAACCTCCAGCGGGTGGCCATCGAAGAGGGTCGCATGCCTCCAATCAGGCCCAAGGCCCCCAAGATCAAGGGACTATGCAGCAAGAGGTGGAGGAAGCACCGGAGGGAGGAGGCGGAGGCGCGCGCACATGCAAGGAGGGGTTGAATGTGTCTACTGCTGCTAAGCAGCTTCTTTTGATTTTCTATATTTTGCTTGCATCATATTTCTGGTTGAATGCATCGAACCTCGTTAGGCAACCTACTTTCTATCGCTATATCCTATTTAGCTACGCACGGCTATATCTACAGTTGTTTTGTTTTCTGAATGAATGTATTCTGCCTAGTGTGATTTGCTGCTCTTGATTTGTTACCTGATCGGAGGCAAAAAGAGGTCCAAAAGGGAAAAAATTATCGAAGAGAGAATATTCTCTAGATTTGCTACCAATTTGGGCAAAATGAAACATATTTGTTTAGCGAGAGAGGAAAAAGGTATTCTTTCAAACTGCGAGTTAACAAGCTACCATCTTGACAAGCTACAAGACACATACGTAAACATAACAGAAAGAGGGTTAAATTTATTTTACTACTCTCACTTGAGGCGCTAGACATCTTGATAAGATAAATGAGTTCCACAAAATAGAAACATAACACTGAGAAGTAAAACTTAATTCACTTCTCATCAGCCCACTTGAGGTGCTTGCCATCGTTCCTAGGTGACCTACTACGATCATTCTAGGTGGATCTTACATTATTGGCACTCCACAGCTCACGAAATGCTTCGTCCCACCTGGGATCTGACTTGCCTTTCCTATGTTCAGCGTCCTGCGACACAGTTAGAAGTGCATCATAGACCAGATTGTTGCCGCTAGAAGATGCAGCCTCTCTATTTGCTGCTTCAGCTGCAGCCTCTCTGTCAGCTGCAGCCTCTCTGTCAGCTGCTTCTGCTTCAGCTGCAAGCTCTCTTTCAGCTGCTTCTGCAGCCTCTCTGTCAGCTGCTTCAGATGCAGCCATTTCCTTTTCATATGCAGCTTCAAACTCAGCTATTCTGCATTTTCTACAAAGGGCACTCCTAAGCTCGTCTTCTCTCTTGCAAATAGGGAAAAACACGAGGTAACGTAGAAAAAATGGATCTTCTTGTACAACTGGTAGGTCACGTAAGCATCTATGGCAGCATACTTCAGGTTTATTTCAAACAACGGCCACTCGTCCCAGAAATCGTGCCTATCCGTAGGGAAATCTGCCTTCATTCTGTCATACGACTCATCGAGGATTCTAGTTGCGAGTGATGCCATTCCATCCTTCCTCGAGCCCCCTAGGATCTTGACAAGACTCTGAATATCGATCCAGTTGTGCGCAGGAATTGTAATTCCCTCCCGATAAAATTTCAAAAAATTAGTTGTATTGTCGACAGTGCAGAAAACAATTCCCTTTTCTACAAGAAACTGGCGCAGCGCCAGACAGTTCCTGTCAGTCCTGAAAGTATGTAGTTTGTCATCACCAAAATTTGTAACTACAAATATTTTGTCAATGCAAGATCATCATCTGAATATAATTTTAAAAAGTTTAGTAAATGCAAGATCAAGACTCTCAACATTATCTTGTCATAATTTATTTGGTCCTAAATAAAATCTAGTAGTTGCTAGATGAGCAAATGGATAAAGAACAAGAGGAGAAAATCCTAAAAGCGGTTAGCTATAGAGACCAGATCTACAAACCGGGAGAAGTGGTAGACGAGGACGTGTTTCCTCATGGCTAGTTGAACGACGGCGACTTCACTCCCTTCATATGGGTCCTCCGGGGTGTACTCGAGGTCCAATCCCACAAACTTGTCCTCGTGTTTCTCAAGCCAACCCTCGTACATCCTCAGGACTCACACCACTATCTCCTCCTCGTTGGTGTAGACAACGTCAATCTTCTTATTGTCATGGGTAGTGAAGCTTGTCTCTAGAGTGCGACGACCTTCCATGGCGGCAAGGAGAAGACGGGAAGAAGACAGATGACAGGAAGAAGAGTGGTTTCTGTGAGGCAGGGAAATGGTGGAACCGTCAATGCGCTTTTAAGGTAGTGGTTAACGACAGGGACGGAAGTCCAAGGAGAGACGCGTGGCGGTGGCTGTTCCAGTTACTGAGTAAACAAAAAATAATTATAACGCCGATACATGTGCCCTGTTTTGTCATGTCAATACACTGGGATGGTGGTGTTGTCCTATCCACTGTGCCAGCGCTGCAAGCCTACGTGACAGCCACCCCGCCTAAGCGACGGGAGCGACATAACAGCGAGAACTAACAGGGGGCCCAACTTGACGGCCATTAGCTTGATATTTTGTATTAAAACGTAAAGTTGAATTCATGCCGAAAAAGACCCTCTAAGTATTTGGCACGCCAACTTTGGGCAACACAGCTGATTGTAAGCAACTTGGGTACCGTGTTGCCTAGACACCCCAACTTTTGGGCCTAAAATGATATTCTTCGCTAGTAGGTAGCACCAACGTTATTCAACCCTAAGGGCATCGTGACGTAACAATATTTGCCATAGGGTATGGTGAACGAAGTGACCAGTTGGTCCGACTTTTGCATCCAAATTTGGTGGTAACCTGAGTAGGCATCGAGAAAACACAGAAGTTCCGAGCTAGTCGTCGAGTCAATCACTTGGTCAATGCGAGGCAAAGCAAGCGGATCCTTCAGACACGCTTTGTTCAAGATGGTGTAATCAACACACATTCTTAATTCATTAGTTCCCTTTTTGGGGACAAGTACATGATTTGGCACCCATCGGGTGTGAATAACTTCTCAGATAAAGCCAGCCTTAAGTAACCTAGCTATTTCTTTGCCTCTAGCCCTTCGTCTTTCATCACCAAAGCGTCGTAGAGGTTGCTTCACCGGTTTGGCATTGGGATCAATATTCAAGCTAGGCTCAGCAAGTTTCCTTAGGTACACCTTTCACCCTGACAGGTTAACAGGCGAAGATGTCCCTATTCTCATGGAGGAACTTAACGAGCGCGCTTTCCTATTTAGGATCCAGGTTCATGCCAATGGCGGTGGTCTTGGAGGAATATCCTTCAACAAGCTCCACCTTCTTGGTCTTGATGGTGGAATTGAATGCGGGTTCGGTAGCAGTGATCTGCTTCTTCGAAGCCAGCATCTCTGAGGCATCGACCTGGTTTTGGATCTCCTTAAACTCCTCGCCATAGAGAACTGCTTCCGCGAAGGCGGATTCGCCGAGCTCACACTCCCATGCCTTGGTGAAGCTTCCGTCAATGGTGATGATGTCGTTTGGTCCGGGAATCTTGAGCTTGTTGTAGACAGAGCATGGCCTTGTGAGGAAGTAGTGGAAGATGTCGTGTCCGAAGATGACGTGGTACATGCTCTTGAAGGGCACCACTTCAAAGGTCATGCATTCTTGGCGGTAGTTGTTAACATTGCCAAAAGCGACCGAAAGGGTGATGCAGCCTAGGGAATTTGCTTGTCGACTGGGGATAACCCCATGGAACACGGTGTTGCCATTCCTTAGATGGGTCTCCATAAAGTTCATCTTGTGCAGTGTATCCAGGTACATGATGTTGATGCTTCCACTATCCACGAGGCACTTGGTGAACTCTGTGTCGTCAATCAAAGGGTTGATGACCATGGCATACTGGTTCTCTGTTGGGATAAGGTCTGGGTGATCCTTCCTATCCCAAGTAATTGGAATTTCCGACCACCTGACGTATTGGGGAATCGGAGGGAGGGTGGCCATTAGTATCCTCAAAGAGGTTTTCTAGGCTCGGACGGTGGGAGTGCAAAGGAAGGTATGGTAGCATGGAGCCTTCTTTTCGAAGGGATTTTTCCCTTTACCATGTCCCTTGTCAGAAGATTTGGGTTCCACGTCTTCATCCATGTCACTTGACTCCTTGGGATCCAACTCCTTCTTCTTCCCTTTGCCCTTTTCACGGGGTCTATTCTTTCTCCTTTGCTTGTAGCCGGACTAAGGGTCTTCCTTGAGGTTGTTGACAAATTTGCATTGGCGGTTGGTGTGGGTGGCTTTGCCATTTGTGTCAAGGTGGAAAAAACATGACATATCACGACACTCTTCGTACGTTTGGGGAACGCGGGGTGCTGAGAGCATAGAATCACTCCTCTGCTGGCCACTGCTGCCCCCCGACCACGTCCATGCTGTCCGCCTCCGCCTCTGCCAGCAAACGTTGCGGCGACCATGTCGGCTGCTTGCTTTTCTTCAGGCAGATTTTTCCGCTTGTTATTGTTGTTCTTCTTGGCCTGGGTAGGGATTGCTATTGCCGACAACGATCCGCGCGCGTCATCGTTAGCAGCGGCGAACTTTCTAGCCATGGCAATCATTGCGTTGAGGTTGAGCTCATTGTTGTCGTCCTGACGCTTCAATGTATGCCGGAGCAAAGTTCCCTTTTCGAGACCGTTGACGAAGGCGGCCATAGCGGTCTGTTCGTGCACCCCTGTGCAGGAATTTTTCATATCTAGCCAGCGAGAGAGGTAGGCACGAGAGGTTTCATCCCTTTCTTGCACACACCGTGGTAGGTCTCCGACAGTGCAGAGACGTTTGAACGTACCCTCGAAATTCTTGGTGAATGCTTCATGCATGTCCAACCAATTGCATATTTATTTCTCCGGCAAGTCGTTGATCCATTGCCTGGCGGTGCCGGTTAGCATGAGTGGGAGGTATTTGACAGCGACATTGGGGTTTCTCCCTGCGATGTGAATCACTTCACTCTAGTCCTACAACCATGTTGCTGGCCTGGCGGTGCCATCGTAGGGCTTGCTGGTCATGTCTATTTGGAGGCCCTTGGGGTAGGTTGTGGCCCGTATGACTGGTCCAAAACAACGTGGCCCAAGGTATGGGAGCTCCCGAGCTTCTTGGATCTTGTCCAGCCGTGTACGTGCATCATACGGCTCTAGTTGCTTCCCTTTTCCGTCATGGGGAGGGGAGTTGTGGCGTGATCTAGGTTATCGACCATGGCCTCCGCCATGATGGCTGCTAGGTGGCGATGGTGGCGATGGAGGCGGTGGGTTAGCCTTCTTACTGTGCCCCTCCTACGACTCCTCATGCCTGTCGATTTAACCTTAATCACTTCAAGATTCTTATGATAGGGGCAAATGAGAGCTGAAAGCTAATAAGTACTATAATTTTTGGAAGCCCTTTATGAGACTTGAATCCCTGCTTCCTTCTACGAAGGCCTTTCTTTTACTTTTATGTTGAGTCTCCACCTTCTATCTTTATGCACCTATTGAGAGAGCATAGTGGCCATTCTTAGTTTAATGTGCATTGTCCCAAGACTTGTTGATTGATGCATAACTTTGATATTGTTTGTTCTTAAACTATTTGTATCTAGTCACCCTTATAAACTCTGAAGGTGTCCTATGCATTTATGAGGGATAAGCTGAATGCCACTTTGCTATGTTTTCTTTATGTGAAACAAACAAACGTCTTGCAAAGCATTGTTATTCATGAATCTTGTGTTTGTGCCTTTTTATGTTGCAACATAGTTGCTATGTCTTATTGTTAGAACTTTATCATTCATGTTATGTTGAACTACTATGATCCCAGCTTTCAATGTTTTACAAATACTTTGATCAAGTTTATGATGGTGCATGTCACCTCAAAAATAATTCTTTCTTTTTATCACTTACCTACTCGAGGACGAGCAGGAGTTAAGCTTGGGGATGTTGATATGTTGGAAACGTATCTATAATTTTTGTTGTTCCATGCTTGTTTAGTATCTACTTTCTTATGTTTTGTCCACACTTTGGAGTACGTTTACACATTTTCTGGAACTAACCTATTAACAAGATGCCACAGTGCCAGTTGCCTGTTTTCTTCTGTTTTTGGTTTCAGAAAAGCCAGAAAATGAATATTCTCGGAATTGGACCGGACAAAAGCCAAAGTCGATATTTTACCGGAAGACTCACGGAGCCAGAAGATGAGATGGAGAGGGGCCAGGGGCTGGCCACACCATGTGGTGGCGCGGGCTAGCCCTAGCCGCGCCACCAGGTGGTGTGGGCCCCTTGGTCGGCCATCGACCTTGCCTCTTCGCCTATACGAAGCCTCCCGATACAAAAACCCTAAATCGACAGCCTCCAGCCACAAAAAGTTCCGCAGCACCACCGCCACCAAAGCGGAGATTCGGGGGATAGAAAGTCTCTATTCCGGCACCCTGTCGGGATGGGGAAGTGCCACCGGAGCCATCTCCACCGATCTCCACCACCATCTCCGTCGCCGTTGCTGATTCCCATGATGATGAGGGAGTAGTTCTTCCTCAAGGCTAAGGGTTCTATCGATAGCTATTTGTTCATCTCTCTCTCTATGCATGATCATATTGTGATCATGAGCTTTGTCATCAAGTAGATCTACCTTGCTACTCAAGTGCTTTAATAGATCTCTGTTCTCCCCATGTGTGTGAAAGTGACATCGTGCACACCATGGTGGCACTTAGGCTAGAGATTACAAATACTTGTTATGAGTTATATTTGGAGTTGGATGTCTCTATGAAATTGCGGTGTTTGTTGGAACCATCTAGTACTCAAGGTGACAGTGTGGGGTTATCTAGATGGGAAAAGCGAACTTTGAGGTGTGCTGTTATAGCCCTACCGTGGATTAGAGTGTCCAACCGGAGAGTAGCTCAGAGTAGTATCATAAAGATAATATATTTATATGAGAGTGTTCACTAGTGAAAGTATGATCCCTAGGCCTTGTTTCTAAGCATTGAAACATCGTTTGCAACTAGATCTGTTACATGTTTGCTTGTTTCCATCTTTATTTCAGTTTGCCTTTAGTCTCTTCCTACCATCAAAGCTATTTTCTGGCACCGTTACCACTTATAATTATCCATACCACTTGTATTTCACTATCTCTTCACCGAACTAGTGCACCTATACACCTGACAAGTGTATTGGGTGTGTTGGGGACACAAGAGACTTCTTGTATCTTGATTGCAGGGTTGCTTGAGAGGGATACCTTTGACCACTTCCTCCCTGAGTTCGATAAACCTTGGGTAATCCACTTAAGGGAAAACTTGTTGTTGTTCTACAAACCTCTGCACTTGGAGGCCCAACAACTGTCTACAAGAATAGAAGTGCATAGACATCAAGCTATTTTTCTACCGCCGTTGCCGGGGATGTAAGGTAAAAGGTACTCACATCCTCCGGTGTGAGTGCTCGAAGTTATTTCCTTTAGATTCTGCAATTTTGTCTTTTTGTTTCTTGTTTTCACTAGTTAGGCTTAATGGAAAACAACAACAAAAAATAGAGAGCTTTATGGTATTCATCTTGAGTTAGGACATGAAGTGTTTGAAGAGAAAATTAAAAAAACCTATGGAACTTTATTTGCATGCTAATAGCAATGTTGTTAGTATGAATTCTTTGGACACCATTATTGCTAATGCTATTGAAAAGTCTAAGCTTGGGGAAGCTGGTTTTGATGAGAATGATCTTTTAATCCCCCAAGCATGGAGAAGAAAATTTACTTTGATGATACTATGCCTCCAATATATGATGATTACAATGATGAATATGATATTTTTAGTCCATCTACTATTGAGGAGAAAATTAATTATGATTACAATATGCCCCCTATATTTGATGATTATGGTGATGAGAATAATAATGATAGCTATTTTGTTGAATTTTCTCCCACTACAATTAATAAGAATGACTATGTTTATGTGGGGAGTATTAATTCTTTTATACATGTGGCTCATGATAAGAATGTTCCATGTGATTGTTATATTGTTAATTTTATTCATGATGCTACTGAAATTTATTATGACAGAGGGAAACATGGTTTCATGTATCTCAACAATATTAAGTTTCCCCTCTTTATGTTGAAATTTTTGAAGTTGCACTTGTTTTGCTTTCCTATGCTTGTTGCTTTGTGCTTTCATGACTTGTTTCTTTACAAGATTCCTATGCATAGGAAGTGGGTTAGACTTAAATGTGTTTTGAATTTGCTTCTTGATGCTCTCTTTTACTTCAATTCATATTTCTTATGTGAGCCTCTTCTCAAACTATCAAGCCCAACTTAAAGGCGTTAAAGAAAAGTACTTATTGGGAGATAACCCAAAAGTTTTAGATGAGTCTCGGAAGTTATTACCTCTGTAATAACCGCTCCTTATCCTTTTTATTTGCTTTTTGTTCCAAGAGTAACCTCTAATGAGAGAGAATTAATGCTTGGGAAAGTTGCTGTCCCGAAACAGATTTTTGTGCTTCGTTGTAAAAATTCGTGTAAAATCTTTGTACGTCGTTTTGAGGCGTGAATTTGTGTGCTTCTGGCCAGGTTGTTATCTAAATTTTTTTAGTTCAACACTTTTCATTTTGAGCAACAGAAGGTGTTCGAAAAATTGGTTTTTACCCGCTGGTCTGTTTGGACAGATTTCTGCCATTATTTGCATTTGCTTCTTGTTGTTTCCTTTTTGAGTTCTTTTGGGGAATTGAGCTTTTTGAGGGAAGTGCTACAGTAGCTTGTGTTTTAATTGAAATTTTATTGGTGTTGAAACTGAACCCAAAGACTTATTATCTTGTGTACACTAATGTTGCTAATAAAGATTGTGTGAAGGAAAATTTTCAGGTGTATGGAGAGAATGATGTAATGAGATGAAAAATGGACTAAAGCTCAAGCTTGGGGATGCCACCCGTGTCACCCCAAGAAATATCCAAGAAGTACAAGCATCAAAGCTTGGGGGTGCCCAAGGCATCCCCTTCTTCATCAATAAAAATCTCAGGTTTCTTCCAAACACTTCATTTTTATTGTTTCATGCACTATTGTGTTGTTCTTGGAGCGTCTTTGTTTTTGTTTTTAGTTTTCTTTTGCTTAGTTTGCTGCAATAAGTTGGTTGGATCCCAACACACTTCTTTTGGAGAGAGACACACTCCGTTTTCATTGCCAAGAACACTCTAGTTTTCATTCTTATTGTTCTGTGAGTGTTCTCTTTTGCTAGCAATTTGTTTAGCCTTAGTTTTCTTGTGCTTTCAGCTTAGAACTTTTTAGTTATTCTTTGTGGATTTGTGAGACAAGCTCACTGATCTTTATTGACTATTATCTTTGTGAGTTGTTTCAAATAATTCGATTGGTGTTGGAAAAGAGTGGGAAAAGTTCATGCTTAAGTGGTAAAAGGAGTTTGTTTTTAACTGTGGCATATGCTTTGTCATGCCATTCTTGGTATTGTTTTGGCTTTATGCTTAGTGATCTTTGTTGTAGCATGACTTGTTATAAACAATTGAGATTGCTTAATGTGCCTTGGAAGAATCAAGCGTTGTTTTAGCATATTAAAGCATAGTATTGTGGTATTCTCCTTTAATGCTTTATTTGGGTTGACTTGGCACATGCTCACACCATGTTATGACTATCCCAAGTCACCAAAAGCCTTTATGATCCTTTAGTTTTCAACTTGTAGTATCACTCTATGCTTTAATCAATGATGTTTTGTCGCTCTTCATGATTATGGCCATTATTGCTCTCTTAGTTTGTCGCTCCCAGTCTTTTGCTAGCCTCCATAACCAAGTATGAGTTCCACTCATGCATCCAACTCCTTAAACCAAGTTATTCCAAAGAGTCCACCATACCTACCTATTAGAAATTGCTATTCCAAGTATATTCATGTTTTTATCTACCTTCCAAATTAAACTTGTTATGAGAAAACTAGTGATTAAAGCTCTCACAAACTTGATGGCACACTTTACTTTCTTGCACTTAATAATCTTGAACCATTGTGTCCATCTTTGTTGTGTATATGCTTGCGCTTTATAAGTTGAAGTTAGCAGAACCATGTATCATGGGGAACGCTTTCAACATTGCACTTGTACATTGTACCCCATTGATATCATGATTCTTTTGCTTATGGATCCTGGCGGTGTGAAATAAAAGTGGAACTTGTAAGATCATGGAGTTTTTATGTGTGTTAGATAAACACCTGGGCCGCTAGCCTAAGCCATGCCTAATCATGGTGGAAACTTGCAACATAACCATAATGAGAACTCTATGAAGCATCCTCAATAAAAACCTATGCAAATAGCAAATAAAAAGATCACTAAGATGCTCATTGTCTGCTTGCCTTGTCATTTTGAATATGGGATAACTCCTGTATCATGTGCAAGGGGTACCCCGTTGGCGATTCTTTATGATACATATGTACTTACAATGACAAGAGCTTACTTGTGACTAAATTTGAGTAGCATGAGGTTCGGTCTTCGTAAGTAAGGGGCATGAGATTTTGGTTTATAACTTGTCAAGCATATCCTGTTAGTTGTGTAACTTTAACCTTAATCACTTCAAGATGCTTATGATAGGGGCAATGAGAGCTGAAAGCTAATAAGTACCATAATTTTTGGAAGCTCTTTATGAGACTTGAATCCCTGCTTCCTTCTATGAAGGCCTTTCTTTTACTTTTATGTTGAGTCTCCACCTTCTATCTTTATGTACCTATTGGGAGAGCATAGTGGCCATTCTTAGTTTAATGTGCATTGTCCCCAGACTTGTTGATTGATGCATAACTTTGATATTGTTTGTTCTTAAACTATTTGTATCTAGTCACCCTTATAAACTTTGAAGGTGTCCTATGCATTTATGAGGGACAAGCTGAATGCCACTATGCTATGTTTTCTTTATGTGAAACAAACAAACGTCTTGCAAAGCATTGTTATTCATGAATCTTTTTGTTTGTGCCTTTTTATGTTGCAACATACTTTCTATGTCTTATTGTTCGAACTTTATCATTCATGTTATGTTGAAGTACTATGATCCCAGCTTTCAATGTTTTACAAATACTTTGATCAAGTTTATGATGGTGCATGTCACCTCAAAAATTATTCTTTCTTTTTATCACTTACCTAGTCGAGGACGAGCAGGAGTTAAGCTTGGGATGTTGATACGTTGGAAACGTATCTATAATTTTTGATGTTCCATGCTTGCTTAGTATCTACTTTCTTATGTTTTGTCCACACTTTGGAGTACTTTTTCACATTTTTTGGAACTAACCTATTAACAAGATGCCACAGTGCTAGTTGCCTGTTTTCTTCTATTTTTGGTTCCAGAAAAGCCATAAAATGAATATTCTCGGAATTGGACCGGACAAAAGCCAAAGTCGATATTTTACCAGAAGACTCACGGAGCCAGAAGACGAGACGGAGAGGGACCAGGGGCTGGCCACACCATGTGGTGGCGCGGGCTAGCCCTGGCCGCGCCACCAGGTGGTGTGGGCCCCTTGGTCGGCCATCGACCTTGCCTCTTCGCCTATACGGAGCCTCCCGATACAAAAACCCTAAATCGACAGCCTCCAGCCACGAAAAGTTCCGCAGCACCGCCGCCACCGAAGGGGAGATTCGGGGGATAGAAAGTCTCTATTCCGGCACCCTGTCGGGACGGGGAAGTGCCACCGGAGCCATCTCCACCGATCTCCACCACCATCTCCGTCGCCGTTGCTGATTCCCATGATGATGAGGGAGTAGTTCTTCCTCAAGGCTAAGGGTTCTATCGATAGCTATTTGTTCATCTCTCTCTCTCTCTATGCATGATCATATTGTGATCATGAGCTTTGTAATCAAGTAGATCTACCTTGCTACTCAAGTGCTTTAATAGATCTCTGCTCTCCCCATGTGTGTGAAAGTGACATCGTGCACACCATGGTGGCACTTAGGCTAGAGATTACAAATACTTGTTATGAGTTATATTTGGAGTTGGATGTCTCTATGAAATTGCGGTGTTTGTTGGAATCATCTAGTACTCAAGGTGACAGTGTGGAGTTATCTAGATGGGAAAAGCGAACTTTGAGGTGTGCTGTTATAGCCCTACCGTGGATTAGAGTGTCCAACCGGAGAGTAGTTCAGAGTACTATCATAAAGATAATATATTTATACGAGAGTGTTCACTAGTGAAAGTATGATCCCTAGGCCTTGTTTCTAAGCATTGAAACACCGTTTGCAACTAGATCTGTTACGTGTTTGCTTGTTTCCATCTTTATTTCAGTTTGCCTTTAGTCTCTTCCTACCATCAAAGCTATTTTCTGGCACCGTTACCACTTATAATTGTCCATACCACTTGTATTTCACTATCTCTTCGCCGAACTAGTGCACCTATACACCTGACAAGTGTATTGGGTGTGTTGGGGACACAAGAGACTTCTTGTATCTTGATTGCAGGGTTGCTTGAGAGGGATACCTTTGACCACTTCCTCCATGAGTTCGATAAACCTTGGGTGATCCACTTAAGGGAAAACTTGCTAATGTTCTGCAAACCTCTACACTTGGAGGCCCAACAATTGTCTACAAGAATAGAAGTGCGTAGACATCAGCGCCTTGGCCATGTCTTCGTCCAGCTTAGCGCCCTACTCCGCAATGCACTTGGGCTCCACTAGGATTGCCGCACGCTTCTTATCAAGCTCCGTGACGCTCCGGATATGGTCGACGGTGATAGGCTCAATGAGGAGTGCACCGTAGATTGCCTTATCGGTGGGAGTAACCAATGGGTTACCAGCTGCAAACGTTGATGGTGGCATTGGCTGCTGATTTGACTGTCTGGTAGTACTGGGGGCTGTGGTGAGTTCCTGCACCGGTTGCGGGCGGATAACCGGAGGGGGCAAGGCCTTGGCCGGAGCCGGAGGCTCGGCGGCTTTCTTGGCTGATGCCGCTCCGGTAACCGCTGGGTGAGCGAAGCTCTCTCACGTTCCTGGTTCCTGTCCGTCTTCTTCCATCACGCTCCCAATGGCGACTAGCACCTGGTGGGAAGTGTTGGTCTTCTCGGTGCGCTCCTCCTTCTCGATATCCTACTCGATCTCCTTCATAACAGCATCATATTCCTCCGAGTTAGCATCCGAGCCGCCGCCATCCATATTGATGTCGGCATATAGGGCGTCAAGGACGGAGTCAGAGTTGGCTTCGGTATTGTCGGCGGCGGAAGTTGAGGGTGATGGGGGCGGGCCATTATTGTTGTTTCCTCTAGCTATGATGGTGATCGCTGCCTCGGCCTCCTCATTAGTGTCCGCGTATTCGTTGATGATGGTGACCATCTCACCAAGGGTGATAGGGCTCGCGGCCTGTCATCTTCGGAGGGTATGCCGGAGGAGTGTTTCGGGTGTGAGCGCTTCCACAAAGTCGTATACGAGCTCGTCGGTGCGGTCACCCTCTAGGGTTTCCCTCACCCTCATCCATCTGGCGAGGTATTTGCAGGGAGGTTCTCCGTCCCTTTGAACGCATCAAGGCAGATCAAAGATGGTGACGACACCAACAAAGTGCGACCTGCACATATCTAACGCTCGGGGAAGCCAAGTGGATTTGCGGGGTCCTTGCACCTTTATATCCTGCACAGGGGCGGTTTGGGTGGGCCTTGAATTTTCCTGATCCGAGACACCATACTCCAAGGTGAGATATGGCCTAGATCCTTCCGCGAACGTGTCCTTCTCATAGGCGGTCCGTGCAGGGCTTGACGAGTTTCCTTCATCCTGGGAGCTAGGACCCGGATCGGTTTCGCTGATGACGATGTGGATGTCTCTAAAGGGGATGACGGAGCAGCGCCTAGGGTTCGCCTTTGCCGACACCCAGAACTCATCCGGAGGAACGATTGGGACGTTGCCGAAGAAGAGAATGCGCCCGATGGCTACGGTGTCGCCGATTCCCGCGAAGAGATTGGACCTCGCCCGGTGTAGAGCTCGAAACGCCTCTTACCCCACGGTGGGCACCATATCATGGTATTTCCGACTAGTACGCCATGGAGGGTGATACATTGCAAATGTATCTATAATTTTTGATGTTCCATGCTTGGTTTTATCCACTTTCTTGTGTTTTGTTCCAACTTTTGAGTATTTTTCATATGATTTCTTGGACTAACCTATTAACAAGAGCCACAGTGCCAGCTGCCTGTTTTCTGCTGTTTTTTGTTCCAGGAAAGTCAGAAAATGAATATTCTCGGAATTGGACGGGACAGAAGCCAAAGTGCCTATTTTTCCGGAAGTGATCAAGTGCCAGAATACGAGACGAAGAAGGGCTAGAGGCTGGCCACACCACCTGGCCGTGCACCGGGCTTGGCCTGCACCAGGGGGTGGTGTGGTGGCCCCTGGCACCCCCTCGGCCTCCCCTTCCGACTATAAGATGCCCTCGGGACGTAAACCCTAAGGACCCGATCAAAAATCCACGAAAGAGTCTGTAGCCGCCGTCATCTCCATCCCTAGATCGGGAGGGATCTGAAGCTCTTCCTGGCACCCTGCCGGAGAGGGGAATTCACCCTGGAGGCCTTCTTCATCACCATGCAATCCTCCGGTGTGATGCGTGAGTAGTTCATCCTTGGACTACGGATCCATGTAGTAGCTAGATGGTTGGTTTCTCCTCCTTTGTGCTTTCATGTTTAGATCTTGTGAGCTCCGTTCATGATCAAGACCATCTATTTGTAATCCATACATGTTGTGTTTGCGGGGATCCGATGGATATTGAGATGCTATTTCAGATTGATTATTGATTCTATCATGTCTTTGTTATTTGAGATCTTGCATGCTTTCCGTTGTTAGTAGCTATCTTAGCCAAGCAGATGCTAGCAACTCCAAGAGTTAGTATTTATGCTCGATAGTGGGTTCATGCCTCTGGTAATCTGGGGAAGTGATAGAAATCTCTAAGGTACTAGATGTGCTGTTGCTACTAGGGAGAAAACAACAATCCTTTGTTCATAGAACAATCGTATTGTTTACTTTACACGTAGTTCGTAAAGCAATAATCTATTGCTTGCAATTTAATACTGGAGGGGGTTCGGATGATAACTTGAAGGTGGATTATTAGTCATAGATGCAGTTGGATGGCGGTCTATGTATTATGTTGTAATGCCCAATCAAGTCTCAGAGGAGTCAAGATGCTTAGTATATACATGTATTGCTTTCTCGGTGTTTGTCAATTGCCCCACTGTAATTTGTTCACCCAGCATGTTATCTATCTAAGGAGCGCCACCTCTAGTGAACTATCGATCCTGGTCCTTTTTCTTTACATACAATCTACAACTATTTACTGCTTTGTGTTTACTTTTTGCAAACTTTTACTTCTTTCCATTCGATACGTTTAATCCTTTGTTTTCCGCAAAACACGGTGAGACTGACAACCTCATCGCAATTTGGGGACAAAGTTCTGTGGTTGTGTTGTGTAGGTCTCCACGTTGCTACTAGCACCGGTAGTGCGCCCTGCCAAAGCTCAGCTAGCAACACATTTGGGGTGTTTCCTTGCTCCTACTGGTTCGATTAAACCTTGGTTTCATAACTGAGGGAAAACTTACTGCTGTGCTCATCATACCTTTCTCTTGGGGTTCCCAACGAGCTCTACGTTGAAAGTCGAGTGCATCAAGATATTTTCTAGCGCCGTTGCCGGGGAGTCAGGGACATCTTCACAAGGGGAGTTCTTCATAACCAATCTCTTTACTTTGTTGTTTTTGTTTTGCTTAGTTTCTTTTGTTTTGTTTGCTAGTTTTGTTATTCAAAAACACACAAAAATTAGTTTTACAAGTTTGCTTTCTTATTTGAAAACCCAAAAAAATGACTACTCTTGAAAACACTAAGTTGTGTGACTTCACTAGCACCAACAACAATGATTTTATGAGCACACCTATTGCTCCACCTGTGGTTGAAAATACTTTCTTTGAAATAAAACCTGCTTTATTCAATCTTGTTATGAGAGAGCAATTTTCTGGTATTGGTAATGAAGATGATGCTTCCCATCTAAATAACTTTGTTGAACTTTGTGAGATGCCAAAGCATAGGGATATAGATGGTGATATTATTAAGATGAAATTGTTTCCTTTCTCTTTGAGAGGAAAAGCTAAAGAATGGTTGAATTCCTTAACTAGGAATAGTATTGATTCTTGGACTAAGTGCAAAGATGCTTTTATTGGAAAATACTATCCTCCTGCTAAGATTATATCCATGAGAAGTGAAATAATGAAGTTTAAACAACTTGATAATGAGCATGTTGCTCAATCTTGGGAAAGAATAAAATCTTTGGTTAAGAATTGTCCCACTCATGGACTGACTGCTTGGATGATCATCCAAACTTTTTATGTAGGATTGAACTATTCTTCAAGGAACCTATGGATTCAGCTGCTGGAGGTACCTTTATGACCATCACTTTGGGTGCTGCAACAAAACTCCTGGACAATATGATGGTTAATTATTCTAAATGGCATACTGAGAGAGCTCCACAAGGTAAGAAGGTAAATTCTGTTGAGGAAACCTCCTCCTTGAGTGATCAGATTGATATTATTATGTCTATGCTTGTTAATGGGAAAGCCCATATTGATCCAAATAATGTTCCTTTAGCCTCTTTGGTTGCTCAAGAAGAGAAAGTTGATGTGAACTTCATAAGAAATAACAACTTTGGCAACAATGCTTATGGTAATAATGCTTATAGGAACAATTTTGGTAACAACAATTATAAGCCATATCCTCCCAACAATGGTAATGCTTATGGAAATTCTTACAACAATAATAAGAGTGCTCCCTCTGAACTTTAAGTTATGCTTAAAGAGTTTATTAGTAAACAAACTGCTTTCAATAAAACTATTGAGGAAAAACTCTCTAATGCTGAAAGAAATATAGCACCTTTGGCTAAAGCTCAATCTTCTTTGAATAAAATGGCTGCTAAACCTGAAACTAATGAGAATCCCTTTGCAGCTACTAATGCTATACAAGTAAGAATTGATGAAAATGTTAGACTATTATCTGAATTACATGCTAAGTGGGAAAGAGAAGATGAAATTGCTAGAAACATTAGTGATTCTACTATTACCACCACTAGTGTTGAGGCTAGTAATAGTTCTACTTCTTTAGATGATAAAGTTGATTTTGATCTTGATTGTTGCAATATCTCTGAAGTTATTAAGTTCCTACAAAAGCTTGCTATAAGTCCTAATGCTAGTGCTATGAACATGGCTTTTACAAAACACATTACTGATGCTCTCATAAAGATTAAAGAAGAAAAGATGAAACATAAAGCTTCTATTCCTATAAAACAAGAAGATGGTTGGGAACCCATCATTAATATGAAAGTGAATGACTTTGATTTCAAAGCTTTGTGTGATCTTGATAGTAGTGTTTCTATTATGCCTAGAAGGATTTATGATATGCTTGATTTGCCTCCTCTTGAAGATTGTTATTTGAATGTCCCACTTGATGCTAATGCTAAAAAGAAACTCATGGGGAGTATTAATGATGTTCCTATTATGGTTAACGATTCCTATGTCCCCATTGATTTTTATGTTTTGGATGTTGAATACAATGCTTCTTGTCCTATTACTTTGGGAAGACCTTTTCTTAGAACTGTTAGTGCCATCATTGATATGAAAGAAGGCACCAGTAAATATCAACTCCCACTCAAGAAAGGTATAGAAGACTTCCCTAAAAACAGAGAAAAGATTTATTTTGCTTCTCCTATGAAAACAAAATTTGGTCTTAATGCTTCTTCATTTGAGAACACTTGATTCTTTCTTTGCTTCTTATGCCTAACTTAAAGGCGTTAAAGAAAAGTACTTGTTGGGAGATAACCCAAGAGTTTTAGATAAGTCTTGGAAGTTATTACCTCTGTAATAACCTCTCCTTATCCTTTTTATTTGCTTTTTGTGCCAAGAGTAACCTCTAATGAGAGTGAAGTAATGATTGGGAAAGTTGCTGTCCCGAAACAGATTTCTATGCTTCACCCTAAAAATTCGTGAGAGAGATCCGTATGTCGGATTGAGCTGTAATTTTTTGTGCTTCTTCCCCATGTTGTTATATAACTTTAGTTAGTTGAACACTTTTTGATTTGAGCAACAAAAGGTCTTCGACAAAATTCGTCTTTACCTGCTGGTCTGTTTTGACAGATTTCTGCCATTTTCTGCATTTGCTTCTTGTTAGTTCCTTCTTGAGTTCTTTTGGGGAATTGAGATTTTTGAGGGAAGTGCTACAGTAGCTAGTGTTCTAATGGAAGTTTATTTGGTGTTAGAACTGAACCTTGAGACTTATTTATCTTAAGTGCACTAATATTGCTAATGAGATTGTGTGAAGTTTTGTATGAAGGAAAAATTTCAGGTGTATGGAAGGAATGAGTAATGAGATGAAGGATGGACTAAAGCTCAAGCTTGGGGATGCCACGCGTGTCTACCCAAGAAATATCCAAGAAGTACAAGCGTCAAAACTTGGGGATGCCCAAGGCATCCCCTTCTTCATCAATAAAAATCCTAGATTTCTTCCAAGCGCTTCATGCTTATGTGGTAAAAAGAGCTCGTTTTTGACTGTGGCCTATGCTTTGTCATGCCATGCTTGGTATTTTTTTGGCTTTATTCTTAGTGTTCTTTGTTGTAGAATGAATTTTCATAAACAATTGAGATTGCTTAATGTGCTTTGGATGAATCATGCGTTGTTTTAGCATATTAAAGCATAGTATAGTGGTATTCTCCTTTGATGCTTTATTTGGGTTGACTTGGCACATGCTCACACCATGTTATGATTATCTCAAGTCACCATAGCCTTGATGATCCTTTAGTTTCAGCTTGTAGTATCACTTTATGCTTTCATCAATGATGTTTTGTCGCTCTGTATGATTATGGCCATTATTCCTCTCTTAGTTTGTCGCTCCCAGTCTTTTGCTAGCCTCCACCACCAAGTATGAGTTCCACTCATGCATCCAACTCGCTAAACTAAGTTATTCCAAAGAGTCCACCATACCTACCTACTATCTTATGCTATTCCAAGCATATTCATGCTTTTGTTTACCTTCCAAATTAAACTTGTTATGAGAAAACTAGTGATTAAAGCTCTCACGAACTTGATGGTACACTTTACTTTTCTTGCCCTTAATAAAATTGAACCATTGTGTCTTCTATGTTGTATATGGTTGCACTTATTTGTTGGGAATTAGCAGAACCATGCATGATACATGGTTCTGCTAATTTAAACTTATAAAGCGCAAGCATATACACAACAAAGAAGGACCCAATGGTTCAAGTTTATTAGATGCAAAAAAGTAAAGTGTGCCATCAAGTTCATGAGAGCTTTAATCACTAGTTTTCTCATAACAAGTTTAATTTGGAAGGTAAACAAAAGCATGAATATACTTGGAATAGCATAAGCTAGTAGGTAGGTGTGGTGGACTCTTTGGAATAACTTGGTTTAGGGAGTTGGATGCATGAGTGGAACTCATACTTGGTTGTGGAGGCTAGCAAAAGACTGGGAGCGGCAAACTAAGAGAGCAATAATGGCCATAATCATGCACAACGACAAAACATCATTGATCAAAGAATAAAGTGATAGTACAAGTTGAAAACTAAAGGATCATAAAGGCTATGGTGACTTGAGATAGTCATATCATGGTGTGAGCATGCGCCAAGTCAACCCAAATAAAGCATCAAAGGAGAATACCACTATACTATGCTTTAATATGCTAAAACAACGCATGATTCATCCAAGGCACATTAAGCAATATCAATTGTTTATATCAAGTCATGCTACAGCAAAGAATACTAAGAATAAAGCCAAAACAATATCAAGAATGGCATGACAGAGCATAGGCCACAGTCAAAAACAAGCTCTTTTTACCGCATAAGCATGAACTTTCCTACTCTTTTCCAAACCAAACCAAATTATTTGCAAACCAATGTATGAAAGAGGGGGTCCAACCAATTTATTCAGAAAACTAAGCAAACAAAATCAAATGAAAAAACAAAACGAAAACGAAAAAGAAGACGCTACAAGAACAACACAACTGTGCATGAAACAATAAAAATGAAGCGCTTGGAAGAAATCTAGGATTTTTATTGATGAAGAAGGGGATGCCTTGGGCATCCCCAAGTTTTGACGCTTGTACTTCTTGGATATTTCTTGGGGTGACACGCGTGGCATCCCCAAGCTTGAGCTTTAGTCCATCCTTCATCTTATTACTCATTCCTTCTATACAGCTGAAATTTTTTCCTTCATACAAAACTTCACACAATCTTTATTAGCAACATTAGTGCACTCAAGATAAATAAGTCTTAAGGTTCAGTTCTAACACCAGATAAAATTCCATTAGAACACTAGCTACTGTAGCAATTCCCTCAAAAAGCTCAATTACCCAAAAGAACTCAAAAAGGAACCAACAAGAAGCAAATGCAGAAAATGGCAGAAATCTGTCAAAACAGACTAGTAGGTAAAGACAATTTTTTTCGAAAACCTTCTGTTGCTCAAATATAAAAGTGTTGAACTAACTAAAGTTAGATAACAACCTGGGGCAGAAGCAAAAAAATTCACGCCACAAAAAGACGTACGGCGATTTTACACAAATTTTTACGGTGAAGCACAAAAATCTGTTTCGGGACAGCAACTTTCCCAATCATTACTTCTCTCTCATTAGAGATTACTCTTGGCACAAAAAGCAAATAAAAAGGATAAGGAGCGGTTATTACAGAGGTAATAACTTCCAAGACTCATCTAAAAATTTTGGGTTATCTCCCAATAAGTACTTTTCTTTAACGCCTTTAAGTTAGGCATAAGAAGCAAGAAAGAATCAAGTGTTCTCAAATGAAGAAGCACTAAGATCAATACCAGAAATATATTCAACAAGGCAAGGTATATCATCCAAATAAGTTCTAGAGGATCCTCTCTCAATTCTCTTAGGTTCACTATTCTCATCAAAAGGGTTTGCAGTAACAATCTAGTCAAGATTCTTTTCTATGGCATCATGTATTGCTACTAGTTTAAAGGGTATTAGTATCTTAGGTTCCTCCCCATTAGGTTTGGTTTTGTTCATATTTTCTCATGTACCAACAACATCTACACATGATCCTAGCATATTGAAACGTTCAAATACGTTTCTAGCTTCCTTGGCAACATCATAGAACTCCTTAAACAAAGTTTCTAGAATAAAATCCCTCTTTTCAGTGTCCTCAATTTCTTTAATCTTAAGAAACATTACTTGCATTAAGGGGTTGAAGTTAACAAACCTAGCTTCTAACATGTGAATGAAAGAAGCTGCAATAATCTCATAGTTTGGAGCAAGTTATGCAAGGGATCTATCCTCAGTATCTTCATGCTTACTAACATGATTAAAGAATTCTTCAATATTATCTTTCCCAATTATAGAACCACTACCGATTGAAAGGTCTTTCAGGGTGAATTTAGGGATCAACATGGTGAGCTAAGGAAGAGGTAACAACTAAATGAGACTTAACTTTTTTGTGTTTTTGATAAAGAAAGAAAACTAGTAAAACTAATTTTTTTGTGTTTTTTTGAATAAAGAAACAAGTAAACAAAGCAAAAAGAAACCAAGCAAAACAAAAGTAACAAAGTAAAGAGATTGGTTATGAGGGACTCCCCTTGTGAAGGTGTCCTTGACTCCCCGGCAACGGTGCCAGAAAAATGCTTGATGGCTCGGTGTTGATGTAGAGCTCGTTGGGGACCCCAAGAGGAAGGTATGATGAGCACAGCAACAAGTTTCCCTTAGTTATGAAACCAAGGTTTAATCGAACAAGTAGGAGAAAGGAAACACCCCAAAGGTGTTGCTAGCTGAGCCTTGGCAGGGCGCACTACCGGTGCTAGTAGCAACGTGGAGACCTGCACAACACAATCACAGAACTTTGTCCCCAACTTGCGATGAGGATGTCAATCTCACCGTGTTTTGCGGAAAACAAAGGATTAAACGTATCGAATGGAAAGAAGTAATAGTTTGCAGAAAGTAAACACAAAGCAGTAAACAGTTTATAGCTTGTATGTAAAGAAAAGGTCCGGGATCCATAGTTCACTAGAGGTGGCTCTCCTTAAGATAGATAACATGCTGGGTGAACAAATTACAGCGGGGCAATTGACAAACATCGAGAAAGCAATGCATGCATACAGTAATCATCTTGACTCCTTTGGAACTTGATTGGGCATTACAACATTATACATAGACCACCATCCAACTGCATCTATGACTAATAATCCACCTTCAGGCTATCATCCGAACCCCCTCTAGTATCAAGTTGCAAGCAACAGATTATTGCTTTACGAACTGCGTGTAAAGTAAACAATACGATTATTCTATGAACAAAGGATTGTTGTTTTCACTCTAGTAGCAACAACACATCTAGTACCTTAGAGATTTCTGTCACTTCCCCAGATTACCAGAGGCATTAACCCACTATCGAGCATACTAACTCTTGGAGTTGCTAGCATCTACTTGGCCAAGATAGCTACTAACAACGGAAAGCATGCAAGATCACAAATAACAAAGACATGATAGAATCAATAATCAATCTGAAATAGCATCTCAATATCCATCGGATCCCCGCAAACACAACATGCAGAATTACAAATAGATGATCTTGATCATGAACGGAGCTCACAAGATCTAGACATGAAAGCACAAAGGAGGAGAACCAGCCATCTAGCTACTACATGGATCCGTATTCCAAGGATGAACTACTCACGCATCACACCGGAGGCTTGCATGGTGATGAAGAAGGCCTCCAGGGTGAATTCCCCTCTCTGGCAGGGTGCCGGGAAGAGCTTCAGATCCCTCCTGATCTAGGGATGGAGATGATGGCGGCTACAGACTCTTTCGTGGATTTTTGATCGGGTACCTAGGGTTTTCGTCCCGAGGGCATCTTATAGGCGGAAGGAGAGGCCGAGGGGGTGCCTGGGCTGGCCACACCACCCCCTAGCGTGGTCCAAGCCTGGTCGCACGGCCAGGTGGTGTGGCCGCCCTTTGGCCCTTCTCCGTCTCGTATTCTGGCATCTGATGACTTCCGAAAAAATAGGCACTTTGGCTTTTGTCCCATCCAATTCCGATAATATTCAATTTCTGACTTTCCTGGAACCAAAAACAGTAGAAAACAGGCAGCTGGCACTGTGGCTCTTGTTAATAGGTTAGTCCAAGAAATCATATGAAAAGTACTCCAAAGTGTGGACAAAACACAAGAAAGTGGATAAAACCAAGCATGGAACATCAAAAATTATAGATACATTTGCAATGTATCAACATCCCCAAGCTTAACTCCTGCTCATCCTCGAGTGGTAAGTGATAAACAGAAAGAATAATTTTTGAGGTGACATGAACCATCAAATACTTGATCAAAGTATTTGTAAAACATTCAAAGCTGGGATCATAGTACTTCAATCATAACATGAAAGACAAAGTTCTAGCAATAAGACAAACAAACTATGATACAACATGAAAAGGCACAAACAAAAGATTCATGAATAACAATGCTTTGCAAGACGTTTCTTTGTTTCACATAAAGAAAACATAGCATAATAGTATTCAGCTTGTCCCTCATAGAGTAGCAAATATAAATGCATAGGACACCTTCAAAGTTCATAAGAGTGACTAGATACAAATAATTTAAAACAAGCAATATCAAGTTATGCATCAATCAAGTAGTCTTGGGACAATGCACATAGAACTAAGAATGGCCACTATGCTCTCAAAGTAGGTGCATAAAGGTAGAAGGTGGAGACTCAATATAATGGTGGAAGAAAGGCCTTTATAAAAGGAAGTAGGGATTCAAGTCTCATAAAGAGCTGCCAAAAATTATTGTACTTATAGCTTTCAGCTCTGATTGTTCCTATCATAAGCATCTTTAAGGTGATTAAGGTTAAAGTGACATAACTAAAAGGATATGCTTGACAAGTTATAAACCAAAATCTCATGTTCCTTACTTACGAAGACCGAACCTCATGCTACTCAACTTTAGTCACGAGTAAGCTCTTGTCATTGTAAGTATATGTGTATCATAAAGAACCGCCAACAGGGTACCCCTTGCACATGATACAGGAGCTATCCCATAATCAAAATGACAAGGCAAGCAGACAATGAGCATCTCAGCGATCTTTTTATTTGCTATTTGCATAGATTTTCATTGAGGATGCTTCATAGAGTGCTCATTATGGTGTGCTGCAAGTTTCTGCCATGATTAGGCATGGCTTAGGCTAGCGGCCCAGGCGTTTCTCTAACACACATACAAACTCCATGATCTTACAAGTTCCACTTTTATTTCACACCGCCGGGATCCATAAGCAAAAGAACATGATATCAACGGGGTACAAAGTACAAGTGCAATGTTGAAAGCGTTCCCCATGATACATGGTTCTGCTAATTCCAACTTATAAAGCTCAAGAATATACGCAACAAAGAAGGACCCAATGGTTCAAGTTTATTAGATGCAAAAAAGTAAAGTGTGCCATCAAGTTCGTGAGAGCTTTAATCCCTAGTTTTCTCATAACAAGTTTAATTTGGAAGGTAAACAAAAGCATGAATATACTTGGAATAGCATAAGCTAGTAGGTAGGTATGGCGGACTCTTTCGAATAACTTGGTTTAGGGAGTTGGATGCATGAGTGGAACTCATACTTGGTTGTGGAGGCTAGCAAAAGACTGGGAGCGACAAACTAAGAGAGCAATAATGGTCATAATCATGCAGAGCGACAAAACATCATTTATCAAAGCATAAAGTGATACTACAAGTTGAAAACTAAAGGATCATAAAGGCTATGGTGACTTGAGATAGTCATATCATGGTGTGAGCATGCGCCAAGTCAACCCAAATAAAGCATCATAGGAGAATACCACTATACTATGCCTCAATATGCTAAAACAACGCATGATTCATCCAAGGCACATTAAGCAATCTCAATTGTTTATAACAAGTCATGATACAACAAATAATACTAAGCATAAAGCCAAAACAATATCAAGCATGGCATGACAGAGCATAGGCCACAGTAAAAAACAAGATCTTTTTACCGCATAAGCATGAACTTTCCTACTCTTTTCCAAACCAAACCAAACTATTTGCAAACCAATGTATGAAAGAGGGGGTCCAACCAATTTATTCAGAAAACTAAGCAAACAAAGCAAACCAAAAACCAAAACGAAAAGAAAAAGAAGACGCTCCAAGAACAACACAACTGTGCATGAAACAATAAAAATGAAGCGTTTGGAAGAAACCTAGGATTTTTATTGATGAACTTGGGGATGCCTTGGGCATACCTAAGCTTTGACGCTTGTACTTCTTGGATATTTCTTGGGGTGACACACGTGGCATCCCCAAGCTTGAGCTTTAGTCCATCCTTCGTCTCATTACTCATTCCTTCCATACACCTGAAATTTTTCCTTCATACAAAATTTCACACAATCTTTATTAGCAACATTAGTGCACTCAAGATAAATAAGTCTTAAGATTCAGTTCTAACACAAAATAAACTTCCATTAGAACACTAGATACTGTAGAAATTCCCTCAAAAATCTCAATTCCCCAAAAGAACTCAAAAAGGAACCAACAAGAAGCAAATGCAGAAAATGGCAGAAATCTGTCAAACAGACCAGCAGGTAAAGACGAATTTTTTCAAAGACCTTATGTTGCTCAAATCAAAAAGTGTTGAACTAACGAGAGTTAGATAACAACCTGGTGCAGAAGCAAAAACATTCATGCCTCAAAAAGACGTACATAGATTTTACACGATTTTTTACGGTGAAGCACAAAAATCTGTTTCAGGACAACAACTTTCGCAATCATTACTTCTCTCTCATTAGAGGTTACTCTTTGCACAAAAAGCAAATAAAAAGGATAAGGAGCGGTTATTACAGAGGTAATAACTTCCAAGACTCATCTAAAACTTTTGGGTTATCTCCCAATAAGTACTTTTCTTTAACACTTTTAAGTTAGGCATAAGAAGCAAGAAAGAATCAAGTGTTCTCAAATGAAGAAGCATTAAGATCAATACTAGAAATATCTTCAACAAGGAAAGGTATATCATCCAAATAAGTTCTAGAGGATCCTCTCTCAATGCTCTTAGGTTCACTATTCTCATCAAAAGGGTTTGTAGTAACAATCCAGTCAAGATTCTTTTCTATGGCATCATGTATTGCTACTAGTTTAAAGGGTATTGGTATCTTAGGTTCCTCCCCATTAGGTTCGGTTTTGTTCATCTTTTCTCGTGTACCAACAGCATCTACACATGAGCCTAGCATATTGAAACGTTCAAAGACTTTTCTAGCTTCCTTGGCAACATCGTAGAACTCCTTAAACAAAGTTTCTAGAATAAAATCGCTCTTTTGAGGGTCCTCAATTTCTTTAAGCTTAAGAAACATTACTTGCATTTAGGGGTTGAGGTTAACAAACCTATCTTCTAACATGTGAATTAAAGAAGCTGCAGCAATCTCAGAGTTTGGAGCAAGTTTTGCAAGGGATCTATCCTCAGTATCTTCATGCTTACTAACATGATTAAAGAATTCTTCAATATTATCTTTCCCAATTATAGAACCACTACCGATTGAAAGGTCTTTCAGGGTGAATTTAGGGATCAACATGGTGAGCTAAGGAAGAGGCAACAACTAAATGAGACTTAATTTTTTTATGTTTTTGATAAAGAAAGCAAACTAGTAAAACTAATTTTTTTGTGTTTTTTTTTTAAATAAAGAAACAAGCAAACAAAGGAAAAAGAAACTAAGCAAAACAAAAATAACAAAGTAAAAAGATTGGTTATGAGGGACTCCCCTTGTGAAGATGTCCTTGACTCCTCGGCAACGGTGCCAGAAAAATGCTTGATGGCTCGGTGTTGATGTAGAGCTCGTTGGGAACCCCAAGACGAAGGGAATGTTCGTTTGCGGTACCAAACTTGGTGGGTGAGTGCACCGCGGTACCCGAGTTGCCACCAATCGCGCGAAGGGGCCATAGTAGATTCACCAATTGTCCAGAAGGGCCAAATGGCGGTACCAAACGGTCGTTTGAACCAGACGAAAAACGGTTGAACTCAAATACTGTCGTTAGGTCAACTCTTCTTGGCCCGCCATGTCAGTATTCCCTATTATCTTTTGCGGTCGTGGACTAGCTTACCCCTGCATGGACTAGATCCCTGAGTGGACGAGATCTATTTCTTTGCTCTGCTCTGGTCTTCTCCTCTGCTCCCCAGCCCATAACATTTGCTCAGCTCTGGCTGCTCGTCTCAGATCGGAGCTCGCACTTGCTCTAATTTGCGTCTCCGCCATGTCCGGTCAACCTCCCATGCCTCTAATCGAAGCTCGCAGCCGTCGCCGTTGCATCGTCCGCCGTATCGGAGCTTCGCGTCCCCGGACTAATATCTCGCCTCTGGCTAGTCCTTCTCGCACGGCGGAGCACATCCCATCGGGCGATCTCAGGCTGGCGACCGGCCTCGGGAAGTTGCATGCTGCCACGCACCCTAGGCATGGTAGCCCTGGCACAGCAGTTCGATGACCACGCTCTCATGGCCACCATGCTGGGGGTCCGTCCTGCCGTGTTGCCGGCAGAGTTGCTGTCGGCTTTCAGGTCTCGTTTTGGGATCAGACGAAATGAGGTCAACATTGAGGTATGCGCACCGCCATTCAATTTTTTCGTCCGGTTCGAGCACAGCTCAAACACCGAGCGTGTTCTGCATTCTTCCCGTTCTTTCGAGTGTTGCGGGGAGAAAATGAGCTTCATGCGTTGGCATCGCGCCTGTGGGTGGGACGATCGCTTGGGGCAGCTTCGTTTCTTCTCCAAACTCAGCTTTGACGGCCTCCCATTGGATGCTTGGGAGCCGGGGGCCCTCAAGCAGGTCGTCAATAGCCTTGGCGGCGAGCTGGTGGAAATCGTGCCACCGAGCGAAAGATGGGTCATCAAGGTAAAGGCGTGGCTGAAAGTCCTGACGCCGTTCCTAAGATGTACGAGGTGCAGATTCCAAGCAGGGCAGGGCGACAGCTTTGCTGGAAGCACCCGGTCATCATCCACCTGGAGGAGGTTCTGGACTCGGTACATGGCATTCAGGGCCCCGAAGAGGCTGCCAGAAAGTGCCCTCATCGCCTGCAGTGTTGTCCTGGAAGGATTGATGGCACAAGACCGCCACCGTTTCGCGACGGGGCACACAGTTTCGGTGGGAGGACCTGGCTTGGACGAGCTGGTGGTTCTAATTTCCCTCGAGTGAAGACAGAGCTCTAGTGAATTGCCGTGGTATGTGTGGCTAATGAATTTGTAGTATGGAGAGCGTAGCAAGAAGTTAGCATCGACTAAAAATGTGTAATAGTTTGAATCGATGTAGTACGTGTGTGTAATAGTTTGAAGTAGTATGTGTGTGTAATAGTTTGAATCGATGTAGTATGTGTGGGTAATGAATTTGATGTAGTTTGTGTGCGTGTAATAGTTTGAATCGATGTAGTTGAACACCGTGCTTTATAATTTCCGTGAATAACCAAGGACAACCTCATGAAAAGAAGGTGGTCTGGCAATGAGCAATGTTAATTCTGTGGATGCCAGGAAAATGTAGTCCATCTCCTCTTCAAGTACTCCCTCTGTTTCAAAATATAAGATGTTTTAGCTTTGTGAATGGAGCGTATCTAGACATCTTTTAGTGATGGTGCTTTCTAAACCTAGATGAACCTACATACTAAAAGGGGACTAGATACACACAAAGCTAAAACATCTTATATTTTGAAACGGAGAGAGTACAAGGTAGCTACATTTGTAACACGTTGAACTGCAGGACCATTTTGTAGGCAACACAAGACAAAGGAAAAAATGGTTTACAGCACAGACAGCAGACGCAAAATCTGTAGTCTGGGGTAAAAAGATGCCAGTTAACTGGATTGAACCACGACTAGTAATTGAAGGAAATAGGTACTTGATAGTATTTGCTTACAACAGTAGTACTTCCATACAAAAGGGTCTTATACCTGCACAAAAGTGGGCTAAACTTCCTACTAGTTTATAGAACAATTCGTTAGCATTTCATCTACAAAAGCCATTCTTCAGTCTGAACTTAACTATTCTACACTGAAGAAACTACAGATCTCCACCAGAAAAGTTGGTTGGCCAATTGCCTTGAGAGGACATAAGTTCTTTGATCATTTAACCCAAACTGATCTATTGCCTTCCCGCCAAACTACAAGAAATCTGCATCGTTTTCATGCACGAGCGATTTGCATGCACCAGTCCCGGTGCAGTTGGACCTTGTTTCCATTGCCTAGAGCATGCCGTAATGCCGCCGCGCAATTTCTCCACATCGCTCTCTTGGCCCTGTTTGCCGCATCTGGTGCCGACGACGGCGCAGTCGCCGCCGCGGCCGATTCGGCACATTCGGGGAAATCATCCGCCTGGCAGGGAAATGGGAGACCGGCCTTGAAGTAGAGCTTCATGGCCTGCCTTAGAGGGGCTAAATACCCCAGTTTCGGCAGCTGTCGCGGCGGCGGCGGAGACGGCTTAGGCGGGGCCATGTTACCCTAGTTGGTGCGGCGCGGAGGAGCTGCGCAAGGTGAACTGTGGTTAGTCGGAGAAGGGGAGTGAAAGAGTGACAGTAGGTTGGGACTACGGGCACGCGTGAAAATAACCATTTCCCATTTCCTTAGAGGGTAATAATTCGACACTCGTTGCATTAACAGCTCAATCTTTATTTCCCTTCTCAGCATAAGAGTGCGAACGTATTAAAAAGATCGGTCGTGGCTATCCACCTCATCGGGCAATGTACCAGGACAGGTAGGAGACGGGACCGGGTTTCATTTTAGAAATGTTGACGACTATGCCCTTATGTTTATACGATATTATTTATATGCCACCATGTACCGTCGAGTGTAGCAACACCATCAGAAACAGGGGATAACGACGTGGCGTGTTTTATTTTTTTAAAGGGCATCAGAAACAGGGGATGCCGACGTGGCATGTTTTCTGACTAGCAGGCCCGCCCCCTCCATCTTCGACGGCGCGCATCCCAGGTTCGAGGGGTGGTGCCTCCCACCAACACATTATTGTGCAATTTTCCATGTGGGACCTGAATTCCGGTGCTGAGCTGATGCCCGTGTCGAACACAGAGAATTCTGAAAGAAGCTACTAAAAATAAATACTTTGAATTCTAGAAGTACTAAATTTAAATACATTACAATTTTGTCTGAAAGGTAATACGCATTTTACCTGAAAATGCTAGCAAATAACCTAGGATGAATATATGATTCATTCTCCCCTATATATTTCGTCGGCGGCGGCTCCCGCGTGCTGCAACACATGTTCAGAGAACTCTCTCCGTCTGCAGTGTGCTGTCAGTATCTCGTACAGAGGGTAAGGCCTCGGTGTATGTTCCATACTTAAGCCATACATTACAATTGTTGGTTCCTCTTCCCAGGCTTGAACCTCATGATCGTACAGTCTAATGTAATTCCTGTAGTATATGCAACCGGGTTTGACTGTGGGGTGTAACCTGGTGTCAATGGAGATAGACCGATTGTAACCAACGAAGAGGGCACAACTTCCAATGTCGCCGACGGCCTCGAGAGAGCGGTTCTCCGTGTCCACCCGGTACAACACTGGTTGCCCTTTGGCGAAATCCCCGTTCAACACAAGAAGCATATCACCATCTGACTCCACAAGGTAAAAATTGTAGGTTCCGCGTACCTGTTCAAAGACTGGGGCCAAAATTATTTTGGCCATCGTGATAGTGCTCACGCGCTGCTCTAACTGGATGTTGGTCGACAAGATGTCTCCATTCTCAAGTAATGCATATACTTCCCCGCGGAATGCCATCATGCAGACCAGAAGCGTATTAGGAGGTGGCGAATACAATCCTTCTCCAAATGATCAATTGATTTGCCCCGTTGGGGTGCTCTCATCGGCCCATGCAATATGATCTAGATAATAGTGCAAACGAACACCATCGTCGGGAATTCGTCACGGCGACAGATTCCAGAAGATCAGATGGTATGTGTGCTTGAAACTCAGTGTTAGACTTATGAGTGATTGGGTTAGAAGCCGAATCTGGTATGGCTCCACCCTCTGAGCAAGCACGATGATGCCATGAGAAACACCGACAAAGTAGAATCTTTTGGAAGAAGAGGGCATCAGTTAGCGCTAAGATGTTTACAATGGAAAATACCAATAAATATCGGATGTGAATGTGAACCTGCGATGGACGTCCATTAGATTTGTCCTGAAGCAACGACCAGTGGCGAGGTTGAGGAAGGTGAAGTCACCAATGTCTGGAAGTGTGTTATCTATCATGATCCAGTCGGGCACCTTTAAAGTGCGGCGCCAATCGGTGCAGACTTCCCGACAAGCAGCATAGGTGTCGACGTACTCCTCTTTCTCCAGCAAATAGTCGGCTGCGAAGTGGGTCGGCCGGGAGATCGGCCATGGCTTACATGCGGGAATGTTTTGATCGAGGAAGAAAGAAGAACTACCACTTCGAGGAGAAGAAGAAGAGGATAACAGACGGGGGAGATGAAGCAGAACTGCCACTACGAGGAGACGATGAGACGGGGGAGAAGAAGCGGAACTGCCAATTCAAGTTTGGATCAACGGGCTTTTTTCCGGAACTAGCACGTGGACCAGCCATGCACTGCATGCAAGTTTTGATCAAATAGACAGACATGTGGGACCTGCTAAAAATTCCGTGAAGTGCTCCCCGTGCATAGTGCGCTGACAGGTAGCATGTTTTCTGGCAGGCGGGCCCGCCTCCTCCACCTACGACGGTGCGCGTCCCAGGTTCGAGGGCTGGTGCCGCCTACCAACACATTATTGTGCAATTTTCCATGCTTTGTCGCAACCAGCTCCGCTCCGCTCCTCTCCTCTTCTCCTCCCGCCGCCACTATACTTAGTCCTGCACCGCTCTCGTCGTCCCCTTGGGTCATCGTCCTCCCGCCCTCCCCTCCCTACCATCCCCTCACGTCCCCTCCCATCCCCTCCCTGCCCTGTCTCGTTGCCGCCGCCCACCGCCCAGGCGCGTCTGGAAACAAAAACCGAGAGTCGGCCATTAGGTTAGGGGCCCAACGACGCTGGTGATCCGGATCCCGCTCGGAGATGGATCCTGCAAGGCTTGAGAGCACGGATATGGGTCCTGCGCGGCTGGAGAGCACGGAATCTCCTTCAAGTCTGGAGAGCACAGAGGACAATGAAACGGGGGGAGAGGTAGCGGGGTGCAGAGGTTTGGAGGTATGGAGCCCGGAGAAGGTGACGTGCGTCCACATTGAAAGGTAAGAACTGTGATTCCTTATCTGCATACCCCAATTAGCGTTTCTAGTCCCGTGGTGATGCCAAGGATATGGGTTGGTAACCGCAGGACGTCTGTACAGCTTGCCTTGAGCATGATGCTTTGTCAAGCGAGCATGAAGGCACTGAAACGTGTGGCGGTGCGGATGATGATGAGAAAGCATATCCAGATGTGGCTGCTGACCCTGATAGGATGGAGAGTAGAGAATATTTGGTTGATTCGAACTTTGAGCCTGACTATGGGACTGATGAGGAAGAGGAATGTGAAGATGTGGAAATGGGATGTAGATACGATGACGAAGACGTGGACAGGCCAGTGATACACTTTGACAGGGACAATCCTACAATTGATGAGGGGACTGTCTTTGATAATGTGGAGGACTGCAGATATGCAGTTGCAACCTATGCAATCAGAGTTGGGTTCGAATTTATCATTGAAAAGAGCGACCAAAAGAGATTTAGGGTGCACTGTAGGGAAAGTAATGTGTGTAAATGGAGATTACATGCATCTCTAATGCGGGGTGGACACCCATTTCAGGTTGCAATAGCTACATTTAGTTTCAGTCTTTCTCATATATATTCAGCTGATAACTAGCTCTAAATTATTTGGATTCTTATCGAATGCAGATCAAAGTAAACACAAAGGAACACAACTGCCCTAATACTTCTTTAAGTGGTAAAATTAGACCGGCGACTACCAAGTGGATTGCTGCTACTGTACTTGACTGGGTGAGGCAGGATCATAACATTGGACCAGCTGAACTCAGAGCAAAGATTAGCAAAAAGTTTAACGTTCTGATTCCTTATCACAGAGTCTTTGATGGGAAGGAGATGGCTCTAGACTTCATTCAAGGCAAGTGGAATGACAGTTTTCATATGTTGTATAGTTTCAAAGCTCAGGTAGAGAAAACATCACCTCGTAGTGTTGTTGACATCGATTATGAGGTTGTGAAAGGGAGAGAAAAGGTCTCGAGGGGGGTCAGGTATAAGCAGGCAGATAAGATATGCTTCAGGAGATGTTTTATTTGCCTGAAGGCATGCTGGAAGGGGTTCCTAGACGGTTGCAGGCCATACTTGGCAATAGGCGCAACTTCTTTAACAGGAAAGTTCAGGGGACATGTTGCTTCTCCTTGTGCTTTGGACACGCATAATTGGCTTCTACCCGTAGCTTATGCTGTTCTTGAGGGCGAATCAAATGAAAGCTGGACATGGTTCATGCAGAGACTACGGGAAGTAATTGGTCACCCTAAAGGCTTGGTGATACACACCGGTGCATCCGAGGGTCTTGAGAATGCTGTTGATGCTGTGTTTCCTGGGGTTGAGCATAGGGAATGCATGCGGCACCTCGCTACTAACTTCACGAAGAAGTTCAAAGGAAAGATCTTTGAAGAGGACTTGTGGCGATCAACATACACATACATCCCAAGCATGCATGCTACTTACTTGCAGAACATGTATGGAGTTCCAAAGGTGAAAAAATACCTTGAGGAACATCACACCAAGCTATGGGCCTGAAGCAAGTTTTGTGAGTTAAGCAAGGTGGATTTCGTATGCAATAATTTGGCAGAGAGTTTCAATGATAAGATTTTGGGCATGAAGACACTTGGAATTGTTATTTTGTTGGATGCAATAAGACAGTGCATGATGGTGAAGATAGATTTAGGGCAAAGAATTTGTGCAAGAAATTTTTTAGGACATAAAATAGTTCCAAAGGTGGTTATGTTACTGAATGCAAGAACCAGGGCAATGAGAACGATAAAAATGAGGGTGGTCAGAAGTTCCAGAACATTGGCTGAGGTTTATGCAGAATACAAGCGTGGAAGTGAACGGAGGTACACTGTAGACATTGGAAACAAGACTTGTTCATGCAGGCAGTGGCAGATTACTGGTCTGCCATGTCACCATGCAATTTACTTCATCTTAAAGCTTATAGGTAACGAAGCTGAAATAGAGAACTATGTCGACAACTATTTCTCCGTGGACAAGTTTGCTGCAACTTATGCAGAAAACATACCATCTATGGCCGATGAAAATGATTGGGAGATTGTCGATCCAGGGTTCAAACTTCAACCACCAGTTCTTAGGAGGCTACCTAGGAGGCCTAGAAAGCTAAGGATCGTAGCCTCCACCGATAAAGGTCCAAGTCTTGGTGCTAGGAAAAGGAAATGCGGACGTTGTGGCGGATTCAACCATATCAAGAGGTTGTGCAAAAACCCAGTTACACATGCTATTGTCCCTGTTCACACCCCGGTGGTAGAAAATGAGGCTTCTCAGCCAGAACTGGTGGAAGAGCAGCGCGAAGACGGTGATGAGCACTCGGAGGAAAACGTATGTAAGCAACCAATTTATGAAGAAGTGGAGGTGCCGGCGAGAAAAGGGTGTGAAAGGGTAAGCGGAACGGGGAGGAAAGGGCAAATAATGGAGGTGTATTAGAATATGAAGAAGTTGCAGGGGTGATTGAGGATGTTCTTGAGGATCTTTCGGCTAACTGCAGGAGAAATAATAAATCCCTGCCAATTTCATCTTTGTACGATTCTCCGGATGAAAGGTAAGCTTAAAATTGTTTTATTTGACATTTTATCATTTTTTTTATCCTCATCAACTGATGCTTAATGCAGCGTGGGCTAGCAGACTAATAAGAGGAGCAGAAAGATGCGGGCACAGTAACGTCCTATGTTGAATTGTATCATTGAAACTAAACTAGCCGTGTCGTCTTTATTTATATCTGACGCATGCAACGTGTCTGTGATGGGGTCATGTGGACCAGATTACATTTTTTTAAATATTATTACATTAATTTTTTTACCTGCATTTGGACGTGGCTACTAGTTCCCATCTCCCTTGCATTCCCATCTCCTCTGGCGCACTCTAGAATTATGGCTGTGCCATCAAGTAGCAGAGTCAGCGTATTGTCCCATCAGGTGTGAACGCAATGACTTTGTTTATTCAGAATTTGATGACTTTTGATTAGTTTGAAAGACAGAGAAACCTAAAACATGTATCTAGACATGTTTTGGGTATAGACACATTTATTAAATATCTAAAAAAACTAGGTCAGTTATATCTGCACAGGAGTAGTACACTATTACAACACGCTTGATCCCTTCTCCTCAGGCGCACTGCAAATTACGGCTGTTCCATCAAGTGCCGGGAGCAGAGTCAGCGTATTGTCCCATCAGATATGCCATGGAACGCGCGAACGTTATTTTCAGGATCAGACGAGTTTCGATCGACTAGTTTCAAAGACAAAGACAACTAAAACATGGCCAACATATATAGATTATGACGATAATCGACCATGACTCAGGTGACCCAGATCCAAAGAGCGCATTAAGATACCGTACATAGATTTAATTTGGGAAAATTTGCTACAAGACACCGTTATTTTCTGGCGTTTGCTAAAACACACCGCTCGATTGTAATGGTACCTGGCAAAGACACAATCGGACGGTGTGTGCAGCAAATGACAGAAAATAACGGTGTCTTGCAGCAAGTTTCCCATTTAATTTATGCTTAAGTGGCCCTAATCGACTATGACGCTCCCGCAGTCTCCATCATTGACGACGTTGTCCACGTCGCCGTCAGCCTCCTCCGTGTCGGAATCGATGCCGACATTCCCGGCAGCGTTCCTCCTCCTCATGGATTCTTCACGGCGCGTTGTATCGATAACGGTGGAGGTCGTACGCCCAGGCACTGCCCAGAAGCGATGCCTCCCTTCGGGGTTGCGCAGATCCGGGTGGATCTCCCGCCGATGGGTTCCGCACAGCGCAATCAACGCAGCCCGCTCCTTCTTGAACAGCTTTCGCCAATACGCGCTCGTACGCGAGTACCGCGCCATTGCCCTCTTCCGCTCCGACAGCTGGCGGCAGCGCTCCTCGATCTGCCTCGCCAACGCGTTGTCGCGCAAGAGCGGCACGACAGGAACCCCAGCGTAGCTGAGCTCGAAGCCGGCCGGAAGCCTCGCTAACGGCGGCGCGAGTATGTTGTAGTGGGCGAACATCTGAGCCTCGTGCAAGCTGAGTTTAGGCCTCTCCCTCTCCATGGCGATGAAGGAACACGGTCTGATTTTTGGCCCCGAGGTTAAGGGGATAAAGACAAGGACGTAGGCCCAGCGTAGTTGCCACGGCCAATCAGTTCGCAGAACAGACTTCTCGCGGATCGCCCTCGCGAAGGACATCACTATCATCCACGCACCCCGATCCAACGGCGCGTAACAATCGGGGATCGGGTCTTCTAGAAGCCCAGAGCGGTTGCTGGTTAGTTCTACGTCTCGATTGCTTGTGGCCAACGGAGGTAGTTAAAAATAATACACATTTCAATGACACTGGTGGATCCATGTGTGGTCTCTAAAGAGAACACACATCCAATGACTCTGGTTGTTGTTAGTAAAAAGAACACACATGCAATGACACTAGTGGATCCATAGGTGGATTATGAAATGAACACACATGCAATGACACTGGTGGATCCATGGGTGGATTGTGAAAAGAACACACATGCAATGACACTGGTGGATCCATAGGTGTTATGTGAAAAGAACACACATGCAAGATGACTCTGGTTGTTGTTACTAAAAAGAACACACATGCAATGACACTGGTGGATCCATGGGTGGATTGTGAAAAGAGCACACATGCAATGACACTGGTGGATCCATGTGTGGTCTCTGAAGAGAACACACATGCAATGACACTGGTTGTTGTTACTAAAAAGAACACACATGCAATGACACTGGTGGATCCATGTGTGGATTGTGAAGAGAACACACATGCAATGACTCCAGTTGTTGTTAGTGAAAAGAACATACATGCAATGACACCGGTGGATCCATGTGTGGTCTCTGTAGAGAACACACATTTCAATGACACTAGTGGATCCATATGTGGTATGTGAAAAGAACAAACATGCAAAATGACTCTGGTTGTTGTTAGTGAAAAGAACACACATGCAATGACACTGGTGGATCCATAGGTGGTATGTGAAAAGAACACACATGCAAAATGACTCTGGTTGTTGTTACTAAAAAGAACACACATGCAAAATGACTCTGGTTGTTGTTACTAAAAAGAACACACATGCAATGACTCTGGTGGATCCATGGGTGGATTGTGAAAAGAACACACATGCAATGACACTGGTGGATCCATATGTGGTATGTGAAAAGAACACACATGCAAAATGACTCTTGTTGTTACTAAAAAGAACACACATGCAATGACACTGGTGGATCCATGGGTGGATTCTGAAAAGAGCACACATGCAATGACACTGGTGGATCCATATGTGGTATGTGAAAAGAACACACATGCAATGACTCTGGTTGTTGTTGGTGAAAAGAACACACATGCAATGACACTAGTGGATCCATAGGTGGTATGTAAGAACACACATGCAAAATGACTCTGGTTGTTGTTACTAAAAAGAACACACATGCAATGACACTAGTGGATCCATAGGTGGATTATGAAATGAACACACATGCAATGACACTGGTGGATCCATAGGTGGTATGTGAGAAGAACACACATTTCAATGACTCTGGTTGTTGTTACTAAAAAGAACACACATGCAATGACGCTGGTGGATCCATAGGTGGTATGTGAAGAGAACAGACATGCAAAATGACTCTGGTTGTTGTTACTAAAAAGAACACACATGCAATGACACTGGTGGATCCATGGGTGGAATGTGAAAAGAACACACATGCAATGACACTGGTGGATCCATAGGTGGTATGTGAAAAGAACACACATGCAAAATGACTCTGGTTGTTGTTACTAAAAAGAACACATGCAATGAAACTGGTGGATCCATGGGTGGATTGTGAAAAGAGCACACATGCAATGACACTGGTGGATCCATGTGTGGTATGTGAAAAGAACACACATGCAATGACTCTGGTCGTTGTTAGTGAAAAGAACACACATGCAATGACACTGGTGGATCCATGTGTGGTCTCTGAAGAGAGCACACATTTCAATGACTCTTGTTGTTGTTAGTAAAAATAACACACATGCAATGACACTGGTGGATCCATGTGTGGTCTCTGAAGAGTGCACACGTGCAATGACACTTGTTGTTGTTAGTAAAAATAACACACATGCAATGACACTGGTGGATCCATGTGTGGTCTCTGAAGAGTGCACACGTGCAATGACACTGGTTGTTGTTACTAAAAAGAACACACATGCAATGACACTGGTGGATCCATGTGTGGATTGTGAAGAGAACAAACATGCAATGACTCCAGTTGTTGTTAGTGAAAAGAACATACATGCAATGACACCGGTGGATCCATGTGTGGTCTCTATAGAGACACACATATAAATGACACTGGTGGATCCATAGTGTAACACCCTCGAATCGGCCCTATGCAAGTTTTAGCCCTTTCCGCCAAACCCGCATAGAAACGATTCAAGGATGCCCACCAGGCACTTTCGTGCGGGTGGAAAACGAAGTAATACCATTACACAACAGTCCTCGATGGGACCCACAGAACACATATATATATATATATACATCAGCGACTCCATGAGTCAAGAATATAGATATACCATACAAAGATCCAAAACACCTTGAAAGCGATAGAGCGTCCGACTACAGACAAGATGCAAATGGGGCTAAGAGCCCTGAAGAATAACCAATGGCGTCCATAACCCTGCCCAGGCCAAGTCGGAAGTGTAACCTTGCTAACGATGGCAATCTCAACCTGCTAAAACAAAAGGGGTGCCGACAAAGGGCAAAGGAAAAAGAGGAGCGTCAGTACTGAGGCCAGCACATGGCGAGGCTAGAATTCGGCGGCTCTCGCCTCATAGGTATGGTGGACTGAAGCGGCAGCAGAGCATGAACTAAACAACCTATAGAGACTCAGTAAAACTGGCGGCTATTAGAGAGGGATAAGAAAGACCTATTCGGATCCAACCTGATGCTAACACCAAACATACCCATCCTGGTATTCCCCCTCGAGACCAAACGAGGAAGTCAAGCCGAGGAAACTCACACGGTTGGCAGTTTTATTGAATCTCTCCATGGCAGTTATCCAACTTGTTATTCATCTCAGGTGCAAATCAAATTATAGCAGTAAACTTTAGTTATAGTTGTCTATGATCGAGAAACTGTGCTCCAAGTCGTCCATAACCGCGGACACGGCTTTTCGAAAAGATTTAACCCTGCAGGGGTGCACCAAAGTATCCACACGCACTTCGACCCTTTTTGCCAGATCAATTAACATACACCCATCGGTATGTCGGCGGGGCCTAAGTCATGACGTTTCCCAGACCCAAAGCAAGTACATGGGGGCCACCCCACTAAGCTACCCGCAACAAAGTCGGCCGGGACCCAGGGTTTGCGACTACGGCTGTAAATGACTGGGAACCCGAAAAAGGGGACTGGGCTTGTGGATACCGCGAAAACGTGGCGCGATCCAAAACAGTACAGGTGCTCCACGCACAAAGTAAATAAAACGGTAAACATGGCATAAGTACAGAATAGTAATAAAGCCCCAAACTACTTGTGGCCCCCGGTACAGTACTTCGAAATCAGGTAGTAAGCCGATGGGGATGCCCACACACCCCACCTGTGGTTAGCGTGCTCGATCTCGGAACAGGTGTGAAGAACTCGGGTCCTAGGGGACACTAGCGAGCGGTTAAGAACCAAATATTGACTATTACCCACCGGTGCCTCTGCATTAAACTACTATCAACATTAATTAATAAACTATAATTCGAATCATGATCAACTTCACCATTAAACATTTGCCAACCGCCCAACAACTGTGGAACATCGACGATGCGAGGCAACACCTGAGCAAGCAACTACGACTCGCAGGGCCAACTGTCTATCAAGCAACGGGTAATAGGAGGTGTCCGAGGCAATATAACGGATGCAAGGAATATATCTGGTACGGAACACTAAAGCATCGCGACACGGATAGCAATAGATCAATAGGAGGAAGTAAAGACTATAAATGCAAAATAGGTAGAAGGGGGAGAGATGCTCGCCTGGGAAACACTGTCGAAGGATCATATCCGGAGAACTTGTCGATACTCGCATCAACTCATCGGCCTAATCCGCAAAGAAGCAAACACTAGCACAAACACCGTATCACTATTTAAAACTACGGCAAAAGATCCGGCATGATTATGATATGCATACGAGATGAACAACTTAATATGTGACAGTCGATAATGTCATATTATAAAAATTAATGGGGTCTCGGATAGGGAATCACACTAGGGTTCGGCGAACTTGGGTTCCGAGGGGTTCGGGGCTCGACAGGTTCGACGGGGGCGGAAACGGCTCGACTGGATCGGTCTTGGACAACGGAAGTAGATCTTGTCGCATCCAGGAAGGACTTGGTTGGCGTCGGGGGCGCATCGGATTCGCCCGGGTCGGTGTCAATCTTGTCGTCGATGGCGAACTTGAGTGGATCGGGTACTGGAGTCTTCGGATCCGGGAAGTAGATCTTGTCGCATGGTGTCCGGGTAGGCGAACTTGGCGGGTTGGGGACGATCTTGTCGGGTCCGCGCCATCGAGTCGGTCTTGGCGTTCGGGGTGAAGAACTTGGCGTCCTCGAGGTAGTACTTGGCGTATCCGTGTCGACAACCTTGGCGTCCAGGTTCTCGGGCATCGGGTTCGAGAAGAATAACTTGGCGTGCCGGGGGGATTCAGTCTTCGAGGTTTGTCCATCTACGCCATGTCGGAGATCTTGAGGTCTCGGCTCGATCGAAGGTGCAGTGCTTGAGTTTCGACGCATGCGATCTTCGGATGGTACTCTGGTGGCCACGCTGATCTTGAGAGGAACTTGGGGAACACATGGTCTTGTCTTGGACTTGGGCTTCACAGAGAAAACGCAAGCATTTCTAGCTAGCAGACTTGGGATTCCTGTCTTCAAAAAGGCATCGCCGGATGAACCCTTGGAGGCAGAGGGACACACACAGGAGGCCACGTCCGTGCACTGCCCTTCTACTGACTTGTACAGCAGCCGAAGAAGTGGCAGCGTGCTCCTCCCGCTGCTGGCACGCACGCGCGACGTGGAGGAAAAAGGGCCGAAGCGACGCAGAGGCGTCGGGTCTGGACGGAGACCACTGGGGCGAAGGCGGCCGAGGGGGAAGAGGTGACCGGCGGCCGCAGGAGGTGGGGCCCGCGAGGAGGCGACGCAGCCGTGCTGCGGCGCGCCAAGGCGGCGGCCGAAGGGGAAACGGGAGGAGGTTCTGGCGGCTGGGCCCGACGGAGTAGGTGGGGCGAACGAGGAGGTGCCCATTGGGCTTGGACGGGCCGGCGGAAGGCGAGCTCGCCGGAGAAGACGCGGCGAGGAGAAGGCGTCCGGCGGTGGAGTCGCAGGCGATGCGAGGGAGGCGCTCCCGCGCATGGAGGAGGCGGCGGGCGCAGGGAAGAGGGGATGGCGGCCTCGGCTTGGTGGAGGGCGGGGTCGCCCAGGTCGGCGGCGTTGGGGCAGAGGAGAGGGGGTGCTGGCGGTAGGGTAGGGCGAAGGCGGCCTCGGACCGGCGGCAGGGTCGAGCCGGGGAAGGAGGAGCGTGGTGGAGAGGGAGCCGGGGCGGTGGACGGCCCAGGGTGGCGGCGAGGAAGCCGGGCGTCGGTCGACGGCCGGCGGAAAGAGGACGCCGGTGAGGAGAGGGGGAGTAGGAGTGGCCGCGGCTTGCAGATGGAGGCGGGCTCGAGCGGAGGGGACGGGCCACGACGGCGGCAGGGATGAGCGGGGCCCGGGGCGGCGACGACGGCGTCCGTCGGTGGGGAAGAGGGAGGGGGAAGCGGGGCGCGGGGCCAGGGGAGCACGCGGGCGGTGAGGGCGGCAGGTGGTGGTGGGGGCCAGGCGCGGGGAAGAGGTCGGTGTCGGGGCAGGGAGGCGTGGGGGAGCGAGGCAGGGGTTGGCTGTCCGCGTGGTGTGCGTGGGGGGGGCGCGGGCGGGAATTTTGTCGGCGGGGTGGGTCTAGCTGGCGGCAGGCGGCAGGTGGAGTGGGTGGCGTGTGTGTGGGGTGTTGGGTGAGGTGGAGAAAAAAAAGGTGGGGCTGGTGAGGTGGCGACATGGGATTGGAGGGGGTGAGGTGGAGGGGCTGGGTAGAATAGGCTGGGTGGGTTATTTGGTAGAATAGGTTTTGGGTGTTTCTGGGGTAGGTAGGATTTTATCTGGAGGTGGCCGGCTAGGCTTTCGGGCCTGGCTGGCTGCCTCCCAAAATAATTTAAATATTTTATTCATTTAAAATTGGGCTTTTGAAATCCGCTGGTAGACAAAACAAAATATTCCGGAGACCCGAGTTTTACTTTGAATGAAGGACGGGGCGTTTAGAAAACAAAACCAGGCTTTTCGAAAATAGTTTTATGTAAACAAATGCCAGATGACATGATGATGCTCAAATGCAAGGTGGCATGATGACATGAGCATGCGGTCATGATGATGCAATGCATAAAAACAACGCGATTTTCTAGTAGTGGTTTTGGCGGGGCGCCACACATAGGTGGTATGTGAAAAGAACACACATGCAAAATGACTCTGGTTTTTGTTAGTGAAAATAACACAAATGCAATGACACTGGTGGATCCATAGGTGGTATGCGAAAAGAACACACATGCAAAATGACTCTGGTTGTTGTTACTAAAAAGAACACACATGCAATGACTCTGGTGGATCCATGGGTGGATTGTGAAAAGAACACACGTGCAATGACACTGGTGGATCCATGTGTGGATTGTGAAGAGAACACACATGCAATGACTCTGGTTGTTGTTAGTGAAAAGAACATACATGCAATGACACCGCTGGATCCATGTGTGGTCTCTGCAAAGAACACACATTTCAATCACACTAGTGGATCCATAGGTGGTATGTGAAAAGAACACACATGCAAAATGACTCTGGTTGTTGTTAGTGAAAACAACACACATGCAATGACACTGGTGGATCCATAGGTGGTATGTGAAGAGAACACATATGCAAAATGACTCTGGTTGTTGTTACTAAAAAGAACACACATGCAATGACTCTGGTGGATCCATGGGTGGATTGTGAAAACAACACACATGCAATGACACTGGTGGATCCATAGGTGGTATGTGAAAAGAACACATGTGCAAAATGCCTCTGGTTGTTGTTACTAAAAAGAACACACATGCAATGACACTAGTGGATCTATGTGTGGTCTGTGTAGAGAACACATATTTCAAAGACACGGGTGGATCCATATGTGGTATGTGAAAAGAACACACATGCAATGACTCTGGTTGTTGTTAGTGAAAAGAACACACATGCAATGACTCTAGTTGTTGTTAGTAAAAAGAACACACATGCAATGACACTGGTGGATCCATAGGTGGATTGTGAAAAGAGCACAAATGCAATGACATTTGAATGGTACGGGTGGATCCATAGGCGGATTGTGAAAAGAGATTTTCCCTCTCTCTCTGTGTGTGTCACAAATCTCACAAAAGCCCAAACGTGTATAGATCCCAAACATGTGCTCACTCTAGGTGCTATGCCCTGATTGGCTGACACAGATGTCAGGTGGATCGTCTCCACCAACCGTTGATCCCATGTGATCCAACGGGCAGGATAACCCCTCCCTTCTCCACTTTTTTATGCATGGCCAATCCATGCCACCTCTCTATCCGTGCCACCGATACTAAACCCCCATAAACAAGTGAAAATCCATCTATCTAACTAAAATAAATAAAATAAATGATCATATTTTGAAGAAGCCATCGTCTTCGTCTTCCGGTTTGTCCTCGTCTTCGTCAACGCCATGGTCCCTGCCATCGCCGCCGTCGGTACCCTCCTTTGACGACTCGACACCGCCCCCTTCCTCGAATAAGCGTGTTATCTCCTCGTCGGAGTCCTCCTCCTCCTCCTCCTCCTCCTCCTCTTCGTAGTCCCACGGGTCCACGTCACTCTCCTCCGCTTCTGCCTCCAACTGATCGATGAACGCCTCCTCATTGGCCGAGTCGGACTCGTCCAAATAGCTATCTCCTTTGTTCTTCCTGGTCTACTTCTCATTCCTCTTCTTGTACGTACTCGTCGGTGCAACACGTGCCCCCGTCTTGGCTGCTACTTTGCGCTTGTCCGACGCTGCATGTACCCCATGCTCCTCCTGCACGGTCGATACGAGCTTCGATGTCGCGGTGTCCTCGAGTGCCGATGTCGATGGATCCTGGTGCGGTCAGACACGACGTGCTGCCTCAGCAGGCGAGTCGCGAGCGCGGACGATGCAGCGAAGAGCCGAGGACGTAGGACGGTCCGTGGACGGCTTGGACCTGCCATTGCCACGGCGAGGGGGCATCGTGCTCGAGGTAGTTGCTCTGAATGTTCGATGTCGGGTACACAGAGTGGGGTGCCGATCTGATCAAGGACGAGCAGCGGTTTCGTGCGTCATGTCCACGCGTGCATTTGTCGATTATCAAAAAAAATGAAGAAGAAAGAATTAATATCTCGCGTACTGAACATAATTTGATCACAACTAAAGTGGCACAGCGTATTCTAGACTCGTAAATATCCCGTGCGTGCATGTCACGTGGAGTTCGACGGAGTTGGACGTGCCGATGTGATCGTGCAGCAGTTGCGCGCGTCATTGCCCCATCAACATGTGACACATGCACGCGGGATGTGCGTGCCGATTCCCGTGACGACCACCCGTCTCGCACTCCCCTTATTATATACTGGATTTTGGGCGGCGCCTAAGACCATTGAAGTGTCCATCGCAATAAAGACAATTCCCATCGATTCCCTACCCCTGCCTCCCTGGCTTCTTTGAGAAGGTAGACCGTACACGGTGGTCTTGTATATTAGTACTAGTACTACTGGACCACGACATGTACTCTTTACTCTTCTCCCACACTAATAATCACTATCTCCTTCCTCCTGCCTCCGCCACACTCACCCTGCAATCCATGGCTCCACTGAGGAGGGGGAGAGGTCGATCGACGATCCTCGCGGAGAAAAGTGAGAGAAATCACCGCGAGGCACTTCTTGCTCTACCAGCCGCTCAAGCCCACCCTCTCATCGAGGCCCAATCTCCCCCGACAATGGCGCCGAATGTTCTAGCAGGCGAGGGCTCCTCCTGGAACGGTCTCCTTATTCTACTTCTTCTCCATCTCTCTCTCCATCATGATCTTAATCGGCTTCTTCTTGTTTTTCTTCTTATTCTAGCTCTTCCTCTTCTACGTATTACAGGTCGGTCGTGGAGCCCGAATCCACCACGACGGAGGCGTTGCAGGACCCGTTCGGCCCCGTTCCATGTCTCAACGAGGTAGCAAATCTCCACGTTGTTATTTCTCCGAGTTATGATTTGGATTTCTTAGATGTTGTCCGCCCCGCATTGGTTTTTCTTCTTCTTTTGCGAGTTGTATTTGTTTTCATGAATATGACTGGATCTCTTGGTCTTTCCTTAATACCGCTGTTCATAGATTCACTATGGATTTTTTGTGATTAGGATTAGTTTATCGTGGTCATGAATAGATCTCCAGGTCCATTTTTTAACACTGCGGCCAATAGATTCAATGTGGATTTTTTTGATCTGTATTATTATTCACCTGGGACTTGGAGTGTAATTGTAGAATTCCTATTTCAACTAACATGAACGATGTAGCGATCGAAGGCCGAGTACCGTGAGAAGGTGGCCACGATCAGTTCCAAGATTGCCAACCAACATGAGCTTGCACGCTCCCTCACCCAAGCTAATGAGAGCCTACGCAAGCAATTATCTGTGCAGAAGGAGATCTCGCTAGATTTTGCACGTGACGTCGTTAGGCTGCAGAAAGTGCTTGACCGTAACTTGATCGGGCAAGAACAGGCCATCAAGATAATCAACGAGCTCACGAAGGAGAAGAAGAATCTCGTGGAAAGGTGCATTCTCCTGTAGGACGAAGTCAGCGAGGCACTCAGAGGACACGTCGAGGAAACCAAGGCTACCATCCGAGCCTAGGATGACAGGAACCGTTGCCTGGATGCAGTCAAGGAGATGAAGGCAGACATGAGCAGAGGGATCACTATACTCGAGGGTGTTCGGAAAGAGAACGAGGAGCTAAGGGCATGTCTGGAGGCGTACCGGAGGAATGCCCAAGTCCGATTCCCGTTAGCGGGGACACAAATACTAGTCCGTCCTCCTCTCCTTTTGTAATGTTTAGGGTTCAGGGAGCAATGCCCATGTCTGCTTCCAATTATAGGGTGCAATAAGAATCCTAGGGAAACTCCTTATCTATCTGGACATGTGTTGGTGTTCATGTTCATGAATGGACACCATGTTCTCTTTCCATATGTATCTGGACATGGGTTTCTGCATTATGAGTTTGCCACTCTCCCACTACTATTTGGTGATATTGGGAAAAACCCACAAAATTGCTGATAAATCTTATTTGTCTTCGAAATTGAAATTATGACAGTGCCACCAGTCGATTCATAAAATGTTGATTAGTCCTAGATTGCTTCTTCCTTGAAATTATGACAGTGCCACTAGTCGATTCAGTTAATTATGGAAACTAACCAGCTTGTCCTGGTGAACTGAACAAACCATACTATGTATTTTTGTTGCAAGGAAAGAGGCGAAAGATCGACCAGGACCTGGCGACGTGGCTAAATGACAAGATAGCAATCCAAAGGGAGAAGCGGAATTCCCAGAAACTGGCCTTTGACCAACTGCGCGTTGAATTCGCGGTCCTTTCTGACAAGTGCCAGAAACTGAAGGAGTTAAACGCCGACTGGGCGAAGCTACACAGTGAAGGTCGCGCCTCGGCTAGGAAGCAGACGGAGATCATGAAAGGGATCTTGAAGGAAAATCGTATGGCTACGGACAAAATTCTCCAATCCGTGATGGAGCGCTGGAACCTACAGCTGAAGCACGACATAGTACTGAAGGAGCTGGCCAATCTTAGGAAGGAAAACAGGCAGCTTCGGGCCAGGCTCGCTTTAACACAACATATGTATATTTAGTACTGAACTGCCTGGTTTATCCTCTGCAGTGGTGATTTTGTAAGCGTGAACTTAACTCTATGCACGATATGTGTGTTCCTCTGAAATTAGCTTGCTCGAGGATTGAGTTTGGCTTAGTTTGGAAAGCGCAACTGCAAGTCTTACAATTAACTAGTTTCATGCATTGGTACAACATAAATTATTCATCTCGAATTTCCTTTATCCTCTATAGTCTGTCCTTGTTCACCCTCGCGCGCCTTCTTCAGTTCATTCAACAGATCCGCAATGCAGCACTCTAGCTTCTTCTTGTCTTCCCTAAGCTGGTCCCTCTCCTTTTCTGCATTATGAATCAGCAACATGTGACTATCCTGAAGCTTCTTTGCAGTTCCAACAACCAAGCTCCCATCGATTCCGTCAGTTAGCTTTGACTACAAATTCTCGATTTCTTGTTCTAGCTCCTTATTTCGTACCGACAGCTTATAATTTTTTTCAGCTGCATCACTTACATCAGTAAATCTCCCCGACCTTTCCAACTCATACATCTCCCATAACTGTGCCAAACATTTCTTAAGTGCATCTGGCCACTCAAGATCCACCCACTCTACTGCTTTACACACCAGGCCAACCTAAAAACACACACACTATAGTGTTATGAACATGCACGATACATTTTACTTCATGTCACAGTTGCACATAATGTCAACAAACCTGATTTGTACAGCCCAAAAACCTTCTCCCAGTGTTACTGCCTTCGAATGCAACATATCTCCTCAGTTTTAGCCCATGGTCACATGGCACTTCTCCATCGAGATCTAGGCCCTCCCATTCGGAGTCGTAGATCTTCCTTGGTACCTATAGGTAAATGCAAAGCTGAAATCGAACACGATTGCATGCACATATGGAGCTCAGATCGAGTGATTTACCATTGCCTAACCCTAGCCCGAGAAAACATAGGAACTCACATCGTGGAAGGAATACTCGATGTCGGAGAGAAGGTTGTCGCTGCTCACCTGGTCGTCCTCGCCATTCAAGGACAGCATGGCGAATGCGACGGTGACGGCGTCGGCGAGAGAGAGAGAGAGAGAGTAGCCCTTCTACCGCTGCAATGATGACTAAATTGGCATGTTACAATAGTTTAATGGATACCATTCCCTTTCCCTGGATTACTGTCTCCTGCCTGATATGGATTCTCTTCACACATTCTCATTTCAAATATTAAACCTGCACTCCCACCATCCCAATTTCATTGCCTAATTAAAACATACCAGTATATTACATCATCCAAAGAAACAAAATCATGTCAACTACAAGTTACTTATGCATCACTTCTTCAGTCATGGTTTCACAAAACATTACATTATAATCTCCCAACAAACATAACCACAACATGGTTTCACAAAACATCACATTACAATCTCTCAACAAACGTAATCACAGAAACAAGTATATTACATCAACTCAAGAAACAAAATCATGTCGACTACAAGGTACTTACACATCACTTGTCCTGTCATGGTTTCGCAAAACATTACATTACAGTCTCTCAACAAACAAAATAACAGAAACAAGTACAGTACATCATCTCAAGAAACATAATCATGTCAACTACAATGTATTTATGCATCACTAGTCCAGTCATGGTTTCACAAAACATTACATTACAATGTCCCAACAAACATAATAACTGAAACAAGTACGGTACGTCATCTTAAGAAACATAATCATGTCAACTACAATGTACTTATGTCTTATTACAACAACGATGGTTTCAGTGAGTGACATGTCCGAAAATCTCAACAGCTCGCACAACATTATATCGCAATCTCTCAACAAACATAATCACAGAAGCGCGCTCTAAATGCAACAGCAGTCAATATTACAAATACAGGCAGGGGAACCCCGTGGTCCATATGACAAGCCCAGGGTAGCAGCTCTCATCATATCTCATCAACGTCGACCACCTCATTCTGTTCAGCCACTACAGGGGCATCTACATCCACTATAACCTGTTCAACAATATCATAAATGGTACCAAGGAAGAGCACCTTCCTGGTTCGCTTCTTTGGACGCATAATCTGCATAAGATCTTCAGTATCCAAAACATCTATGAATTGCTGCTTCTTATGATGCCACCACCAGATTTTTCCCATCTGCTTAGGGCCAATACTGATTTCCTTACCGATCATCTCTCTCATTTCATCAAGAGTTATGTTTTTGGAATCGACAGTGATCTCCATAGTACATGACAAAACTGGCTTATTAACTCCCTCATCAAGTTTGGCCATGTATGAATCCACCTCTATGCGTATACTGAACTTATCTAGATCAGCATCTATTGGTCCGTATTCTCTAGAAGCAGAAGCTCTGGCAGCAAGATCTCCAGCATCTGCATCCATATCATCAATCATCTGTTCAACTTTCACCTTATGATCCGCTGCACAACACCCCAAACCATCTGAAGCTCATGGGAGTGCTCAATTTGCTAATAGGTATCATTCATGTTGCGCCACACCAATTTTGTCCTCTGTCTAGAACCCTAGGGAATTCTAGCGGCAAGCATATCTACCAGTTGCGAAACAGACACAACCTCTTTGAATTTTACAAGCAGATGCACATCTTGCCCGAACACAACCCTCTCGCAACCAAAATCAAGCTTTGTAGTGTACTGCCGAACATGAACTGTGAACTCATATAGGTCACTTCTATCAAAACTGTGCTTAATTTGATTAAAAAGGGGAACATTTCAATTCATTCGATTCTATTATGCCGTAACTAATCTACTTGCAAGATAAGGCACAGATAAGAAAAATTCACCTCTCGCTCTTCTCCCGGGTTTTTTCTTCAAGATCTGAGTGCTGCATCTGCCCACCAGAGCCGAACAATCCGCCGCCGGCCTTGGTTTTCTCTTCAACCCGCTGCTCGTAGGTACCTTGGGAGCATAATCCTTGCTGGCCTCCTCGCTAACCGGGGTTGAAGACCTCGCCGCTGCTACGCATTGAGCCCCAGACTTGGGCTCCGATGGACCCTTTTCAGTCGGCGACGTAGCTACAACCTTCGCCTTGCAAGACATGCTGGGCCACCGCCGTCAGATTCAGTGTCGGGGGAGGGAGAAAAAACGTCCTCCGTCGCCGGCAGATTTAGGGTCGGGGAAGGGAAGAAAAGGGGTCGCCGCCACTGTCGCAGCAAGATTCAGTGTCGAGAGTTAGGAAAGTACAGTAATAGATTTTTCCCTACGACACATGAAGGGTGGCTAAGAAGAGTGACCGGCGAAGGAGGGGCACAACAGGAACTAGTGTAACAGAATATCCTAACTTAACGAGTGCGATTTGAAAATATTGGGTTTGGCCATCATTCACTCGAAAGACCTCTCTCAGCAATTGGCGCCCCAACTTTTCGAATCGCGGTGATAAAAATCAACTTGGGTACCACGTTGCCTGGCTACCCCAACTTTCGGGCTGCAAAATGATATTCTCCAAGACGAAGGTATGATGAGCACAGCAGCAAGTTTCCCTCAGTTATGAAACCAAGGTTTAATCGAACTAGTAGGAGCAAGGAAACACCCCAAAGGTGTTGCTAGCTGAGCCTTGGCAGGGCGCACTACCGGTGCTAGTAGCAACGTGGAGACCTGCACAACACAACCACAAAACTTTGTCCCCAACTTGCGATGAGGTTGTCAATCTCACCGTGTTTTGTGGATTAAACGTATCGAATGGAAAGAAGTAATAGTTTGCAGAAAGTAAACACAAAGCAGTAAACAGTTTAGATTGTATGTAAAGAAAAGGACTGGGATCCATAGTTCACTAGAGGTGGCTCTCCTTAAGATAGATAACATGTTGGGTGAACAAATTACAGCGAGGAAATTGACAAACATCGAGCAAGCAATACATGCATATACTAATCATCTTGACTCCTTTGGAACTTGATTGGGCATTACAACATTATACATAGACCGCCATCCAACTGCATCTATGACTAATAATCCACCTTCAGGTTATCATCCGAACCCCCTCCAGTATTAAGTTGCAAGCAACAGATTATTGCTTTACGAATTGCGTGTAAAGTAAACAATTCGATTGTTCTATGAGCAAAGGATTGTTGTTTGCTCCCTAGTAGCAACAACACATCTAGTACCTTAGAGATTTCTGTCACTTCCCCAGATTACCAGAGGCATGAACCCACTATCGAGCATAAATACTAACTCTTGGAGTTGCTAGCATCTACTTGGCCCAGATAGCTACTAATAATGGAAAGCATGCAAGATCACAAATAACAAAGACATGATAGAATCAATAATCAATCTGAAATAGCATCTCAATATCCATCGAATACCCGCAAACACAACATGCAGAATTACAAATAGATGATCTTGATCATGAACGGAGCTCACAAGATCTAGACATGAAAGCACAAAGGAGGAGAACCAGCCATCTAGCTACTACATGGACCCGTAGTCCAAGGATGAACTACTCATGCATCACACCGGAGGCTTGCATGGTGATGAAGAAGGCCTCCAGGGTGAATTCTCCTCTCCGGCAGGGTGTCGGGAAGAGCTTCAGATCCCTCCCGATCTAGGGATGGAGATGACAGCGGCTACAGACTCTTTCGTTGATTTTTGATCGGGTACCTAGGGTTTTCGTCCCGGGGGCATCTTATAGGTAGAAGGAGAGGCCGAGGGGGTGCCTGGGCTGGCCACACCACCCCCTGGCGCGTGCCAAGCCTGGCCGCGTGGCTAGGTGGTGTGGCCGCCCTCTGGCCCTTCTCCGTCTCGTATTCTGGCATCTGATGACTTCCGGAAAATAGGCACTTTGGCTTTTGTCCTATCCAATTCCGAGAATATTCATTTTCTGACTTTCCTGGAACCAAAAACAGTAGAAAACAGGCAGTTGGCACTGTGGCTCTTGTTAATAGGTTAGTCCAAGAAATCATATAAAAAGTTCTCCAAAGTGTGGACAAAACACAAGAAAGTGGATAAAACCAAGCATGGGACATCAAAAATTATAGATACATTTGCAATGTATCACCGGGTTAGCCGGATTGGTGACATGCTATGAGGATACCCATATAGCATATCCCCAACAGTCAGTGACTTAGCCAAAGATACTCTTTGGAAAAATCTCATGGTTAATTTCACCCTACCGACATTAGAGGTGGATCTAGATGAGTTTGATCCAGATGAGGATATTCCAACTCAGGAGGAACTACAGAAACACATGGAGGAAAAAGTCAAGGAGTGGGCTCTTAAGGAGATGGCCCAACAATTCAACAACTGGAAGAAAAGATTGTACCTTGACTATGTCATGAAAGAGAAGACTCTGAAATTCACTTGAGCGTTTGAAAAGCTAAAAGACTACTAGGCTGATTTTGTGGCGTACAAGACATCAACGCCAGCTAAGAAAAGTTCTGAAATGAATAAGCAAAATGCTGCTAAAAAGCAGTATCACCATACTATGGGGCAATGTGGCTACAAGGCTAGCAAGCCTAAGTGGGAGAAACTCGAGTCGGACCTATTTGCTAAAGGGATCACCCCAGAGCCATACAATTGGATCGAACGGGTAAGGAATTGGTTTTACGGGCATGGGGCACGTTGGACTCAGAAGGGAAGTGCATATATAACATAAGACATAAAGAAACTCCCATACCCATCGAAGACATTAGAAATGCAGTAAAGGCTGTTGAATATGGGGCGTTCATTCCCGATAGAGAGAATGACAAGCTCGCACTTGCCCTTGTGAACAGGGAACATGAGGGATGAACACGAGGCACAGAAGGCTCCAAACCATGGAACCTTGGGTTTCTTGACATTCGGAAGAAATATCCTGATAGAAGCCGTCGGAGGAGAAAGGAAAGGGAGGAAATTGAAGTAGTGAAGCGGGTAGACCGGATGCGCAACATAGAAGAACAATTAAAGCGGCAACATAATCAACTTGATGTACTTAGCCAGCAAGCTACCGGCCCATCTAAGCAGCACATGGTAGACGAAGCTGCTTTTGATGCTACCGGCCCATCCACTAATCGAAAAAGCAGCATGGCTTCCACAAAGCTCCCCGGTGATGATGCTGATGATGCACCAGCGATGGCTCCTCTTCGCTACCCAGTGGATGATATCATGGAGATGACACATTGTGAGCTACATGTGAAAGTTGTCAACATAACCATGAAGGTGGCGGTCGGCTGTGCCTTACCATTAGTTGGACCGGTACTAACTTACCATTGTTGTCTGGTTCCATAGGGCTACGTTATTTTCGGGGTGGATGAAGTTATGACCGGATTCGCGCAGCTCAAGCTTGACTACCTTGAAGGTGAAGGGGATGTGACTGAACTGGGAGAGGAAAAAACATGACCATTATATGGCGCAAGGAACACATCATGCTTTCAAATCGGACACCAAGGCCATGCACTCCTCAGAGCACAACTCCATCTTTGTCGCAGCCTCGCCCGTCTCTAGCGCATCAGCCATCTTTGCCGTTGCTGTGGCAGGCACCGTCTCCGCCACAATAGGCCCTTTCTCCAGCGCAGCCTTCTTCGCCAAAACAGGCCCTTTCTCTAGCACAGCCGTCTTCGCCGCCGTGTCAGCCGTCTCAGCCCCTCCCAAAAGTACAAAAGGGTCAGGGCCAAAAGCGAAAGACTAACCGATCACCGAAGCGTCTACCGGAGCCCCTCCCAAAAGTACCAAAGGTTCCTCCCAAGAGAGCTTTCAACTATACTGAAGAGGAGAATACGGTGATCGCAAATGTCCATACGCAAAAGTGGTTTGATAGCCTCAAGCGGCCAAAAGAGCCAGAGTTCCCCAGCACTAAAGAAGAGAAATCCAAAGTGCAAAAAATGTTGAACACCCTTATCAACCTGAGCCAAGGTTGTCATCAGACTGACCGCTCTATTGTCAAGTCACATCAGTCAATGGTGCGGTCGAAGAGCGGTAGTGCAAGCGGGAATTTAGTTCCCCAGCTCGGTTTACAGAAAAAAAAGGAATGCCCCCTGCTCAAAGTGATTTCCGATACCGGGGTGGGGTCGAGCAAATGTGCAGGCGAGCAGTATGATCTAGAGTGTGTTGCACTGCATGGAGAAGCGGCCGTTGCTCAAGGTATGACTATTGCTTAGTATGTAGCCCAGTTAGAGTTCCCCGTGGCTTAGGAAAAATACAAATACCAGTAAGGGGAACCTCTCGTCGGACCTGAGGATATCAAGTATCTACCAACAAAAATGCGAAGATTGCATAGTTGGTACATGAAAGCCACAATGGAAGGGGCAAACTGGATAGCGATTAGAGTTCGAAACGAGCATTACGGATATGGAAATGCCTAGATACTGATTGAATTTCCTGAACTACATCAGTTTTTCAATCAAGACGCCCTCGACAAATTGATCATCAGTGCCAATTGTATGTAAGTATTATTTCTGTAATAATTAAGTCTCTAGTTAGCTCACCTCGTTTATATCGTATGTATAATCATACTCACTATATTATGCAAACTGAAGATTCTCGAATGCAGAAGAGGACAGATCTATGACATTGGGTTCATTGACCCATATTGGGTTCATGAACTTACTGTGAAACTTAATCCCAAGGACATAGAGGATAAAATTGTAATGACGTTAAGGTTTCAAGAAACCAAAAGGGAAATATTATTACCTTACAACTTCGAGTGAGTGTTATTGTCTTGTATACATTCTATTTCGCTTACCCGATGTTAAGTGTATAATTGATGAGTTATGTATACGCAGATTTCATTATATTCTGCTAATCATTCAACCTGACAATGGATTAGTACAATTCATGAACTCTAAACGTAAACCCCTTGAGAAGTGGGCCACCATGCAGGATATGATCCAGCGGTAATTTCAGTCATTATGGCACTATATCGGCAACTTTCATTCGTTTACTGATATCAAGTAATTAATAACTCATTTTATTTATTTTCTTTGCCGGGCAGCGCTTGAAAATGGTTCACCAACAAGGATAAGGGTGCCTGGAAAGAGAAGCTTACATTTAAACCACTAAATCTAAGTACTACTAGCTAGATCTGCGCATCTCTTTGATTCTAGTTTTGATACCATTATCATGCTTAATTATTATTATTTTGATTGAACTTTGTTCTCGTCAAGTGTCTGAGGCGGGCAGACGGAAATAGCTTATATGGATACTATGTTTGCGAGTTCATTCGTCAGACGACCTATGAGTAGGGCAGAAATTTAGAATAACTTCAAGTATGTAAACAGTATTCAGAAATTTGTTTTATTACCGTCAATTGTGTTTAGTTTCATTTATATATGTTGACTCCTTTTAAATTAGATCGAACGGTTGCGAGGCTAAATTCTACCAAAGGATCGCATACAAGCAATCCAAGGGGAAATTGTAGGATTCTTAGATGTAGAGGTCCTAGATCCAAATGAAGAATACTATCGGAAGATGATGAAATGTAATAGGGATCATAAAAGACTTTATATTATATATATGCATGAATGTAATATATCCGATACTCGTTGTGTAATATAATCGGGAGATGTTTTGTAATATAATGGTTCCTTCATTGCTACGTGCAAAACACAAAATAAATGCTGCCCAAAACACAAAAAGGAAATAGATAAAGGGGAAACCAAATAAATGAAAATATACAAAACAAATCGCTGCCGCGGCACAAAAAGTGCCTGAAATGCTGCCGGGGCAGAGACATATAGATCTCGGTTCGTATTACGAACCGGGACAAATGCCCCTCCCCCCTTGCGACAGCCAGTGGCCACGTGGACCGCCCTTTTGTCCCGGTTCGTAGCCCAACCGGGACTAAAGGGTTAGGGCTTTAGTCTCGATTGCCCCGTCCCGGTTGGGCAACCGGGACTAAGCCCCTTACAAACCGGGACAAAATGCCTTTTTCCACTAGTGTTGGTAGCAGGAAACAAGTACTCTCTCCATCCGGAAATAAGTGACTTTCTTTCGACTAGATTCAGATGAATCTATACACTAAAACGCGTCTAGATACATGTGAATCTGTACAAATTCAAATCAGTTACTTCCGGACGGAGGGAGTACTTCGTTCGTGCACTTTTTTACTATGGAAACTATGATGGCCTTAACAAACCTCCTGTCTTTGATCTATACATGGGGGCAAACTACTGGCATGAAGTTAATATTATCGGTGATTTTGGAGATCTCAAAGCACTTCAGTACCTGTAGGTTCTCATCACCATGTCTCATCATAGAATTGTAACGTGCCACAGCCTTTTTCTTTTCGTAATATTAGCAAAATGAACCGGGTTGATATTTATTCTCTGCTTCATGTTGTAGACTTCATCAGCAAAGTTACACATGGATCTGAATTACTGAACTTTATCTGAAACTATTTACACAGCAGTACAGGCGGGACAGTTTTGATCTTCACAGTAGATGGCAGTACATTTCTTTTATTTATTGTTTTGATCTCTGGTCATATCTCCATGCAGTCTGGAAATCTGGATTCTTCAAGAATCATGTGCTTCCTTGTTTATCCTGACGATCCACAAAAAAATATGCTCCTAACAAACTACTCCATTCCTAAATACAGGACCTCTTAGAAGGCGTGCAGTCAGACCTCATAAAGTTCGACTAGTAATATATACGAAAATATTTAGATTGGTAAGGTATATAGTATCACTAGATATTTTCATAATACAGTTTTTATTTTTCCATTATCATATATGTATAAATTAATGGTCAAATGTATATAGTGGAACCGTGTCATCATCTAAAATGTCATATATTTATGACCGAAGGGAGTATTTTGGAAGAGAAACGCAAACCTCTTCATTTAGATGCAATGACTACCTGCATATTTTTTTACTTTGAATGTAGTCATCAACTGAAGCTGGAAAAACTCAATTCTGAAACATCGGCTTTCCCCATTCCTTGCTAGCATCCACAAGAGCTGTTACTTGTTTCAGGGATCTGTCAGACAACAACTTGTCTGGCACTTTTCCAGTTTTCTTGGGCAGCTTCTGTAGGTCATGGTTTTTCTTCCGTTACATATATGCTCCAGTTCTAGAATATTTTCAGAACACTTCTTAGGTATGTCACGTTTTTCTTCGATAGGTATCTGTCCAATGATCTACGTGGAGTGATTCCTCAGTCTTCTTCAAAAATCCCAAAATGAGACTCTGTCATTAAGGTAGAGTGCACATGAACTAGATTCTCATTAAATTTTCAAGAAAAAGTGGTACACAAAGGCTCCCGATCTTCTCGTATTGGAGAGATAACTAGTGAAGCATGTTCGAGATTTACATCCAACAACACACCAATGTGATAGCCTTTGGGAACAATCTTAAATCATTAGCACTCTCAGTTGAAACATATTTCCGACTCAAGCTGTCACTTGCTTCAACACAATCCAAAGAGGAAAGGTAGAATGATGTGGGGACGATGTACTCCTTCAAACCAAAGAACACATATGATCGAGCATCAAGTAGCATCCCGTTCTTGGTCATGTAAATTAGATAGGGTTCAAGGAATAGATTCACCTCATATTGTAGTGCCTTCTGTTAGGATCTTATGATTGAGCCAACTGGATGACTTGGGGGTTCTTATGCCTTCATAGAAGTTGGAAACTTGGTGGTGACCTTGACATGGTGATGTCTGTTGAGCCCTCTGTTTAGAAGAGTATTCATAGCAATATCGTAAATATTCAGCATGTTGTTAGAGCATTTCCACTCGCATTCCCAGGATGGCGTTCCCGGGGTCTTTTTTTTGTCCGGACGGCAAATTTTCGCCCAGACGCGTTCCCAGGACACTAGTTTCGTCCGGATTTGTCTAACTTTCATCCGGCGTTCCCAGACCGAACCCAGGATACTGGGTACCGCCTTGTAACGATGGACGCTGCCATTTTGGGCGAACTAGGTCTTACTACACCAAACTAGGCCAAATTTTGAGCTAAATTTGGGCGAACTAGGCCAAACTATGCCGAACTAGACCGAATTTTGAGCCAAATTTGGGCGAACTACACCAAACTAGGCCGAACTTGAGCCGAATTCGGGCGAACTAACCCAAACTAGGCCGAATTTGGGCGAACTAGACCAAATTAGGCCGAATTTTAGCCGAATTTGGGCGAACTAGGCCGAAGTTGGGCGAACTAGGCCAAACTAGGACGAATTTTAGCAGAATTTGGGCGAACCAGCTCAAAGTAGGATGAACTAGGACAAAATAGGGCAGATTGGAGCCGAATTTGAGACAAGTTTGGACGAACTAGGCCAAACTAGGCCAAATTTGAGCCGAGTTCATCGAACTATGCCAAACTAGGCCGAACTATGCCGAATCAGGTCAAACTATTTTGAATTAGACCAAAATATACCGAACTAGGCCGAATTTTAGTCGAATTTGAGCTGAATTCGGATGAAATATCGTCATTTTTACCTTGCCTGGGAACCGTGCCTAGGAACGCGAGTGGGAAACTAGGCCTTTCCAGACCGAAAACTAGCTCTGTCCAGCGCCAAATAGCGGCGGATTTCGGCCTGGGAACGCCCAACGAGTGAAGATGCTCTTAGTACCATATGGCTGTTTTGAACTTATGCTATTATAGTTTGTCTTTATTCTGTAGTTACCTTTTTGCCTGTCCTTCTAATAAGCCAAGAGGTTGCCAAGAGGTTGGCAAGGGTGGTTTTGGACCTGTCTTCTTTGGTGACCTGAAGAATTGAACCCCAGTTGCCGTGGAAGTGCATTCTGATTCATCTTCTCAAGGGGGTAAAGAGTTTCTGGCTGAGGTAAAAAGAAAATCAAGTTTGAGTTTTTTCCTGTCGCAATTCAATTCAGGTTTTTTCCTTTCATCTGCTCAATTTTGATAAATGAACCATTTTTCCATTTTTCTGGTGGTTTTGTAGATAAAACTACACTTTTGATTCTTATTATGTATTCTGCTTAAATATGTTTCTTATTCAATCGCAGGTCTGGAGTATCTGCACACCGCGTGTAAGCCAGCGTTGATCCACAGACATGTGAAGAGCACCAACGTTCTGCTGACAGCGGATCTTGAGGTGAAGGTGTCTGATTTTGGCGTGACCAAGGCCTTCAATGACTCGAAAACACACATAACCACTAAAACAGCCGGTACTATGGGCTACTTAGACCCCCGAGTAAGTTGTGTTAAGGACCCCCATTGTCTACCAATTGTTTGGGTTCCTCCGCAGTTACCACATAAGCAAGAAGAGCGACGTGTACAGCTTCGGCATCATCCTCCTGGAGCTCATCACGGGCCATCCGCATGTCGTCCCGGTCAGCGACAGCGTGCCCATCCACGTTGGAGAGTGCACTACTCGGAAAATACTTATCCATGAGATTAATACCTAGTGGCGCATGGCGCACCTATGGTACATGCACCACAGATAACCCAACTATCCATGGCGCACGGTCCTTGCATACGCCATAGATATGTCGACTCGGAAAGTTTGACAAAGATGAAAGACTATAACAACATAAAGAGTGTTTTGGATGATGCTCTCAACGCCTACACCTTAGATGGAGGCTACTCCGGCAAGGGGGCGAAACATATCAGGGAAGACAAACACGTGTTTATCCACCTAACGGAATTCCCTGGTCCTGCGTCAAGCAGCCGACAGATAGTAAAAAGGAGGCCTTCTACGTCCTCTATCACATGAGCGGGTTCGTTCGGGATCAACAGCTGCTTAAACTTTCATGACATCTCCGAAATTGGGTCCAAAATATGGTGACCATCGTGGATGACGATCTCAGAGAGCAATTCTTTCGCATCCAGACTCAGTTGTCAGGAATCATCAATCAGGATGCCTGCCAAAGTCGAGGGGAAGGAGGGGTCTTGAACTATACTGACATTCAATTGCGAAATCGCGAGATAGAAGAACGTCTCGAAATTCAGAGTGGCGATAGGAAGTTCATGACGAAAGACTGCGTACTACCGTTCCCTGCACCGAGTTAGAAGTCTTTGTGATTGCATTTACCAGTTGGATGTAGTTTCAAACTATTGTTGGACGTCTCTAATGTTGTAAACTGATTAAAAACTTGCCTAGCTCGAAACTGTACGGTCGTCGAACTTAATTATTGTGATTGATGGTGCGCCTAGAACTCTCTCTCTCTCTCTATATATATATATAGTTTCGACGGTCATTATACTTACTTATATAATTGTGATCTATGGTATTTTTGTGTCAACATTAAGCATGATGAGGCCCTTAGTACTTGATGTTCATGTTTCGGATTCTTGCTTGCTCTAACGGCCAATGATTAAAATCTTAGGGTGCCACTATACAAGTGTGTCTTCATTTCGGATGTGATCCTGGGGGTGGTGTGAGCGGGCCTTGTGATATGCACAAATACATATCATGTGCATCTGATGGCTGCAAGTGCACAAATCAATTGTAGCTAGTTTTGAAATAAGAGTATCGTACCCACAAAGAGCTATTTGGTTAAGGTCTTTTATGCCCCTCGTCACTGTCTACCAAAGGATACTTATAAGCTCGTTCGATCTCAAGTAAAGGGTGTTTGAAAGGTTTTGGTTGAGTGTAGAAAAGTAATAAAAACAAGTAAAAGAAAGCAAGTAACACGAGCGTTTAGAAACGTGATTGAACTCAATAGGGCTAAAGTGTTCTTGTGGTGTAGGATACACCACTAGCAAGATATTATTAATCATAATTAGGACAACCTACTTCTCGTGTCATGATATGTGTGGAGAGAGCCCTATAATAAGATGTTCACTACAAGACTCGTAGAAAGCTTTTGTTGAGCCAAGAATTAGGTCACCTCTAAATAACCACCGCGATATCTAAGAGCAATCACCCATATAGACCACCGCAATTAAGGGTCTCTCCATGGATATCGTAATTAGCTTAGTGAGTCTCTCTTTATCCTCTTTTTATCGTGCAGGTTGATAGCTAGTGCCAATTGTCACGAAGCTTTTCGGGCATACTTCCAAACACGTCCAAAGGATTTCTCCCTCATCTTTAGTCCCGAAGGTAAATGATATGTGGCCGACTACACATACCATCTAAAGAGAGAGATCAAACACAAATTATAAATCTATCATAGACCAGTAAGTCATATGGACACACAAATAGATTATCTTTATTCCAACTTCAAAATAGTGTTAGGGTTTCTCCATCTCACCAAGAACGAGGGAAAACTACTCACACATGGAAGCAATCAACGACATCATCATAATCAAATGGATGGATAAAAGTACGGGGATAAATCTAGTGCAAACCACAATTAAATCTGAAATTACAACATCATCTAATAGATGAGAGATGGGGGTAGTAATGGTGATGGAGATGCAGCGATTGATGATGAAGGGTTGATACGATGTCCACCAATGATCCGTGAGGCAGTAGGGATTTTCCCTTCTCTAAGTTCCTCCTTCGAATCCCTTTCTGGTATGATTTTTGTGGTTCTAGGTTGTTGTGAATGTTAGATATGTCTGTCGTTTTCACCAGGGGAAAGTATTTGACGAAGCGGACATGCTACCGCGTGGTATGGGCGGACGGTACGGCGGGCTCCGCCTGTGCCACTGGTCGTTATCGCTGTAGGTTCCCCATATTTGGTATTCTCCCAGGTCCGAAGGTAAATTAATAAAATGATTTTTATCACTTAAAAATATCATATTACAACATAATATGACAGTTCTAATTGATATGTTCATAAGAGACTTAGTAATTTAGGATCCAGTTGAAACAAGGACAAAATGGTGCGCACAAACGCAGTGAAATACCAAAATCCCTAATCTATTTATGCAAAAACGGAAGGTAAATATGCTTCAATTTTGGACTCATCAACATCCTACTTGGCTCGCTTACGTTGTCCCTGTGATTTTCGTGTCCAACATAAGTATGAGGCCCCTACACCATCGTATCCGTTAGTTTCTTCAAGATTCATGCAAAAGTCCACGGTCAAACCTTCTAGCTTTTTTGCACTAACCCTTCAAGACTGATGAAAACGACCCGCGAACCCCTCTCACTCCTCATATTGGTTGATCCCCACCCACCTCTCATCGCTCTCCTCCCGCAGACCACGCCCCAAACCCTAATCTATCTCCCCCGTCCTAAAATCGCTGCCACAATGCGCCCCCGACACCCCTCCCTTTCTCTTCCTTCTCTGGCCGGCACCTCCTCCTCCGGCTGTCGGAATTAGAGCCCTGACGATGGTCGTCCCCGTCTGAAGAAGAGCTTCCCCATCCCCATCCATGGCCACCACATGGGCCAGTACGTGCACATGCTCCAGGCGGCCAGATCGAGTTGGTGGTCTTCCCCAAGATTCGGCGAGTTTTGGGGGGCGATTTCCTAATGGTGATTCTCGTGTTGGTGGTTGTCCCCAAGATCTGAATTTTGGTTCTTCGTTCTGTAAAGAAAAAAGTGGTTCTCCGTCCTTGATTATCTCATTCTCTTGTCTCCTTGAGTTTATTCCGATCCTTTTTTTTTTCCTTTTTTTCGTGGTTAGATGCAGGTCTGCTTTCATTTTTGCTAGATCTTAGATCGGTCCGTTTAAAGAAAATCTGGGCATACAGTCAGTTTGTGCATTTTATTTAGTTAAAAGTCTGTCAAGAGTTATAGTTGGTTTGAGCCTCTTAAGAAATTTGTACAAAACTAGTAGTACTCTGTAGTGAAAGATTCTTAGATGTTTCTCTGAATTATGTATGAAACTGATCTGTTTCTATGAATTATGCATAAATATGTATTGATATACCAATACAAATGCACTAGTTTTTTGTCAACTTTATTTCATTATTCCTTGCAAATTTATCTCCCTAAGTCTGAATGCTTTCCTAACTAATAAACTGGGATTTAGGTTTTAATTATCGTATGAAAACTAGGGTGTATCTTATATGTATCTTGATACAAGTTTAATCTGGTACGGATCTGGAAGGAAATAGAGCAGATCCAAGTATGTATTATGTATTATGTGTGTTTCTTATATGGATCTTGGAAGCATCTATATATTATATATGGATCTTGATAAACCGGAAATTTGATAGTCTTCTAAAACAATTGTATTATGTGTGTTTCTTGGCAAAAACAAGTATGAAAACGTGTGTAAATCTTATGAATCTTGTCTGAAACACGTGTAAATCTTATGAATCTTGTATGAATCTTCCGAATTTGGGATGGAACGTGATTGACATATGATAAGGGGTACCTTGAAAATTAATATATATGAAACTTGTATGGAAAGTTGTAGGATATTCTTGGGAAAAAACTGTATGAGACTTGTATGGCTATTTGTAGAATATTCCTATAAAATATTATATGAAATATTGTTGAATATTACTAAAAAATAATTGCGTAAGAAAATGTTGATTAATTCTGTGAATCTGGAAATACCCTCAAATGATTTTAGCTTAAAAAAGAACGTGAGAGACCTTGTATGGATATTGTTGAATATTCTTGATACTGTTTGAAAAACAATAGGTGACAAATATGAATCTGTGTTGAAACTGGTACTAATTAATAAAGAAAGTGAAAAATGTGTCAAGAAAAATATTCCATGAAAAGATTCTATGAAAAATATTGTGTGAAAAATATGATTTGAGAAAAAATCCATGAAAAATATTTTTGTGGAATTATATTGTAATTAAAACTAGCTAACCAATAAATTAAATAAAGAATAATTTGTTGTCTACCGTAAGGACAATCAACGACGAAACAATGTGTGAAATCTGAAAATGCTAGGGGTTAAGAAGAAAAATCACAAATCACTCAAGAAGTAAGGTGAAAGGGTTGTTCTGTAAAATAGAGAGCACGAAACTCCAGAACGGTGATGGTGCCGGGTACCCACATAGATGTGGGATTGCATTTCCGTTAGATTAGAGGTCTCTTCTCTTACCTTTCTGATAAATTTCTGACAATGGATAGGTGAACTCTACGGCCTGTCTTCTTATTTTCATGGTAGCACTTCTTTCTGCTACCTCTTTTATACTATAAGCGTTTCTATTACTACGACAGATCGATGGTGATGTGTCTGTTGGCATTTCTGGATCCTGAAAATGCTGTCGCAAGATCAATCCACTTGGAAAGTATGCAAGCGACGTCGAGATAATTATATATAGGTGGCTCTCTCGTGTGTAACTTGGAGAATCAAATTGAGTTTGATACACTTCCTTGGTTAATTAATCTGCTAAACCATTAGTAGTTCCTGGTAAACACTCGCTACCCAACCACGCACGTAACTCCAAACATTTGATATATCTGAACTCTGAAGGCGTTTCGAATACACACAGTAATAAAGCCATACTAATTTTCTTATGCAGCATACACGCATCTTTCGATAGCGGCATCGTATTTTTCTGTACTGTATTTCCTCAAATCAGACTTTCGCCCAGCTATATTAATATATCAACCGTTTGAGACAGCTGTTGGGCCAAACAACACAACGCCCAAAAGAAAAAACAGAGAAAACGAAAAAGAAAAAGAAGAAAAAATAAACCCGACAACAGTGGCTCGACAAAAACGAAGGTGACCCATCACCGTTGCGCCCTCCGGAGAATTCCACCACACTCCTAGAACTCTAAAGCGTCGCGTACCAAGCAGCACCCCCAAGAGGGAGGATGAGGACCACGACGCTGTTGCCCAGACAAGTCCTAGGGTTTCCCTAGGTACGCTACGGGGGGTGGAGAAGAGATACACCCGACGCTCTTCAAGAAGGATGATGGCACCCACAGGCGTCATGGCGTCGGTGTCTAGACGACAAGGATTTCTCCTGACCTCTCAAAAAACCACAATCCCGAACACTTCGTATTGCTCCACCAAGCTCACCGCACACGCCACCACGGTCTTGCAGTCACCACCATCGTCTCACCGTGACCCACTATAAGAGGCTAGTACGACCGTGAATAAGAGGCTTCAGCAGGGTCGGCGGTACAGTAACACACGGGAGGAAACTATCTCCACCGCCTGAAGGCGATCACCGACCGGATGTAGCAGCAGGGCAAACTAGGCCCTCACTGGCCCAACCGATCCCAAAAGGACTCGTGAAGCCCCGCATCCACACTGCACCAGGGGTGTCACCGCCGCCGCCAACCCAAGCCCTAGTCCCTACTCTTCTATCCACCAGTGAATCCGCTGCCACCGCAGATCCCGTCGCCAAGGAGCAACGCCATCTCCACCATAGTTACCTGGGCCAACTGGGTCTCCGCCGGTCTGAGGAATGGCCAAAGCCCCGCGGAGCATTGAGAATTGTCCATCTTGGTCTCACCTGCGCGAAACGAGGTCTCCGGTACCAAATCCAAGCCTACCCGGCTCAGATCTAGGTCACGCGGACAAGGCAGAGGGCCGAGCCTTTCAGCCGTAGCAAATAGCCGCCGCCCATGGCCCGCAGACCCACCTGGCCTACAAGGCATACTCAAGGCCTAGGCCCGCCTGGCCTGGTTCAGGAAGTGACTGCCGCGAACACGCGCTGGCCGGACCAGGATCCGGACCAAAGCCCAATCGACCCAAATCCGGCCCGCACAGGCCCAGATCGGGCCAGGAACTCTCTACCTGTGCGCCATCCCGGTTCGCCGCTACGGACACCGCAGACCACCGTCGTCCCCGCCGCCGCCAGCCGCAGCACGCCATGGTCTCCTCCCGCCACCCCCACCATGACGAGCTCCAAGAACCGCCATGGGAGGCCGCCCTGGCCCCAGCACCTCCGCCGTCGCCCACCGCCTCCCAAGGCACCGCCGCCGCCAAGCCCGCCCTTCCCCGCCATCAAGGACCATCACGGGCCTGACTCCCCATCATGGTAAGCTGCCCCGCACCACCCATGTATCCACGCGAGGGAGGGAGGAGAGGCCTCGCCGCTGCCTACGCTGCACGGGGTTTGCCCGGCGGCGCCCGCCGGCAACCCGGAGGAGAGAGGGGGTTTTTTTCGAGCCACCTTTCCGTATACATATTTGACCATTACTTACTCTATTTTCTAGCTACACTTGAATGACAGATTGTGGCAAGCTGGAATTTGTATGTAACAGGATACTGTGTGACAGCATGTACACGTAAGCTATGTCGAGAGAGATATTACGTGGACACAATGTGTTAGATTTATATGGGATGCGGCCAATGTAGGAAGCCCATCTAATAAATCCTAAAATCTTAAGGCCCATCTACTATGGAAGCTTGGGAGCTCTGTGGGAGACAAAGTTTAGTCCCACATTGCTAGTTGGGAGAGAGTTGGACCAGCTTATAAGGTGAGCTGTTTCACTCTCACTAAGTGAGTGAGAAGAGAAGGAGTCCCCGCGTACTCCTCCTCCTCTGCCACCCGCCTCACCTCGCTCGCACGCGCGTTGCGTTTCGTGAATCGAGTTCGAGTTAGAAACTCCTTTTCTGGAAGACTAAATTTTTGCTTGGTGCACCAGCTGTTGGGTACGTTTCAACATTCGTGTGCATGTTTAACGCGTGTTCTTGTCTTCCAACATGTGGCGACTCGGTCGGTTCACCTCCCATGCTATAGAACGAGAGACAGACAGATCTAGACGGATCCAGTTCTTTTCTCAGTCTCTCTCGTTGTGTGTTCTTCTTGCTGCGCTGCTCTCTAGGCTTCCCCATCCCGGCGGCTGCGTGCACTGCTGTCCGGGAGAGCAGGCCTCCGAAACCCCGTCCGTTGAGATCCTGCACCGGGAGACGGGCGATAAGGTTTTTGGGGAGCGTCTCAGCGCGACTGCTCGCCTCCGTTCGTGTTCTTCTTCATCAACCGACGATCTCATCAGCACCATGGACGATAACAACAATGACCAAGGTGCTGCTGCGGTGATGACCTTCCCGGTCAACCTGTACGTGCTACTCTTCTTTGTATGCACTAGTTCTTACTAGATTTTCAGATATATTAGATGTGGTTGTTTGGTTGCATGTCTTTAGATCTGCTAGTGCTTACATAATATTGATTTAATTAATCTAATGCAAAAATTGCCTAACATTCCAACACAATGGCCTAGTTCTACTCCTCTGTTATGTAATATATAAGATGTTTTAGTTTTGAAAGAAATATATATAGACATATTTTAGTGCCATACACATTAAACACATTCTTTTTCGAACATGCTCTAAATACATTCGCTTCACAAAAGATAAAACATCTTATATTTTAAAATCGGAAAAATCGGATGGAGTAACCTGCAACACAAGGTCGGCCAGAATGATATGTGCGGATCTTACAATTGTGATATGTAGAGTATCAAACGGTACTGCGATTCTGCATGGTTGACACCTGCGCGTGTGCGTGTCTGAGAAACGTCTAGGCCTCTGGTCGACGACGCACGCACGGTATAGCAACCATGACATGGTGTCATGGTCGGAATCTCGTGGTTAGACAGCGCGTCCAATTTCATGTGTGGACGGCTTGAACGGAGATGGAGACGTGGAATCAAAAGGGTAGCAGCAGACTAAATCTATATAAGAAAAGGTGTATGCAAGCGTGACTCGGCATTGTTATGAGCTAATCCAGTTGAAGGCTACGGCTTTGCTGTCATTAGTCGGGTGCCCGCCCTGTAGTCGGCACGGTTTATAAACACAACTATTAGAGGTGAAAGGAGATAAGACCAATAAAATGGAGTAGTACTCGATAGTTTAACACAAGTAAAAGTAAAGTAAAAAACTGACCATAATTTTGTGGAAAGTTGACTAATTGTGGAACCAATCAGAGAATTTCGGCGTTGAAAAAAAAATCCGAGATATGGATAGTACATGACAAGCCAAAATATAAGAATTGACTAACCTTAGAAGCAACAACCGGTTAGTTTTAACTTTTGAGACCAGAAGATTTTCGGTGAAGTCCGCAACCCTCGCCGATGACGTCGTCGGTCCGCTCCACCTCCGGTAGCCCTAGGGCCGTGAAGGTGTGGCAGACCACGGACTCTCGTGGTCGGAAGGTTTCTGTTTTTTATTTAGCCTGTTTTCTAGTGTCTATTTTGGGTCGTGAAGGCAAAATAAGGTTCTCCCCGTTCTATCCTCGCTCCAGTGGTGCATCTAGCGTCTACGGAGGGCACGTCGAGTCGTTTGTCCGGCGGATCTCCTGGAATTCTATCCGTTTTCGTCTCCATTGGTTTGTTTTCAGGTCAGTCTCTTCCAATCTATGATTGTCATCATTGGCACGGTTGCTGCTCTAGTGCACTGGTCCTTTCTGGCCTTAGCACGACGACTTTCCGTTTGTCGACTACAACAAGCTCTAGTACACAAGCTTTGCCTGGCTCCGCTGATGGAGGGTCAAATACGGCGGCGCGCCTTCGGCTCGCTCTAGTGTTTGTAGTCGTCGCTAGGTGATCCAATGACTTATTTGTAATTTTTATTAATTTTGGGCCTCTTTGTACTGTTGTTGATGATTATTGATAGATCGGTGGAATTTCGTAAATAAAAGCATGCATGTTCTTAAAACCCCAACGCCTGCTTATACACGTTTAGCTAATCGGGTTTTCCGAGAAAGAAGAAAAGGAGGCAAATGAAAAGAAAGAAGTCCATTTTTCGACCTCAAACTTTTCAGTAAGTTTACTTTTCGTCCTAAATGTTTCGTTTGGTTTAAAACTAACCCTGAATTCTGGGAACCGATCACTAACACGGTTTCCTCCGAATCGTGCTGACCTGGACAACAAAAGGGCAAAAAAGCCCATCACAACTGAACCGAACCGAATCAGATTTATCCCTTCAAACCAAGTCCCACCCCACGGGCCAAGGCGAAATTAACAGGAAAATGACAGAAAAGTCTCAAACAAATCGTGCACGTCCCGCGTATCTCTTCCCATAACGATCTCTCTACTCATTAGCGCCTAGCAGCGCCATCGGTATCTTATTGTTGATCGACTATAGCCGCCGCACGAATTGGTAAGAAACAATGAAGAACTTCCTCGATACAATAGCAAATCAGATGTGCCTTTTTTTTGCACTTGGGATGAGGTTCAGAGGAAGAAGCAATTCAGGAAGGCAATAATCAAGCATGGTTTAGCTGATAAGAGGGCTTTCAAGTTTGTAAAGAATGAATTGGGTAGGGTGAGAGTTAAATGTACTTGGCCCAACTGTCCATGGGTAATGTTGTTGTCGAAGAATACAAGAACTAGTAGATGGCAGATCAGCACCTTCAATAGTGAACATATGTGCCCTCCCAGGAGAGACAACAAGTTGGTCACAACAAGGAGGATAGCTGAGAAGTACGAGAAAATGATAAGGGCGAATCCTACATGGAATATGGAAAGCCTGCAACAGACTGTGCAAGAGGAAATGCTAGCAGATGTCCACATATCTAAATGGAAGAGGGCTAAGAAGATTTTGATTGATAAGCTTGTGGATGCAATCAATGGTGAATATGCAAGGGTATTTGAATACCAGGCAGAGCTACTGAGGAGTAATCCAGGAAGTACAGTGATTGTGAAGCTTGATCCTAATCAAGAAAAACCGGTTTTCAGAGATTTTATGTGTGCTTTGATGCTTGCAAAAGGGGTTTCATGTCTGGTTGTAGGAGAGTTGTAGGACTCGATGGATGCTTCTTCAAGGGTGGCAATCGTGGTGAGCTTCTTTGTGCATTGGGAAGGGACAGCAATAACCAGATGTATCCATTGGCTTGGGTCGAGATTGAGAAGGAAAATAATGATAGTTGGGACTGGTTCTGCTCTCTCTTATTCAAGGATATTCAGGTAGGAGATGGAGAAAGTTGGGTTTTCATTTCAGATCAACAGAAGGGCATAATCAATGCTGTACAAGGGCCCCGAGAGCTGAGCATAGAAACTATGCGAGACACATTTATGCAAATTAGAGGAAGACATACAGAGAAAATGAGTTGCAGAAGAACTTCTGGAGAATCGCAAGGCTCCATGTAGGATGTTGTTCAACTACCACAAAGCAAAGCTAGCTCAAAAGACGGTTGATGGTGCTAAGGCAATCATGAAGACTGATCCAGTGCACTGGTGCAGAGCTTGGTTCAATTTAGGATCCAATTGTGATTCAGTAGATAACAATATATGTGAATTGATGTCTACGCCCTTCTATTCTTGTAGAGAGTTGTTGGGCCTCCAAGTGCAGAGGTTTGTAGAACAGCAGCAAGTTTTCCCTTAAGTGGATCACCCAAGGTTTATCGAACTCAGGGAGGAAGTGGTCAAAGGTATCCCCTCTCAAGCAACCCTGCAATCAAGATACAAGAAGTCTCTTGTGTCCCCAACACACCCAATACACTTGTCAGGTGTATAGGTGCACTAGTTCAGCGAAGAGATAGTGAAATACAAGTGGTATAGATAATTATAAGTAGTAACGGTGATAGAAGATAGCTTGATGGCATGGAAAAGACTAAAGTAAAACTGAAATAAAGATGGAAGCAAGCAAACATGTAACAGATCTAATTGCAAACGGTGTATCAATGCTTAGAAACAAGGCCTAGGGATCATACTTTCACTAGTGAACACTCTCATATAAATATATTCTTCTTTATGATACTACGCTGAACTACTCTACGGTTGGACACTCTAATCGATGGTAGGGCTATAACAGCACACCTCAAAGTAAGCCTTTTCTATCAAGAAAACCCCACACTGTCACCTTGAGCACTAGATGGTTCCAACAAACACCACAATTTCATAGAGGCATCCAACTCCAAATATAACTCATAACAAGTATTTGTAATCTCTAGCCTAAGTGCCACCATGGTGAGCACGCTGTCACTTTCACACACATGGGGAGAACAGAGATCTATTAAAGCACTTGAGTAGCAAAGTAGATCTACTTGATTACAAAGCTCATGATCACAATATGATCATGCATAGAGAGAGAGAGATATGAACACATAGCTACCGGTAGAACCCTTAGCCTTGAGGAAGAACTACTCCCTCCTCATCATGGGAATCAGCAATGGTGATGGAGATGGTGGTGGAGATGGCTCCGGGGGCACTTCCCCGTCCCGGCAGGGTGCCGCAACAGAGACTTGCTGTCCCCCAAATCTCCCCTTCGGTGGCGGATGCGCTGCGGAACTTTTCGTGGATTTCTGGTTGACGACTTAGGGATTTTGCATCAGGAGGCATCTTATAGGCGAAGAGGCAAGGTCGGTGGGCGGCCAGGGGGGCCCACACCACCTGTGGCCCCTATCTGTCTCGTCTTCTGGCTCCATGAGTCTTCCGGTAAAATATCGACTTTGGATTTTGTCCCGTCCAATTCCGAGAATATTCATTTTCTGACTTTCTGGAACCAAAAACAGTAGAAAACAGGCAACTGGCACTATGGCTCTTGTTAATAGGTTAATCCAAGAAATCATATGAAAAGTACTCCAAAGTGTGGACAAAACATAAGAAAGTAGATAAAACCAAGCATGGAACATAAAAAATTATAGATACATTTGCAATGTATCAACATCCCCAAGCTTAACTCATGCTCGTCCTCGAGTTGGTAAGTGATAAAAAGAAAGAATAATTTTTGAGGTGCCATGCACCATCATAAACTTGATCAAAGTATTTGTAAAACATTCGAAGCTAGGATCATAGTACTTCAATCATAACATGAAATACAAAGTTCTAGCAATAAGGCAAATAAACTATGTTGCAACATGAAAAGGCACAAACAAAAGATTCATGAATAACAATGCTTTGCAAGACGTTTGTTTGTTTCACATAAAGAAAACATAGCATAGTAGCATTCAGCTTGTCCCTTATAGAGTAGCAAACATAAATGCATAGGACACCTTCAAAGTTCATAAGAGTGACTAGATACAAATAGTTTAAAACAAACAATATCAAAGCTATGCATCAATCAACAAGTCTTGGGACAATGCACATAGAATTAAGAATGGCCACTATGCTCTCAAAGTAGGTGCATAAAGGTAGAAGGTAGAGACTCAATATAATGGTGGAAGAAAGGCCTTCATAGAAGGAAGCAGAGATTCAAGTTTCATAAAGAGCTTCCAAAAATTATGGTACTTATAGATTTCAGCTCTCATTGCCCCTATCATAAGCATCTTGAAGTGATTAAGGTTAAAGTGAACAAACTATGGAGTATATGCTTGACAAAGTATAAGTTGGAAATCTCATGTCCCTTGAATACGAGGGCCGCTCCTCAGGCTACTCAAGTTTAGTCACCGGTAAGTTCTTGTCATCGTAAGTACATGTGTATCAAAGAGAACCGCCAACGGAGTACCCCTTGCCTGATGATACGGAAGAATCCCCATATGAAAATGACAAGGCAAGCAAACAACGAGCATCTCAGCAATCTTCTTATTCACCATGGGAATATGGTGCTTTTTTCTCTCTTTCCTCTTTTCATAATCTCATTTTTTCTCTTTTTCTCAATATAGGACTCTTTTTTTATAAGAAGAATGCTTCATAGACAGCTCATTATGGTTACGCTGTAGGTTTCCACCATGTCAGCATGGATTAGACCAGCGGCCCAGGCGTTTCTCTAACACATACATAACTCCATGGACTTACAAGCTCCCCTTCATTTCACACCGACGACATCCATAGACAAAAGAGCATGATATCAACTACGTACAAAGTACAAGTGCAATGTTGAAAGCGTTCGCCATGACAGCATGGTTCTGCTAATCCCCAACATATAAGTGCAAGCATATACAACATAGACGCCACAATGGTTCAAGTTTATTAAGGGCAAGAAAAGTAAAGTGTGCCATCAAGTTCGTGAGAGCTTTAATCACTAATTTTCACATAACAAGTTTAATTCAGAAGGTAGATAAAAAAAAGAATATACTTGGAATAGCAATTGCTAATAGGTAGGTATGGTGGACTCTTTGGAATAACTTGGTTTTGTTTGGAGTTGGATGCATGAGTGGAACTCATACTTGGTTATGGAGGCTAGCAAAAGACTGGGAGCGACCAACTAAGAGAGCAATAATGGCCATAATCATGCAGAGCGACAAAATATCATTAATCAAAGCATAAAGTGATACTACAAGTTGAGAACTAAAGGATCATCAAGGCTATGGTGACTTTGGATAGTCATAACATGGTGTGATCATTCGCCAAGTCAACCCAAATAAAGCATCAAAGGAGAATACCACAATACTATGCTTTAATATGCTAAAACAACGCATGATCCTTCCAAGGCACATTAAGCAATCTCAATTGTTTATAACAAGTCATGCTACAACAAAGAATACTAAGCATAAAGCCAAAACAATATCAAGCATGGCATGACAAAGCATACGCCACAGTCAAAAACAAGCTCTCTTTACCACTTAAGCATGAACTTTCCTACCCTTTTCCAATCCAAACCAAACTATTTGAAAACCAATGTATGAAAGAGGGGGTCCAACCAATTTATTCAGAAAACTAAGCAAACAAAGCAAACGAAAACCAAAATGAAAACTAAAAAGAAGATGCTCCAAGAACAACACAACTGTGCATGAAACAATAAAAATGAAGTGTCTGGAAGGAACCTGGAATTTTTATTGATGAAGAAGGGGATGCCTTGGGCATCCCAAAGCTTTGACGCTTGTACTTCTTGGATATTTCTTGGGGTGACATGCGTGGTATCCCCAAGCTTGAGCTTTAGTCCATCCTTCATCTCATTACTCATTCCTTCCATCACCTAAACTTTTTCCTTCATACAAAACTTCACACAATCTTTATTAGCAAATTAGTGCACTCAAGATAATAATTCTTAAGGTTCAATTCTAACACCAAATAAACTTCTATTAAAACACTAGCTAATGTAGCACTTCCCTCAAAAATCTCAATTCCCCAAAAGAACCCAAAAAGGAACCAATAAGAAGCAAATGCAGAAAATGGCAGAAATCTGTCAAAACAGACCAGCAGGTAAAGACGAATTTTTTCGAAGACCTTCTGTTGCTCAAATAGAAAAGTGTTGATCTAACGAAAGTTAGATAACAACCTGGGGCAGAAGCACAAAAATTTAGGCCTCAAAAGGACGTACAGAGATTTTACATGAATTTTTACGGTGAAGCACAGAAATCTGTTTCGGGACAGCAACTTTCCCAATCATTACTTCTCTCTCATTAGAGGTTACTCTTGGCACAAAAAGAAAATAAAAAGGATAAGGAGCGGTCATTACAGAGGTAATAACTTCCAAGTCTCATCTAAAACTTTTGGGTTATCTCCCAATAAGTACTTTTCTTTAACGACTTTAAGTTAGGCATGATAGTTTGAGAAGATGCTCACATAAGAAATATGAATTGAAGTAAAAGAGTGCATCAAGAAGCAAATTCAAAGCACATTTATGTCTAACCCACTTCCTATGCATAGGAGTCTTGTAAAGAAACAAGTCATGAAAGCACAAAGCAACAAGCATAGGAAATCAAAACAAGTGCAACTTCAAAATTTTCAACATAAAGAGTGGAAACATAATATTGTTGAGACACATAAAACCATATTTCCCTCTCATAATAACTTTCAGTAGCATCATGAATAAAATTAACAATATAACAATCACATGAAACATTCTTATCATGAGCCACATGCATAAAAGAATTAATACTCCCCACATAAACATAGTCATTCTTATTAATTGTAGTGGGAGCAAATTAACAAAATAGCTATCATTATTATTGTCATCACCATAATCATCAAATATAGGAGGCATATTGTAGTCATAATTAATTTTCTCCTCAATAGTAGGTGGACTGAAAATATCATATTATCATTGTAATCATCATATATTGGAGGTTTTGTATCATCATAAGCAATAGAATAGCTATCTTCCAAGGCTGGGGAACTAAAAAGATCATTTTCATAAAAACTAGCTTCCCCAAGCTTAGACTTTTCCATAGCATTAGCAATAATGGTGTCCAAAGAATTCATACTAACAACATTGCTATTAGCATGCAAATAAAGTTCCATAGGTTTTTTAATTTTTTCTTCAAACACTTCATGTCCTAACTCAAGATAAATACTATAAAGCTCTCTAATTTTGTTGTTGTTTTCCATTAAGCCTAACTAGTGAAAACAAGAAACAAAAAGACAAAATTGCAGAATCTAAAGGAAATAACTTTGAGCACTCACATCGGAGGATGTGAGTACCTTTTACCTTACCTCCCCGGTGGCGACAGAAAATAGCTGCTGGCGCGTGGTTGACGTGGGAGCTTCTTCTTCTTCAGTCCCCGGCAACGGCGCCAGAAAATAGCTTGATGTCTACGCACTTCTATTCTTGTAGACAGTTGTTGGGCCTCCAAGTGCAGAGGTTTGTAGAACAGCATCAAGTTTTCTCTTAAGTGGATCACCCAAGGTTTATCGAACTCAGGGAGGAAGTGGTCAAAGGTATTCCCTCTCAAGCAACCCTGCAATCAAGATACAAGAAGTCTCTTGTGTCCCCAACACACCCAATACACTTGTCAGGTGTATAGGTGCACTAGTTCGGCGAAGAGATAGTGAAATACAAGTGGTATGGATAATTATAAGTGGTAACGGTGATACAAAATAGCTTGATGGCATGAAAAAGACTAAAGAAAAACTGAAATAAAGATGGAAGCAAGCAAACATGTAGCAGATCTAATTGAAAACGGTGTATCAATGCTTAGAAACAAGGCCTAGAGATCATACTTTCACTAGAGAACACTCATATAAATATATTCTTCTTTATGATACTACGCTGAACTACTCTCCGGTTGGACACTCTAATCGATGGTAGGGCTATAACAGCACACCTCAAAGTAAGCCTTTCCCATCTAGAAAACCCCACACTGTCACCTTGAGCACTAGATGGTTCCAACAAACACCACAATTTCATAGAGACATCCAACTCCAAATATAACTCATAACAAGTATTTGTAATCTCTAGCCTAAGTGCCACCATGGTGAGCACGCTGTCACTTTCACACACATGGGGAGAACAGAGATCTATTAAAGCACTTGAGTAGCAAAGTATATCTACTTGATTACAAAGCTCATGATCACAATATGATCATGCATAGAGAGAGATATGAACACATAGCTACTAGTAGAACCCTTAGCCTCGAGGAAGAACGACTCCCTCCTCATCATGGGAATTAGCAATGGTGATGGAGATGGCGGTGGAGATCGATGAAGATGGTCCGGGGGCCCTTCCCCGTCCCGGCAGGGTGCCGGAACAGAGACTTTTTGTCCCCCGAATCTCCCCTTCGGTGGCGACGGTGCTACGGAACTTTTCGTGGATTTCTGGTTGACGACTTAGGGTTTTTGCATCAGGAGGCATCTTATAGGCGAAGAGGCAAGGTCGGTGGGCGGCCAAGGGGGCCTACACCACTTGGTGGCACGGCCAGGGCTAGCCCACGCCACCACATGGTGTGGCCACCCTGTGGCTCCTCTCCGTCTCGTCTTCTGGCTCCGTGAGTCTTCCGATAAAATATCGACTTTGGCTTTTGTCCTGTCTAATTCCGAGAATATTCATTTCCTCACTTTCTGGAACCAAAAACAGCAGAAAACAGGCAACTGGAACTGTGACTCTTGTTAATAGGTTAGTCCAAGAAATCATATGAAAAGTACTCCAAAGTGTGGACAAAACATAAGAAAGTAGATAAAACCAAGCATGGAACATAAAAAATTATAGATACATTTGCAATGTATCATGAATCTTTTAACAATTGGATAGTAGGAGCTAGATATCTGCCAATCATAAGCATGCTTGAAGTGATTAGAAGAAAGGTGATGGTTCGAATTCAGCAACAAAGATCAAAGTGTGCTAGATGGCAACAAGATATTTGCCCAAATATTTTCAAGAAAATTAAGAGTTGGATCGTACAGTCTGGTAACTGTAATGCCATGTGGAACGGGAAAGATGGCTACAAGGTTAAATACTTTGGTCATGGATACACTGTTAGTCTCACTGAAAAAACTTGCAGTTGTAGGTATTGGCAACTTTCAGGGTTGCCATGCCCTCATGCATTGTCATGCATATACTATAGTGGTCAAAGCGTTGACATATACATTGCCAACTGCTATACTATGGAGTGCTTCAGAAAAATTTATGATCACTACTTGGAGCCAATTAAGGGCATGCCTAGTTGGCCTATCTCTGCTAGGCCAAGGCCACTTCCACCAATGTATGGTGTCATGCCTGGTAGGCCTAGTGGGGAGAGGAGGAGGGAACCACATGAAAAACCAAAAATTTCAAAAGCTTTAAAGATGTCAAAGGCTGGTACAAAAATAAAATGCTCTCTTTGCAAAGAATATGGGCACAACAGGAAGACTTGTGAGAAAAGGATGGCAACAACAGCATCTAATATGCCACAACCATCAGCTCAAGTTGCACCATCATCTCAACATGTGCATGAGAAAGCTATGGTACACATCTCCTATATATGTATTTATTTTACAAAGTTTATATGCCTAGAAGGTTAGTGACAAGTAAGCTTAAAATACAAAGAAATCAAGGAAAAAACTGTAAGTTATTTAGCCAAGATTTTTTACTTTGTCTAACACTTCATGCTTGACAATTGAATTTGCAGCATTTGGATACTCATCAGAAGAGAAAGAGACCATTACCTAGTGTCAATATGCCAGTGCAAGGTGCCCATGCTTCTATCACCTTGAATGCCCCGGACCAATCCTCACAAGCTTCTTCATATGTAACAAACACCAATTCTGGAAGTGTTAGTGCAAGAGCATGTGTACTACAGGGGACCAAAAAGTTCAAGAAGAAGCCTTTGCCACTGCTGCTACAAGAAGATTAAATATTAGAAGAAAATTTCATGTTATGGTTGCAACTAAACTGCTACTCAATTTCTTCATTTGTTAATGTCAGACTTGTTATGGCTTCTACTTCATTTCCACTGAATTTCATGTGCTTTCAGATGTAGCATTAATTTACACAGCAGGCGGTGAGGCGGACGACTTTAGCGAGGTGAACCGCTGGCCGCAGCTTCAGAGTGGTGTCAGTCGACAGGCGGATGTGCTGCACGGCGAGGCTGACTGTGATGGAGAGGAATACGACGGCTTAGGTGGTCGGCGGTGGCGAGGAGGATGACCGGCACAGCTGGGCCGACGCGCCAGCGGGCAATAGGCCGGACCGCTGGAGTGGGGATTTTGACTACCGTGGTTTCCCCTCGACTGGATTTTAGATGGGTTCAACGCTTTCGGTTTATGTCTGGTTCAGTTTAGTTCAGATGAGACGTTCTTTCTAGCCGGCTTTTGTCCAGTTGAGGGGAAACCGAGTTAGTGATCAGTTCCCAAGACTTTAGGGTTAGTTTTAGACACAACAAAACATTTAGGACGAAAAGTAAACTTCCTGAAAAGTTTGAGGATGAAAAATGGACTTCTTTCAATAAAAAAACTAGGAGAAGGTGGAAATATAGTCCGCTTTAATAAATTAGCTTAGAGCATCGCCACAGGCGCTCCCCAAATGTAGCCGTCACCATGCTACGGGGAGTGCCGACAATTGTTGACTAAATAGTGGGAAGACCATCCCATAGCAGCATGCCCAGAATGGACTGTCCCGAACATAATTTGGACAAGTAGCAAGGTATTGCATAGTTCTGATCAATTATTCGAACCATATAAATATATTTAAATAAAAATAGCTTCGCACAAAAATTCAAAACAAACAAATATCATTATTTATACAAGACTTAAAAAATAGTGTGACCATGACGCATGCCTTAATAGAACTGATAGGATACCCGTGCCAACAAGTTGTAACTTCTTTTCTGTGGCTTATCTTTAAAGTAACTTTAGGTTAGGTGTGCTTGTCCTGGAGGAATATGAGGATGGGTGATCGACCAAGAAATTATTTCCTGGTGTGCATGACTGAGGACATAGTGCATAGAAAAGACTAGATATGTGGGGCAAGTCTAAAAATCCTAAAGAGGTTCCAGGGGTAACAGCCATTGGGCCCGGGTGGCCGGGGTGTTACAAATAGAAACCAAACTTGTCGATGGATCATGCGGCGTTTTCTTTGAGAACCTACAAATGCTCCACTAGATCATTTTGGAGCTTAGGAAGACCCACCGGTCATGAATTTCTTAATGCATGGCGATGTTGGCAGCAAACTCGTCTGACACCTCATCTAGTTGAGCTACAGGTCCCTAGTGATCATATGTGGCTAGTCATCAACCACAGGTTGTGTGCGCTCACACTAGATGATCATGTTGTGCATAATCACACAACAGTTCATAACCTCACACATCTAATACTATAGCAAGGTGAGAGCAGTATACCGAACAATAGCAAAACATTGCTGGTGCACACCGAAAGCCCGCTCAACATCCTTCCGGCAAGCCTCCTAGCACTTAGCAAACCAAGAATTCTTCTCTGTATCAGGATCGGGAATTGTCTTCACAAATGTAGACCAAGAAGAGTAGATACCATCGGTTAGGTAGTACCCTTTGTTGTATGTGCGACCATGGATCTCATAGTTAACGGTCGGAGAATGACCTTCGGTTAGCCTAGCAAACACTGAAGATCTCTACAACACGTTGCTATCATTATGAGTTCTCACCATGCCAACAAAGCGTTCCAAATCTAGAGATCATGATCTGCCACTTCTTCAAGTATGACACTGTGATGTCTATGCACTTCTATTCTTGTAGACAGTTGTTGGGCCTCCAAGTGCAGAGGTTTGTAGAACAACATCAAGTTTTCTCTTAAGTGGATCACCCAAGGTTTATCGAACTCAGGGAGGAAGTGGTCAAAGGTATTCCCTCTCAAGCAACCCTGCAATCAAGATACAAGAAGTCTCTTGTGTCCCCAACACACCCAATACACTTGTCAGGTGTATAGGTGCACTAGTTCGGCGAAGAGATAGTGAAATACAAGTGGTATGGATAATTATAAGTGGTAACGGTGATAGAAAATAGCTTGATGGCATGAAAAAGACTAAAGAAAAACTGAAATAAAGATGGAAGCAAGCAAACATGTAGCAGATCTAGTAACAAACAGTGTTTCAATGCTTAGAAACAAGGCCTAGGGATCATACTTTCACTAGCGAACACTCTCATATAAATATATCCTTCTTTATGATACTACGTTGAACTACTCTCCGGTTGAACACTCTAATCGATGGTAGGGCTATAACAGCACACCTCAAAGTTCGCTTTCCGCATCTAGATAACCCCACACTCTCACCTTGAGCACTGGATGGTTCCCAAAACACCACAATTTCATAAAAGACATCCAACTCCTAATATAACTCATAACAAGTATTTGTAATCTCTAGCCTAAGTGCCACCATGGTGTGCACGCTGTCACTTTCACACACATGGGGAGAGAAGAGATCTATTAAAGAACTTGAGTAGCAAGGTAGATCTATAGATTACAAGCTCATGATCACAATATGATCATGCATAGAGAGACAGATGAACACATAGCTTCCGGTAGAAACCTTAGCCTCGAGAGAGAACTACTCCCTCCTCATCATGGGAATCAGCAACGGTGATGGAGATGGTGGTGGAGATTAATGGAGATGGCTCCGGGGGCACTTCCCCGTCCCGGCAGGGTGCCGGAACAGAGACTTTCTATCCCCCGAATCTCCCCTTCGGTGGCGGCAGCGCTGCAGAATTTCGTGGGTGGAGGCTTGATGATTTAGGGTTTCTATATCGGGAGGTATATATAGGCAAAGGGGCGAGGTTGGTGGCCAGCTAGGGGGGCCACACCATGCCCTGGCGCGACCTGGGGGACCCGCGCCTAGGGGTGGTTTGGCCAACCTGTGGCCCCCCTTCGTCTCTCCTTCTGGCTCCATGAATCTTCCGGGAAAATAACGACTTTGGCTTTTGTCCAGTCCAATTCCGAGAATATTCATTTTCTGACTTTCTGGAACCAAAAACAGAAAACAGGCAACTGGCACTATGGCTCTTGTTAATAGGTTAGTCCAAGAAATCATATGAAAAGTACTCCAAAGTGTGGACAAAACATAAGAAAGTAGATAAAACCTAGCATGGAACATCAAAAATTATAGATACGTTTACAAAGTATCAACATCCCCAAGCTTAACTCCTGCTCGTCCTCGAGTAGGTAAGTGATAAAAAGAAAGAATAATTTTTTAGGTGACATGCACCATCATAAACTTGATCAAAGTATTTGTAAAACATGGATAGCTAGGATCATAGTACTTCAACATAGCATGAAAGATAAAGTTCTAACAATAAGACATAGCAACTATGTTACAACATGCAAAGGCACAAACAAAAGATTCATGAATAACAATGCTTTGCAAGACGTTTGTTTGTTTCACATAAAGAAAATATAGCATAGTAGCATTCAGCTTGTCCCTCATAGAGTAGCAAACATAAATGCATAGGACACCTTCAAAGTTCATAAATATGACTAGATACAAATAGTTTAAAACAAGCAATATCAAAGCTATGCATCAATCAACAAGTATTTGGACAATGCACATAGAACTAAGAATGGCCACTATGCTCTCAAAGTAGGTGCATAAAGATAGAAGGTGGAGACTCAACATAAAAGTAAAAGAAAGGGCCTTCATAGAGGGAAGAAGGAATTCAAGTCTCATAAAGAGCTTCCAAAAATTATGGTACTTATAGATTTCAGCTCTCATTGGCCCTATCATAAGCATCTTGAAGTGATTAAGGTTAAAGTGAACAAACTATGGAGTATATGCTTGACAAAGTATAAGTTGGAAATCTCATGTCCCTTGAATACGAGGGCCGCTCCTCATGCTACTCAAGTTTAGTCACCGGTAAGTTCTTGTCATCGTAAGTACATGTGTATCAAAGAGAACCGCCAACGGAGTACCCCTTGCCTGATGATACGGAAGAATCCCCATATGAAAATGACAAGGCAAGCAAACAACGAGCATCTCAGCAATCTTCTTATTCACCATGGGAATATGGTGCTTTTTTCTCTCTTTCCTCTTTTCATAATCTCATTTTTTTCTCTTTTTCTCAATATAGGACTCTTTTTTTATAAGAAGAATGCTTCATAGACAGCTCATTATGGTTACGCTGCAGGTTTCCACCATGTCAGCATGGATTAGACCAGCGGCCCGGGCGTTTCTCTAACACATATACATAACTCCATGGACTTACAAGCTGCCCTTTCATTTCACACCGACGACATCCATAGACAAAAGAGCATGATATCAACTAGGTACAAAGTACCAAGTGCAATGTTGAAAGTGTTCCCCATGACATCATGGTTTTGCTAATCCCCAACAAATAAGTGCAAGCATATACAACATAGACGACACAATGGTTCAAGTTTATTAAGGGCAAGAAAAGTAAAGTGTGCCATCAAGTTCGTGAGAGCTTTAATCACTAGTTTTCTCATAACAAGTTTAATTTGGAAGGTAAACAAAAGCATGAATATACTTGTAATAGCATATGCTAGTAGGTAGGTATGGTGGACTGATACATCGCAAATATATCTATAATTTTTGATTTTCCATGCTTGGTTTTATCCAGTTTCTTGTGTTTTGTCCAAACTTTGGAGTACTTTTCATATGATTTCTTGGACTAACCTATTAACAAGAGCCACAGTGCCAGCTGCCTATTTTCTGACGTTTTTGGTTCTAGGAAAGTCAGAAAATGAATATTCTCGGAATTGGATGGGACAAAAGACAAAGTGCCTAATTTTACGGAAGTCATCAGATGCCAGAATACGAGACGGAGAAGGGCTGGGGGCCGGCCACACCACCTAGCTGCGCGGCCAGGCCTGGCCTACGCTAGTGGGTGGTCTGGCCGACCCCAACACCCCCTCAGCCTCTCCTTCCGCCTATAAGATTCCCTCAGGATAAAAACCCTAAGTACCCGATCAAAAATCCACGAAGGAGTCTTTAGCCGCCGTCATCGCCATTCCTAGATCGGGAGGGATCTGAAGCTCTTCCCGACACCCTGCTGGAGAGGTGAATTCATCCTGGAGGTCTTCTTCATCACCATGCAAGCCTCCGGTGTGATGCGTGAGTAGTTCATCCTTGGACTACGGATCCATGTAGTAGCTAGATGGCTGGTTCTCATCCTTTGTGCTTTCATGTCTAGATCTTGTGAGCTCTGTTCATGATCAAGATCATCTATTTATAATTCTGCATGTTGTGTTTGCGAGGATCCGATGGATATTGAGATGCTATTTCAGATTGATTATTGATTCTATCATGTCTTTGTTATTTGTGATCTTGCATGCTTTCCGTTGTTGGTAGCTATCTTGGCCAAGTAGATGCTAGCAACTCCAAGAGTTAGTATTTATGCTCGATAGTGGGTTCATGCCTCTGGTAATTTGGGGAAGTGACAGAAATCTCTAAGGTACTAGATGTGTTGTTGCTACTAGGGAGAAAACAACAATCCTTTGTTCATAGAACATTCGTATTGTTTACATTACACGCAATTCGTAAAGTAGTAATCTGTTGCTTGTAACTTAATACTAGAGGGCTTTCGGATGATAACCTGAAGGTGGATTATTAGTCATAGATGCAGTTGGATGGCGGTCTATGTATAATGTTGTAATGCCCAATCAAGTTCCAAAGGAGTCAAGATGATTATTATATGCATGTATTGCTTTCTTGATGTTTGTCAATTGCCCCGTTGTAATTTGTTCACCCAGCATGTTATCTATCTTAAGGAGAGCCACCTCTAGTGAACTATGGATCCTGGTCCTTTTCTTTTACATACAATCTACAAATTGTTTATTGCTTTGTGTTTACTTTCTACAAACTATTACTTCCTTCCATTCGATACGCTTAATCCTTTGTTTTCAGCAAAACACGGTGAGATTGACAACCTCATCGCAAGTTGGGGACAAAGTTTTATGGTTGTGTTGTGCAGGCCTCCACGTTGCTACTAGCACCGGTAGTGCGCCCTACCAAGGCTCAACTAGCAGCACCTTTGAGGTGTTTCCTTGCTCCTACTGGTTCGATTAAACCTTGGTTTCATAACTGAGGGAAACTTGTTGCTGTGCTTGATACATTGCAAATGTATCTATAATTTTTGATGTTCCATGCTTGGTTTTATCCACTTTCTTGTGTTTTGTCCACACTTTGGAGTACTTTTCATATGATTTCTTGAACTAACCTATTAACAAGCGCCATAGTGCCAGCTGCCTATTTTCTGCTGTTTTTGGTTCTAGGAAAGTCAGAAAATGAATATTCTCGGAATTGGATGGGACAAAAGCGAAAGTGCCTATTTTTCCGGAAGTCATCAGATGCCAGAATACGAGACGGAGAGGAGCCAAGGGGCCACCACACCACCTGGTCATGCGGCCAGGCTTGACCCGCGCCAGGGGGTGGTGTGGCCAGCCAGGCACCCCCTCGGCCTCTCCTTCCGCCTATAAGATGCCCTCGGGACGAAAACCCTAAGTACCCGATCAAAAATCCACGAAAGAGTCTGTAGCTGCCATCATCTCCATCCCTAGATCAGGAGGGATCTAAAGCTCTTCCCGGCACCCCGCCGGAGAGGAGAATTCACCAGGGAGGCCTTCTTCATCACCATGCAAGCCTCTGGTGTGATGCATGAGTAGTTCATCCTTGGACTACGGATCCATGTAGTAGCTAAATGGCTGGTTCCCCTCCTTTGTGCTTTCATGTTTAGATCTTGTGAGCTCTGTTCATGATCAAGATCATCTATTTGTAATTCTGCATGTTGTGTTTGCGAGGATCCGATGGATATTGAGATGCTATTTCAGATTGATTATTGATTCTATCATGTCTTTGTTATTTGTGATCTTGCATGCTTTCCGTTGTTAGTAGCTATCTTGGCCAAGTAGATGCTAGCAACTCCAAGAGTTAGTATTTATGCTTGATAGTGGGTTCATGCCTCTGGTAATCTGGCGAAGTGACAGAAATCTCTAAGGTACTAGATGTGCTGTTGCTACTAGGGAGAAAACAACAATCCTTTGTCCATAGAACAATCGTATTGTTTACATTACACGCAATTCGTAAAGCAATAATTTGTTGCTTACAACTTAATACTGGAGGGGGTTCGGATGATAACCTAAAGGTGGATTATTAGTCATAGATGCAGTTGGATGGCGGTCTATGTATAATGTTGTAATGCCCAATCGAATCTCAAAGGAGTCAAGATGATTAGTATATGCATGTATTGCTTTCTCGATGTTTGTCAATTGCCCCGCTGTAATTTGTTCACCTAGCATGTTATCTATCTTAAGGAGAGCCACCTCTAGTGAACTATGGATCCCGGTCCCTTTTCTTTACATAAAATCTATAAACTGTTTATTGTTTTGTGTTTACTTTCTGCAAAATTTTACTTCCTTCCATTCGATACGTTTAATCCTTTGTTTTCCACAAAACACGGGTGAGATTGACAACCTCATCGCAAGTTGGGGACAAAGTTCTGTGGTTGTGTTGTGCAGGTCTCCACGTTGCTACTAGCACCGGTAGTGCGCCCTGCCAAGGCTCAGCTAGCAACACCTTTGGGGTGTTTCCTTGCTCCTACTAATTCGATTAAACCTTGGTTTCATAACTGAGGGAAACTTGCTGCTGTGCTCATCATACCTTCCTCTTGGGGTTCCCAACGAGCTCTACATCAATACTGAGCCATCAAGCATTTTTCTAGCGCCGTTGCCGGGGAGTCAAGGACATCTTGACAAGGGGATTCCCTCATAACCAATCTCTTTACTTTGTTATTTTTGTTTTGCTTAGTTTCTTTTGCTTTGTTTGCTTGTTTTGTTATCAAAAACACAAAAAAATTAGTTTTACAAGTTTGCTTTCTTATTTGAAAACACACAAAAAAATGACTACTCTTGAAACCACTAAGTTGTGTGATTTCACTAGCACCAACAACAATGATTTTATGAGCACACCTATTGCTCCACATGTGCCTGAAGATACTTTCTTTGAGATAAAACCTGCTTTACTCAATCTTGTTATGAGAAAACAATTTTCTGGTATTGGTAATGAAGATGCTGTTGCCCATCTAAATAACTTTGTTGAACTTTGTGAGATGCAAAAGCATAGGGATATAGATGGTGATATTATTAAGCTGAAATTGTTTCCTTTCTCTTTGAGAGGAAAAGCTAAAGAATGGTTGAATTCCCTAACTCGGAATAGTATTGATTCTTGGACTAAATGCAAAGATGCTTTCATTGGAAAATACTATCCTCCTGCTAAGATTATATCTATGAGAAGTGAAATAATAAAGTTTAAACAATCTGATAATGAACATGTTGCTCAAGCTTGGGAAAGAATGAAATCTTTGGTAAAGAATTGTCCCACTCATGGACTGGCTGCTTGGATGATCATCCAAACTTTTTATGCAGGATTGAACTATTCTTCAACAAACCTATTGGATTCTGCTTCTGGGGGTACCTTTATGACCATCACTTTGGGTGCTGCAACAAAACATCTAGACAATATGATGGTTAATTATTCTGAATGGCATACTGAGAGAGCTCCACAAGGTAGGAAGGTGAATTCTGTTGAGGAAACCTCCTCCTTGAGTGATAAGATTGATATTATTATGTCTATGATTGTTAATGGGAAAGCCCATATTGATCCAAATAATGTTCATTTAGCCTCTTTGGTTGCTCAAGAAGAGCAAGTTGATGTGAACTTCATAAGAAATAATAATTTTGGCAACAATGCTTATAGGAGTAATTTTGGTAACAACAAGTATAAGCCATATCCTCCTAAAAATGGTAATGATTATGGAAATTCTTACAATAATAATAGGAGTGCACCCTCTGAAGTTGAAGTTATGCTTAAAGACTTTATTAGTAAACAAACTGCTTTCAATAAAACTATTGAGGAAAAACTCTCTAATGCTGAAAGAAAGATAGCATCTTTGGCTGAAGCTCAATCTTCTTTGAATAAAATGGCAGCTAAACCTGAAACTAATGATAATCCCTTTGCATCTACTAATGCCATACACGTGAGAATTGATGAAAATGTTAGACTACTAGCTTAATTACATGCTAAGTGGGAAAGAGAAGATGAAATTGCTAGAAACATTAGTGTTTCTACTATTACCACCACTAGTGTTGAGGCTAGTAATAGTTATACTACTTTAAATGATAATTATGATTTTGATCTTGATGGTTGCAACATCTCTGAAGTTATTAAGTTCCTACAAAAGCTTGTTAAAAGTCCTAATGCTAGTGCTATGAACATGGCCTTTTCAAAACACATTACTGATGCTCTCATAAAGATTAAAGAAGAAAAGATGAAACATAAAGCTTCTATTCCTATAAAACAAGAAGATGGTTGGGAACCCATCATTAATATGAAAGTGAATGACTTTTATTTCAAAGCCTTACGTGATCTTGATAGTAGTGTTTCTATTATGCCTAGAAGGATTTATGATATGCTTGATTTGCCTCCACTTGAAGATTGTTATTTGAATGTCCCACTTGATGATAATGTTAAAAAGAAACTCATGGGGAGTCTTAATGATGTTCTTATTATGGTTAACAATGCCAATGTCCCCATTGATTTATATGTTTTGGATGTTGATTGCAATGCTTCTTGTCCTATTACTTTGGGAAGACCTTTTCTTAGAACTGTTGGTGCCATTATTGATATGAAAGAATGCACCATTAAATATCAAATCCCACTCAAGAAAGTTATAGAACACTTACCTAAGAAGAGAGAGAAGATTTATTTTCCTTCTCCTATGGAAACAAAATTTGGTCTTAATGCTTCTTCATTTGAGAACACTTGATTCTTTCTTGCTTCTTATGCCTAACTTAAAGGCGTTAAAGAAAAGTACTTATTGGGAGATAACCCAAAAGTTTTAGATGATTCTTGGAAGTTATTAATTCTGTAATAACCTCTCCTTATCCTTTTTATTTGCTTTTTGTGCCAAGAGTAACCTCTAATGAGAGAGAAGTAATGATTGGGAACGTTGTTGTCTCGAAACAGATTTCTGTGCTTCACCGTAAAAATTCGTTTAAATCTCTAAACTCTTTTTGAGGCGTGAATTTTTGTGATTCTGCCCCAGGTTGTTATATAACTTTAGTTAGTTCAACACTTTTTCATTTGAGCAACAGAAGGTCTTCAAAAAAAATCGCGTTTACCTGCTGGTCTGTTTTGACAGATTTCTGTCATTTTCTGCATTTGCTTCTTGTTGGTTCCTTTTTGAGTTCTTTTGGGGAATTGAGCTTTTTGAGGGAAGTGCTACAGTAGCTAGTGTTCTAATGGAAGTTTATTTGGTGTTAGAACTGAACCTTAAGACTTATTTATCTTGAGTGCACTAATGTTGCTAATAAAGATTGTGTGAAGTTTTGTATGAAGGAAAAATTTCACGTGTATGGAAGGAATGAGTAATGAGATGAAGGATGGACTAAAGCTCAAGCTTGGGGATACCACGCGTGTCACCCCAAGAAATATCCAAGAAGTACAAGCGTCAAAACTTGTAGATGCCTAAGGCATTCCCTTCTTCATCAATAAAAATCCCAGGTTCCTTCCAAACGCTTCATTTTTATTGTTTCATGCACAGTTGTGTTGTTCTTGGAGCGTCTTCTTTTTCGTTTTCGTTTTGGTTTTTCGTTTGCTCTTGTTTGCTTAGTTTTGTGAATAAATTGGTCGGACCCCCTCTTTCATACACTGCTTTGCAAATAGTTTGGTTTGGTTTGGAAAAGAGTAGGAAAGTTCATGCTTATGTGGTAAAAAGAGCTTGATTTTGACTGTGGCCTATGCTTTGTCATGCCATGCTTGATATTGTTTTGGCTTTATGCTTAGTATTCTTTGTTGTAGCATGACTTGTCCTTAATGTGCCTTGGATGAATCATGCGTTGTTTTAGCATATTAAAGCATAGTATAGTGGTATTCTCCTTTGATGCTTTATTTGGGTTGACTTGGCGCATGCTCACACCATGTTATGACTATCTCAAGTCACCATAGCCTTCATGATCCTTTAGTTTTCAACTTGTAGTATCACTTTATGCTTTGATCAATGATGTTTTGTCGCTCTGCATGATTATGGCCATTATTGCTCTCTTAGTTTGTCGCTCCTAGTCTTTTGCTAGCCTCCACAACCAAGTATGAGTTCCACTCATGCATCCAACTCCCTAAACCAAGTTATTCCAAAGAGTCCACCATACCTACCTATTATCTTATGCTATTCCAAGTATATTCATGCTTTTTTTTACCTTCCAAATTAAACTTGTTATGAGAAAACTAGTGATTAAAGCTCTCACGAACTTGATGACACACTTTACTTGTTTCCCTTAATAAACTTGAACCATTGTGTCGTCTATGTTGTATATGCTTGCACTTATTTGTTGGGAATTAGCAGAACCATTCTTTCATGGGGAACGCTTTCAACATTGCACTTGGTACTTGTACCTAGTTGATATCATGCTCTTTTGTATATGGATGTCGTCGGTGTGAAATGAAAGGGGAGCTTGTAAGTCCATGGAGTTATGTATATGTGTTAGAGAAACGCCTGGGCCGCTGGTCTAATCCATGCTGACATGGTGGAAACCTGCAGCGTAACCATAATAAGCTATCTATGAAGCATTCTTCTTATAAAAAAAAGAGTCCTATATTGAGAAAAAAAGAGAAAGAGAAAAAAAAGAGATATTATGAAAAGAGGAAAGAGAGAAAAACGCACCATATTCCCATGGTAAATAAGAAGATTGCTGAGATGCTTGTTGTCTACTTGCCTTGTCATTTTGATATGGGGATTCTTCCGTATCATCGGGCAAGGGGTACCCCGTTGGCGGTTCTCTATGATACACATATACTTACAATGACACAAACTTACCGATGACTAAACTTGAGTTGCATGAGGAGCGGCCCTCGTATACAAGGGACATGAGATTTCTAACTTATACTTCGTCAAGCATGTACACCATAGTTTGTTCACTTTAACCTTAATTACTTCAATATGCTTATGATAGGGGCAATGAGAGCTGAAAGCTATAAGTACCATAATTTTTGGAAGCTCTTTATGAGACTTGAATCCCTACTTCCTTTTATAAAAGCCTTTGCTCCACCATTATATTGAGTCTCCACCTTCTACCTTTATGCACCTACTTTGAGAGCATAGTGGCCATTCTTAGTTCTATGTGCATTGTCCCAAGACTAGTTGCTTGATGCATAACTTGCTATTGCTTGTTTTAAACTATTTGTATCTAGTCACTCTTATGAACTTTGAAGGTGTCCTATGTATTTATATTTGCTACTCTATGAGGCACAAGCTGAATACTATTATGCTATGTTTTCTTTATGTGAAACAAACAAACGTCTTGCAAAGCATTGTTATTCATGAATCTTTTGTTTGTGCCTTTTCATGTTGCATCATAGTTTCTTTGTCTTATTGCTAGAACTTTGTCTTTCATGTTATGATTGAAGTACTATGATCCCAGATTTGAATGTTTTACAAATACTTTGATCAAGTCTTTCATGGTGCATGCCACCTCAAAAATTATTCTTTCTTTTTATCACTTACCTACTCGAGGACGAGCAGGAGTTAAGCGTGGGGATGTTGATACATTGCAAATGTATCTATAATTTTTGATGTTCCATGCTTGGTTTTATCCACTTTCTTGTGTTTTGTCCACACTTTGGAGTACTTTTCATATGATTTCTTGGACTAACCTATTAACAAGAGCCACAATGCCAGCTGCCTATTTTCTACTGTTTTTGGTTCTAGGAAAGTTAGAAAATGAATAATCTCGAAATTGGACGGGACAAAAGCCAAAGTGCCTATTTTTCCAGAAGTCATCAGATGCCAGAGTACGAGACGGAGAGGGGCCAGGGGGCCACTACACCACCTGGCCGCGCGGACCAGCCTGGCCTGTGCCAGGGGTTGGTCTAGCTGCCTCCAGCACCCCCTCGGCATCTCCTTCCGCCTATAAGATACCCTCAGGACGAAAACCCTAAGTACCCGATAAAAAATCCACGAAAGAGTCTGTAGCCGTTGTTATTTCCATCCCTAGATCGGGAGGGATCTGAAGCTCTTCCCGGCACCCTGCCGGAGAGGGGAATTCACCCTGGAGGCCATCTTCATCACCATGCAAGCCTCCGGTGTGATGCGTGAGTAGTTCATCCTTGGACTACGGATCCATGTAGTAGCTAGATGGCTGGTTCTCCTCCTTTGTGCTTTCATGTTTAGATCTTGTGAGCTCCGTTCATGATAAAGATCATCTATTTGTAATTCTGCATGTTGTGTTTGCGGGGATCCGATGGATATTGAGATGCTATTTCAGATTGATTATTGATTCTATCATGTCTTTGTTATTTGTGATCTTGCATGCTTTCCATTGTTAGTAGCTATCTTGGCCAAGTAGATGCTAGCAACTCCAAGAGTTAGTATTTATGCTCGATAGTGGGTTCATGCCTCTGGTAATCTGGGGAAGTGACAAAAATCTCTAAGGTACTAGATGTGCTGTTGCTACTAGGGAGAAAACAACAATCCTTTGTTCATAGAACAATCCTATTGTTTACATTACACGCAATTTGTAAAGCAATAATCTATTGCTTGCAACTTAATACTGGAGGGGGTTCGGATGATAACCTGAAGGTGGATTATTAGTCATAGATGCAGTTGGATGGCGGCCTATGTATAATGTTGTAATGCCCAATCAAGTTCCAAAGGAGTCAAGATGATTAGTATATTCATGTATTGCTTTCTCGATGTTTGTCAATTGCCCCGCTGTAATTTGTTCACCCAACATGTTATCTATCTTAAGGAGAGCCACCTCTAGTGAACTATGGATCCCGGTCCTTTTCTTTTACATACAATCTACAAACTGTTTACTGTTTTGTGTTTACTTTCTGCAAACTATTACTTCCTTCCATTCAATACATTTAATCCTTTGTTTTCAGTAAAACACGGTGAGATTGACAACCTCATCGCAAGTTGGGGACAAAGTTATGTGGTTGTGTTGTGCAGGTCTCCACGTTGCTACTAGCACCAGTAGTGCGCCCTGCCAAGGCTTAGCTAGCAACACCTTTGAGGTGTTTCTTGCTCCTACTGGTTCGATTAAACCTTGCTTTCATAACTTAGGGAAACTTGCTTCTATGCTCATCATACCTTCCTCTTGGGGTTCCCCAACGAGCTCTACATCAATACTGAGCCATCATGGACTCTTTGGAATAACTTGGTTTAGGGAGTTTGATGCATGAGTGGAACTCATACTTGGTTATGGAGGCTAGCAAAAGACTGGGAGCGACAAACTAAGAGAGCATTAATGGCCATAATCATGCAGAGCGACAAAACATCATTGATCAAAGCAAAAAGTGATACTACAAGTTGAAAACTAAAGGATCATAAAGTCTTAGGTGACTTGGGATAGTCATAACATGGTGTGAGCATGTGCCAAGTCAAACCAAATAAAGCATCAAAGGAGAATACCACTATACTATGCTTTAATATGCTAAAACAACGCATGATTCATCCAAGACACTTTAAGCAATCTCAATTGTTTATAACAAGCATAAAGCCAAAACAATATCAAGCATGGCATGACAAAGCATAGGCCACAGTCAAAAACAAGTTCTCTTTAACACTTAAGCATGAACTTTCCTACTCTTTTCTAATCCAAACCAAACTATTTGAAAACCAATGTATGAAAGAGGGGATCCAACCAATTTATTCAGCAAACTAAGCAAACGAAGCAAACGAAAAACAAAAACAAAAACGAAAAAGAAGACGCTCCAAGAACAACACAATTGTGCATGAAACAATAAAAATAAAGCGTTTGAAAGAAACCTGGGATTTTTATTGATGAATAAGGGGATGCCTTGGGCATCCCCAAGCTTTGACGCTTGTACTTCTTGGATATTTCTTGGGGTGACACGCGTGGCATCCCCAAGCTTGAGCTTTAGTCCATCCTTCATCTCATTACTCATTCCTTCCATACACCTGAAATTTTTCCTTCATACAAATCTTTACTAGCAACATTAGTGCACTCAAGATAATAGGTCTTTAGGTTCAGTTTCAACACCCATAAAACTTCCATTGAAACACAAGCTACTGTAGCACTTCCCTCAAAAAGCTCAATTCCCCAAAAGAACTCAAAAGGGAACCAACAAGAAGCAGATGCAAATAATGGCAGAAATCTATCAAAACAGACCAACAGGTAAAAATGAATATTTTCGAAGACCTTCTGTTGCTCAAATAGAAAAGTGTTGAACTAACTAAAGTTAGATAACAACCTGGGGCAGAAGCACAAAAATTCACGCCACAAAAGGACGTACAGATATTTTACACGAATTTTTATGGTGAAGAACATAAATCTGTTTCGGGACAGCAACTTTCCCAATCATCACTTCTCTCTCATTAGAGGTTACCCTTGGCACAAAAAGAAAATAAAAAGGATAAGGAGCGGTTATTACAGAAGTAATAACTTCCAAGACTCATCTAAAACTTTTGGGTTATCTCCCAATAAGTACATTTCTTTAACGCCTTTAAGTTAGGCATGATAGTTTGAGAAGATGCTCACATAAGAAATATGAATTGAAGTAAAAGAGAGCATCAAGAAGCAAATTCAAAGTACATTTAAGTCTAACCCACTTCCTATGCATAGAAATCTTGTAAAGAAACAAGTCATGAAAGCACAAAAAAACAAGCATAGTATAGCAAAACAAGTGCAACTTCAAGACTTTCAACATAAAGAGGGGAAACTTAATATTATTGAGATGCATAAAACCATGTTTCCCTCTCTCATAATAACTTTTCAGTAGCATCATGAATAAAATTAACAATATAACTATCACATAAAACATTCTTATCATGAGCCACATGTTTAAAATAATTAATACTCCCCACATAAACATAGTCATTCTTATTAATTGTAGTGGGAGCAAATTCAACAAAATAGCTATCATTATTATTTTCATCACCATAATCATCAAATATGGGAGGCATATTGTAATCATAATTAATTTCCTCCTCAATAGTAGGTGGACTGAAAATATCATATTCATCATTGCAATCATCATATATTGGAGGTGTAGTATCATCAGAAGCAATAGAATAATTATCTTCCAAAGTGTGTTCATTTGTAAACATATCATCATTGGAAGGATCATGGATAGCAATAATAGTACAACAATTATCATCATTTTCAGAATTGGTACCGAAGAGATTTTCAATATCAAAAGTAGTGTGATTTTCCTAATCATGATCACTACTATAGGTAATAGGCATAGGAACATCATCGAGTTCAGACTCATCAAAAACTATAATAGGAACAACATGCTTAGGGGAAAATACCGTTTCCTCTCTCCTTTTACTCCTCCTCTTATTCTTTCTCTTCTTCTCTTTTGGAGGGAGAGTCTTGAAAGGAAGCTTCTCCATATACCCTGGTTCATTGTTAGAGACAATAGAAGAAACTTTGGAGGATTCCTTCTTTTCATTAATAAGATCAAAACACATATTAGTCCTATCATATTTTGGTACAATCTCATCTTCTATAATATTTTGTATGTAAGTATTTGTGTGGCAATTATCAACACAATAAAGATGACAACCATGCAGGACACTATTCATATCAAAAGCACCCATATCTACCAAAGAGGTTTTTCTTGGTAACTCTTCACATCCCAAAAATAATGTAAGTTCATCATGCTGATTAGGAGTGATCATGTCATCACAATACAAACTTGCAGTACTCATTGGATTAGAAGGGCTATTATTATGGCCCGAGCATTGAAAAATTAAATGACCCACTTCAAAGCAAATTTCACAAATAAAAGGATAAAGGGCACAATTTTTTTTACCAAGATCATTTAAAGCCCTATACCACATTCTAGTTTTTTCATTCCTGTGGGTGATACAATATTCTTCTTCAATTTGATTATTCTCACAAGGTCTGTGTATTCCACAAAAATTAACATGCTTATAAGAAATAGTACTTTCAGAGGTTTGAGCATGTTTATTGCTATCATTAACAACAATTTCATTTTCTATGCAAGTGTCTTTAAAAGGCTCATGATACATGTCCCACTTTTCTTTAGGAGCATTAATATGAGAAGCAAAGGTTTTAAAACAATCAATAAGAATTTGAGGATCAAGACCATATTTAGCACTAAGCTCTTCAAAATCAGCAGTTTCAGCGAAAGACTTAATGCAATCATACTCATAGTTTATACCAGATTATTTACCTTTGTTGTTATCCCAATCTTTGGTATTGATTTGAATTGTTTCAAGAAGATCCCACTTAGCTTTGACCTCCTTACTCGTAAAGGATCCCCCTAAACAAGTATCTAGATAGTCCTTGTAATGTCCTGAAAGCCTTGCATAGAAATTATTAATAACAATATTCCTGGGGAGCTCATGAATGGGACATTTGAGAATTAGTGACTTCAATCTCCCCCATGCTTGGGAAATACTTTCTCCATCATGAGGATGAAAATTATAAATATAATTCCTATCTTTATGAATTTCATGAGGAGGATAAAATTTAGAGTAAAAGAGAGATTCAAGTTCCTTCCACTCCAAATGATGAGGATCATCCAGTAGCTCATACCACTCCCATGCTTTGCCCTTAAGTGATAAAGAGATTAACTTCTTCTTGATGTGATCTCTTGTAATACCTACACACTTGAACAACCCGCATAATTCGTGTATAAAGAGCAAATGATCACCGGGATGGACAGTTCCATCTCCAAAATAGTAGTTATCCATAACACGATCAATAATTCGTGTAGGTATCTTAAAATTATCATTAGAATTACCACATATGGGAGATAAAGTATCATCAGAGCAAAATTTCTTCTTTAAAACTAGGGAAGTAAAAAGATCATTTTCATAAAAACTAACTTCCCCAAGCTTAGACGTTTCCATAGCATTAGTAACAAAGGTGTTCAAAAGATTCATACTAATAACATTGCTATTAGCATGCAAAGAAGGTTCCAAGGGTTTTTTAATTTTCTTTTCAAAGAATTCATGTTCTACATTAGAAAAAATACTAAAAAGCTCTCTAATTTTGTTGTTGTTTTCCATTAAGACTAATTAGTGAAAATAAAAACAAGAAACAAAAAGACAAAATTGTAGAATCTAAAGGAAATAACTTCGAGCACTCACACCGGAGGATGTGAGTACCTTTTATCTTACCTCCCCGACAACGGCGCCAGAAAATAGGCGTTTGCCGTGGGAGGTTCTTCTTCTTTAATCCTCTGGTGTGAATACCTTTTACCTTACCTCCCCGACAACGGCGCCAGAAAATAGCTTGATGTCTACACACTTCTATTCTTGTAGACAGTTGTTGGGCCTCCAAGTGTAGAGGTTTGTAGAATAGCAGCAAGTTTTCCCTTAAGTGGATCACCCAAGGTTTATCGAACTTAGGGAGGAAGTGGTCAAAGATATTCCCTCTCAAGCAACCCTGCAATCAAGATACAAGAAGTCTCTTGTGTCCCCAACACACCCAATACACTTGTAAGGTGTATAGGTGCACTAGTTCGGCGAAGAGATAGTGAAATACATGTGGTATGCATAATTATAAGTGGTAACGGTGATAGAAAATAGCTTGATGGCGTGAAATAGACTAAAGAAAAACTGAAATAAAGATGGAAGCAAGCAAACATGTAACATATCTAGTAACAAACGGTGTTTCAATGCTTAGAAACAAGGCCTAGGGATCATACTTTCACTAGTGAATACTCTCATATAAATATATCCTTCTTTATGATACTACGCTGAACTACTCTTCGGTTGAACACTCTAATCGATGGTAGGGCTATAACAGCACACCTCAAAGTTCGCTTTCCGCATCTAGATAACCCCACACTGTCACCTTGAGCACTAGATGGTTCCAACAAACACCACAATTTCATAAAGACATCCAACTCCTAATATAACTCATAACACGTATTTGTAATCTCTAGCCTAAGTGCCACCATGGTGTGCACGCTGTCACTTTCACACACATGGGGAGAGAAGAGATCTATTAAAGCACTTGAGTAGCAAGGTAGATCTATAGATTACAAGCTCATGATCACAATATGATCATGCATAGAGAGAGAGATGAACACATAGCTACCGGTAGAAACCTTAGCCTCGAGAGAGAACTACTCCCTCCTCATCATGGGAATCAGCAACGGTGATGGAGATGGTGGTGGAGATTGATGGAGATGGCTCCAGGGGCACTTCCCCGTCCCGGCAGGGTGCCGGAACAGAGACTTTCTGTCCCCCGAATCTCTCATTCGGTGGCGGCGGTGCTGCGGAACTTTTCGTGGCTGGAGGCTTGATGATTTAGGGTTTCTGTATCGGGAGGAATATATAGGCGAAGGGGCGAGGTCGGTGGCCAGCCAGGGGGCCCACACCATGCCCTGGCACGGCCTGGGGGACCTGCGCCTAGGGGTGGTTTGGCCACCCTGTGCCCCCCTTCGTCTCTCCTTCTGGCTCCGTGAATCTTCCCGGAAAATAACGACTTTGGCTTTTGTCCGATCCAATTCCGAGAATATTCATTTTCTGACTTTTTGGAACCAAAAACAGCAGAAAACAGGCAACTGGCACTGTGACTCTTGTTAATAGGTTAGTCCAAAAAAATCATTTGAAAAGTACTCCAAAGTGTGGACAAAACATAAGAAAGTAGATAAAACATAGAATGGAACATCAAAAATTATAGATATGTTTACAACGTATCACACTTCACTCCGGTATGGCCTTTTTACAGGCCTTGCCAAGCAAATGGGCAATTCTTCCAACCCTAGTGCATACAATCGATGCTACCAAGCACCCTAGAAGATCTTCTAGATGCACTTTGTTCCAGAATCTGATTTGTATCTTCTTCATTTGGTTCTCTCAAATAGACTTGCTCAAAATACTGTCATGACACTGCCCGGAAAAACATGAGGCCGCTCTCAGAGCATGTGCTCTTAGCCATGCGGAGATAGTCGTTCTACGTATCTAGTAGAGCTCCATATGCAAGACAATGTAGAGAAGCCGTGCATTTATGAACTAACGAAAAACCCCACAGGGTGGTGCAGTATTTCTTGCATATGAGATAGTCATCGTACTCTCGGACGCCGAACATAATCTCCACGAACAACTCCTTGTTCATCCTAAATCGGCGGTGGAAGTCTTTCGACGTATGTGTAGCATCGACCTTAAAATAGTCTGTGTCAAGCAACAGAGCACCAGCAAGACGATGTTGGTCCTTGTTCCTCGCCTTTCCCACCACCGCACCAGCGAGCGGCATGGACGCGGATACGAAGAAGAGAGGTGTAGATTTGCATTTTCTACTTTCGATGAGCAGCGGCATCAGCCTCCTTTTTCATCAAGAGCTCCATCATCTCTTGTCGTCGTTGTCCGTTGAGGCAAAATGCCAAACACCTAGACGATGATGCGAGCAAATGACGATGAAGACCGTGTTGTTGTCGAGGAAGGGAACGTACAAGAGTCTTATGGGGGCGGCGGCAAAGGGCCGGATATAGCCGTTAGTTCGTGCGGTAGAAGGATCGGTGGAGTTGGTAGTATATGGCGAAGAAGGTGCGGCCGGTGGGGTTGCGGCCGAAATTGCTTTAGGAGATGAGACCAGGGGTCACCACTGGAGTCGTCGAGGCAGTGATGAACCTGGGAGGCAGGCGGGTAGGAGGCAAGCACAGAGACCCAATAGCGTCGGTGGCGATAGCGATGGGGCTGGGGGTGGGAGGCGAGATGGACTGAGCCGGAGGTGGTGGGGAACGAGCGTGTTTGGCCGGCAAGAGAGCCCTGTGGCAAAATCCGACATGGCTTGGAGTGTCGGCAGTTCCAAGACAGCCATTGTGGGTAGGGACCGCCGTGTCGGCTACTGTATTAGGCTCTAAAATGTGTCGACAATATTTGAGGCACGCTGGTGAAAGTCTGTTTTCACTACGGAACCCATAGGCCTACTGTGGTCGCTTTGCAGGGCCGATGAAGATGCTCCTACAACTGATACAGAGCCATTAGACAAAAATAATAAAGTATTGATAAGAAATAAAGTGCGCACTCTTGGCGTCTCTCCTCGTTGATCTCACGAAACACGCACCTTACACGCGATGACGTCACATGGGTCAGCCCCTCGCAAGCATCATTCTCCCGAAATTCTTACCTGTGAGTGCGCGCGTCACGTGACAACGCACAGTGCTGCTACAGCGTAGTAGTAGTACATGTCAACGACGCATCCGTTTGCTGACTATTGAAAGTCAAGTCGCAGCTAAACATGCAAAATGGGTATACTAGTATCACTAAGAAACATCGTTAAGTTACCTAAAAAAAAGATCGCTAAGTAAATATCTAAACCAAAATTAAGATCTGAACCATTCGGCACTCTACTTGAAACAGATCTACAGTAGCAAATTTAAAGAAAACAATCGAGGGACTGCTTCTTTTAGCATGGATCTGTCAAGATTGGATGACAGCGCGGCGGATCTACAGGGTATGCCGTATGCGTCCGAGCCATGCAAACATCTAGTTTAATTAAGTGGCTGATCAATCAGCTGAGCTAACACATGCAGCATGCGGCCATGCATAGCTCGCTGAGGGTTGATTAGCATTGGCCGTTAATAATTGATCATCCGCTAGTTACTTCATGTTTATCAAGATCACGAGTAAGACTGCGGGCTAGCTGGTAATGCATATGCACCTGACTATTTTGGTACTGTAATTGATTGGACATAATTGGTAATGATGACTAAGGAGAGAAAATATCTAGTTATTTATTTGACTTGATTACTCCCTCCATCTCGAATTATTTTGAATTAGATGTCTAAAGATTTTTCTAGATTTACATATTGTATACGTGTTTTAGTGTATATACACATATAAATTTAGGCAAACCTTCGACATCTAATTCAGGACGGAGAAAATAGTATATATTTTGTGTTTTGCTTGTTCGTGGCCCGTAAGCTGTATCGTCAGCACCTTGTACTTGCCGTTTTGGCTTCGTTAATTAAAAGCCGGGATTATTTCGAGCCTAGCGTCTTAGAAAAAGTATATATGGCTAGCTGCAACAATGAGAATTTAGTTCAGTATAATGCAAAATCTATTTTTATTCAATTATTTTGTCATATTCACAATTATCATTTTTTCTTTATTTTCTAAGATAATAATTTTGTCAAAAGGCGGGTTTTTTCTTTTATCTGGCATACCCTCGGCTAAAATCTTGGGTCGGCCACTGTTGGATGACATGGAACGGATTCTTTCCGGCTTTGCCACTACTCTTCTTTTCTCCCTTTTTTTTCAAAGGTTCGCCCTTTTTAATTTTTACTACTCCATCCTTTCTCTTTACAGCATACAAGTTGTGAGGAAAAAAAATGAAAGGTGAGGGTGAGCGGCTTGGAGGGTCACCGAAAGTAGCCAAGCTACACTTCGGAGCTATGTACCGGCCGACCGAAGACGGCATAAATGACTTTTCCCTTTTGCGTCCTTTGACATAGCCTATCACTAGAAGAGAGAGAGTGTGAGACCTACTGGCGGCGGTGTAGGAGCCCATGTTCGTAGGCTACGATCTTTTATTCTGTATATATACCACTTAAGTGCGTCATCTAGATATAAATATATATTTTTCAAAATATTTGGAGACTTGGAAATACGATATTTTTGGCTGGTTCAAAAGTTGGGTTCATATTTACTCATGTTCCACCATGCAATTTCGCTTCTCATAGCATTTCGACGTATTTTTAAATTTTTGTTGTGTATTTTCTTAGTTGGTACAAAGAACCGACTTTTTTCCTTTGCGAATCAAAAGAACAGACTTAATAGAGCTTATACATTCTTACCCAAGACCATACACATTGTGGGTATCATTCATTCAAACTCCTTGCGAGTACATTGGTAGCATCAAAGCGACTCGATTCAAATGAGCTTACACTTGGCCTATGCAAAGATGCACACGACCGCAATAATTCATCGGGCATAGGGTGTCAAGCGGGAAGGGTTGCGGCACTGCTTTTTAATTAATCTTTCTCTAATTTTGCTAGATTCGTGGACCCCTTTTTTCCTATATTTGCTTTTGTGGATCGTTATGCAGGTGCCGCTTGCCACTCTAATCGGACACAAAACTAAAATGAAACTGGTGAAAAAATGAATTGTGAAGACCGTAAACCGCCTATGGTGAAGAGGATGAATCACGCTGACATCCATGTGGGATAAAATTACTCCGTACTTGCAGACACCTCCATAAACAAATCACTATTCTCCACACGTCGTAAAGACGACCATGAACGGAGCATACGAGTACATTGGTAGCTGACCTGCATAAGAGAAAAGTTCTTACCGTTAAACACCTTATCATTTCTATATAGGCAAAGCGATTAAATTATGGCAATCGCTCCCACCGTAATAAAAATTCTAAACTTGTGGTCAGTACCATTTATAGTCAATTGCCATATACATTAGCATTACAATCTAGAAACTGCTTCGGATGAGATACCATATAGAATAAACAAACTTGTAATGGGAGAATCAGTGTTTGATTGTCTCATCATGATGACAGAACACGATCTAGGGATGGTTAAGGTTTCCACCCCTCTCCCTAGCAACGTCACCAGTTTGTCCTACCTCCAGTAGCCATGAGGTGCGGTGGACCATGACCCCTCGTCGACAGGAGGGTTCCCATCCTTAATTTTGGTTGTTTATTATCTTCTTCGAGATGTTTAGGCGGAAGTGATATCCTGAAGTTAGAATAAGTTCCTCTCTGCCATAAACTCGTTCTGGCTGTACACCTAGCATCGGCGGAGGCCACATGGAGTTGTCTTCTAGGTGGATCTCCTAGGACTCGGTCGGTGTGTGTGTGTGTGTTCATTTGTGTGGCTGCAGGTATGGTATTTCCAATCTATATTTATCATCGTTGGTGATAGTTTTCGGGGATCTCTTTGCAAAAAAACTCCTCGGGTGTCTTCTACAACAAGGTTAACCCGACTCTATTGAGGGAATGGTGATGATGGCGACACGTCTTGCTCCATTGCTAGTATTTGTTGCTAGGTGTTCCACGGGCTTCCTTGTAATTTTTATTTCTGGAGTTCTTTAAAATGTTGTTCCTTATGAATAATAAATTGGAGGACCTCTTTGCAAAAAAAACTCCTTCCAAATTTCCTAGATTTTTTTAATAAATGAAATTAAAGGCATTCTAAAACAAAACGGTGGTGGAAATTGACACCACAACATGCATGCAGAATCATCAACGGTAACATTTGTATATAAATATCAAGATTCGAATCATCATCGATGCAAATGTACCTCCAATCGGTTTCCCACAACTTTTCCACCTCGTCGCCAAAGCATGGTTGTAGTCTAGCCATTTGACTTGTATCCACGGTCATGACATGTTTTTTTAAGAATGGGAAAGCCCGGCCTCTCCATCAATCGATGCATATTGGGTTTTATTGCATCATTAAAAAAATTGTTTTACAACTTATTACAAACCATGGGTCACAAAGGATTGCAATATGAATTAGCCATCTAAAGAAACTAAGTAGCCTTTGCATCAACATATTAGCCTTCTATCAAAATGCTAGCCTGCACCGGCTATAAAAATCCCGTGTGACCTATTCCATACGACTGCACCCAATAACCACAACTTGACACTTCTCCAAAGGCTGAAGCAAGGACCATGAATGGATCCAACGGGTGGCAAGAGGAATAACCTGTAAAAATGAAGGGAAATTTGATTTCTTAAATATGAAATCATTTCAGACTATCTTACCTATTGTTGAAGATAATGCCCCCTCCTAGGTCGCACACGTGGGCGACCGTGGAGGGATGCAACCCTAGCGAGCTCCCCTATCTAGTGTCACCGCTGGTGGTGGTAGAGGTCTCCTTTGGCTATCAAATGCGGTGGGGAGGAGGGCGTGCCCTGATGAGGCAACGGCGTGCAGCGGAGGCCATCACATCGAGTGGCACACGACTGGAAAAGGTGTTGGAGGACATCAGAGTACCTGGAGCTGGGGGTGGATCCATGGAGGCGGCAACACATGCCCTGGAGGAAACGGTGGAGGAGTAAGTTCTTGCAGTCGTGCGACCTCCCTAGGCCATGGAGGCAGAGTTGGGGACACTGCGGTCACCGGTGGTGGCTCCTGGAGGGGACAAGGGCACTCGAAGGAGTAGGAACCGGTAACAATGGTGGTGGGATAATCTAGGTCAGTGGACCACTATTGTACCACAACTAACCGGAGCGTGACAATAGTGGTGTAGCGAATCCTCGGCCGTGTAGGAAGTGGAACAAAGGCGGTGTGTTGCATGTGCTTGGACATTTCGGGGATGGAAGAAGGATGTGATATATCATTCTTGCATGTCGCAGGTGAACCATGGGGCTTCAACTACCACGACAAGGTGCTGCAGTGGCGATGGTGTGAACTACATGGTTGGGTGCCCCATTCTGGTGATGCGTTGAGTAGGAAGGGAGGTGTGCAGCGATACGAACGGAAGTCTTTCCCATCATCTTCGGATGATGTCGGTAGCAACAACACCCTGGGTATCATTCCTCTCCTTGGAGGCATCGCCAAGGTGTGTTACCATTTCTCTCATTCTCCTTTTGGTTTGTTAGATATCTTAGTGTGAAAGCCTAGATCCAGAGTTGGACCGGCATAATGGCGTCATCCTTTATGTCATTCCTACGTTGGGAGTATCGCGTTTGGATACATGGCTTAGAGTTCCTTACTTCGTTCTTCGGGTGCTTGCCTTTGTCCAAGGTTGATCCTCACGGGCGCAATGTATGCCGTCGTCGTCAAAAACCAAGACAATGCCTTCTCAAGACCGACTAAGTCCCATCATTCACTTTTCACCTTTCGTCTGTAGGGGGTCGCGTATGAAAACAATAAGTTTTACGCTACGCCCTTGAACCCCTGTTGCCAGGACCTATCTATTAGTAATATAGTAAAGGGAGGGGCTTTTCGTGAACTAACCCTTGAAGACCGAAGAGTTGTAAACGCTCGGGAGAGCATGGTTGATGTACACGAACCGAAGCCGACCTCAAGGTCGTGTTGAAGTCTCGGCAGCTCATGTGGCTCTAACGACTCCTAGTGCCCCAAGTGTTGCACCTTGCATGGAGTTACATGCATCCAGTGCCTGACAATGACTCTCGCTTCCCCGATCCAACAGCAGTTGCGGAAGTAGATGTAACACCCCAGCATTTAGGCACCAACGAAGGGTACAAATAAGAATTTGCGCATGTGCATGCATTCATGTGTAAAATCCGGGTAAATTTTTCGCCAAACAAAAACCTAAAGAGATCAGAGTTTCTTTCACTATCTAGAGGTAGGAATAGCTCTTTATAGTGATTTTTATAAATTTTGACATGACCTTTAGGAATTAATGAGTTTTGGGGGGAAATATTTTGAATTCAAATTTGAAATTTAAATCAATTGGAAAATTATTGAAAATTAGAAGTTAGTAATATTAAGTAGTTTTCCAAAATGATTTATTAACATTGTTTGATTATATTATAGATATAGTAAACAACAATAAGAATTTAAGACAAGGAAATTTAAATAATAAATGAATTCTTATTTCTTTTCTTTATTCCATAATCATATTACAAAGTGAGAATGATACAACAAATAATGGAACACATTACAGTAAGTGAATTACAATAAAATGAAACTTTATTAAATTATAAGAATATTATTACAAGATTCTTTACAAAAAGAATAAAAAGAAGGTTACAACCAAAATCTATACTACCTATCTATTCCTATACTACATACTGAGCATCCAGATCTTGTTCCTGCAAAATAAGATAAACAACTCAAAAAGTAATAAAAGGTTAGTTGGTTATTTTTACTCTCAGTGATGAACAATGAAGTGCACTGTTCATATTACCTCATTGAGTAGTTAAAAGGAGAAATTTTCACCATTCTATAACATCTGTTCTTTTCAAGTAAATAGCTTCAGATCCACATCATTAGCATGATAAAAGGGGCAAGTTTCACCAGATCAGTAACTAGCAAAATGATAGAAGTGATAACCCATTCACTTGATCTGATCCACAACTAGCTCAAACAGTAAAGCAGCTCAGTCAACTAACTGCATGTAATGTGCTGTCAAAACAACAGCAACACAAGCTTTCAAAAGGGATTATGATGTTGTAGCACGGCTATCAGAGAGCTCATTCTATCCTCACCTTCTCAAGCACACAATAAGAATACATTGAGCTTTCCAAATTCCCAACAAATCCACCAGCCAAGAAACACAACAAACCATCCAATCATCCACATGATGGTGACATAAGGAGGGGGTGGTGCAGGAGGACAGCAAGTTCAAGTACAAGATCACAGGAGCTAGGAGGAGCAGAATTAGTACCAAGGGGTGTAGAGCAAGATCAAGCCAGCAAGACCAAGCCAGCAAGATCAACCAGCACCACAACATCATCACCAACAATCAAGTTGTGCAGTGAGTACACATAAAACCATCACATGATCAAATCCTCTTCGATTATCAGAGCATGTGTTGTTTCGTATGAATCTTCTGAGAAAAACATGAAGGAAATATGCCCTGAGAGGCCATAATAAAGTTGTTATTATGTATTCCTTATATATGATAGATATTTATTTTGCATGCTATAATTGTATTGATCGGAAACATCAATACATGTGTGTTTAATAAACAAAAAGGGTTCCTAGTTATGCCTCTCTTATAGACTAGCTTGTTGATTAACAAGATGATCAAGGTTTCCTGATCATGGACATTGGATGTTGTTAATAACAAGGTCACATCATTTGTGAAATGATGTGATGAACATTCATCCGAAGTATAGCATTACGATCAAGTCATTATGTTTACATTGCTATAACATCATACGAAGTAATCTTTATCCTTAGACCATGAGATCATGTTAATTGCTAACACCGGAAGAGTATCTTGATAACATCAAACGTCACACCGTAACAGGGTGACTATAAAGATGGGTTCAGTACTACGAAGGTGTTATGTTGAGGCTCATGGATCAAGAGTGGAATTTGTCTATCCTGATGACGGATAGATATACTCTGGGCCCTCTCGGTGATATCACATTAAGATAGCTTGCAAGCAGGTGATGTGATCACTAGAATGTTATATCACGGGAACGAGAAAAGAGTGCATGTCGGTAACGAGATCAAACTAGGTATTTGGATACCAATGATCTAATCTCGGACATGTATTATATCAAGAGACAAAGGGATTAAATTACAAGCGTTCACGATCACAGAAGTCATCGTTGAATATGCACGAGTCAGTATGGATCTCCACGTCCCGCTTCTGATTATTGATCTGAGAGGAGTCTCAATCATGTCTGCATTATTCGAAAACCATAGGGTGACACACTTAAGAGTTACCGGACACCATTTTGGAGCACATATGTTTCAAACGAAAGAATTGCAAAGCGCAGGAATTGTTTCGATAGAAACGGGAATTGTTTCGGGTGAAATTGCAGAAAGTGGTTATGCATGTGATATTGAAATATTGCAAGGGGTTATATGTGAATGTTTGTTAATTAAAGTAATTAACAAAATTTTGAATAAATTTAATAAAAGAGTTTTATTAAATGAGAGAGCATTAAACTTAGAGAATTTTAATGCATTTAAAGTGGCGCCGGCCATGGGGAGGGGCACCCCCCTCCTCCTATAAATGGCCCCCCTCTTCCTCCTTCTTCCTCACACCTCCTCATAAAGGATCTCTCTCCCCCTCTAGAATTATTCCCCCATGGTCTCGGATTAGTGAGATACATGTTCCCGGTGGCATTTCGTCTGGAACGAGTTGCTTCTTCCGCTGGATCGCTGGAGCGAGGATATGGAGGTTGTCCAGTGGCTTGAACGTGTGTACGAGTACGGATGCGCTGCTGAGTTGTGGTGCTCGGACTTCCACTCGATCTTGAGATCGGCAAGTGTACGACTACATCAACCACGAGTTCCTACTCATTAACAAAACTCCTTGTCTTCGAGGGTAAGTTCTCGATGGATGTATGTCCACCTGTTGCTTTGTACCTAGTAGATAGATCTTGGCATGTAGTTCTCATCGTAGGAAATTTTTTGTTTTCTATGCTGCGGACCCAAGAAAACACCCAAGTGGGGTGTATCCATCATAGAAGTAATTTAAATGAAAGCCAATGATCAATCTTTGCAGACAATACCAAAATCTTAGTATGTGCATCACTGATCTTGGACAATAATCCCTACTTTCCCAATCAAACATACAAGCAGCCTTAAATGAATAATTTTTGGACACATGTTTTGAAACAGTAGCACCTCCGAAATTATTTCATTATAAGCATGCATCTCAAACAGTAAGTGATAGGGATATGCCAATTGGGATATACCCAGCAGGACGTTCCGATTGAGACAAAAGGTCTCATGAATGGGTCTGCGTGACGGCGACTGGAATGCGACTAAGATGAAGGCCTGGTGACTGGCGACTGGAGGCCCAGGTGCATACTAGAAGCCTAGTTGGATTAGGTCAAAAGCCTCTGAATCCATATCTTATTCGGTTGTAACTTGTAAAACCCTAGCAAGGTGCCTCATATATAAACCTCCCTAGGGTACCCTCAGGACTTACGTTCCATCATACACCCCTTCAAGCGACTCGCTGCTTAGACGCCAAGCTCGCCCCCTTGTAACTCGCTCTCCAATAATCTAATCTAGCAGGAGTAGGTCATTACCCTCCGGGAGGCCGAACCTGGATAAATCCATGTGCATCCGCCCCCATCTCGCACCGCAGATGGCCGCCAGCTCTCACCCCCGAATCAATCAATCGTTGCCTACTGCAGCGACTGCCGTGGCCATTTCCATGACAGTGGCGCCCACCGTGGGGCATAACAGGACTAGCCTGAGCTCTGTGGCGAGACCCTATTCGCCGATCGATCGGCCACTCGCCACCGGCCACATGATCGCCATCGGCGGGCTCTTAAAGATCCTGCCCAACAGCTACATCCCGGCGTCAGGCCCGGTCACTCACGGCGCGGTGATGCCGGTCGGCTCCATCAACCTCTTCGTCGGCTTCACCGGCGCGGTCAACCCAGCAGCAATGGTGATCGTTGGTGGACCGCCGCCGCACCGCGATCTGCTCTCGGAGGAGCAGGTCCGCTCCATCAGGAGCCTCACCACCGAGTACGACTCGGCCGCCAGCAGCGCGGCCGAGACCAATGCCGCCACGAACAAAGAGGCCCTAAACAACTACGCCGACTCCGCGACCCCTGTCTCGGTCGACGGATCCATCACCGCGGCATCGCGAGAGGACTCCATCACGCGAGTCTCCAACCCAGAGTATTTCGAGGACTCCTCCATTCTCGGGATCTTCGACTCTGATTCCGGCTCGGAGTCGCCTGAAGACTTTCGCGCCAGATCCAATCGCTTTAACGCGATCTACATGGTGGGCAGCACGGTCGCCCCGCCAGATCCGTTCTCCACACCGATCCCGCCGACTGCCATGGCCACAGAGGTGGAGGAGGCCCGCCTGCGACTCGCAGAGGCGGAGCGCAATGAGCTCACTGAGCGCGAGAAATATCGCCTCGAGCAAGAAACGGCGCAGGAGCTATCGCTCTATCACCAACGCTGCATCAGGACCCGCTTGAACTCGAACGTCCAGGGCCGCGTCCTGAACTTCAACGATGAAAGTAACCCCGCACGCGTGGCCGAGCACGAATACTGCGAGAACGCGCCACCAGGTGGGAGCAACATACCACCACCCGGCGCCCCTCCACCTCCCATTGGTCGTGCGCCCTCGCCGGACTAGTTGCGGTTCATCATATCGCCACAAGCCCGCGACGCCAACGGAGTCCCACTCTACTCCACCCCGATGGACATCGTCGTCGCGGCCGACGCCGCGGTCGCCAACCTTGACATCCAGGGAGACGGCGCGCTACAGATCCAGTATGCCAAGGCCCTACTCGCCAGGGCCGTCGAGCAACAAGCTGCAGGAGTCGACCCGCGGGGGCGGATGTATTCCCGCTCCTCAGCAAGTAGGGCGGCCTCGAGTGGCCACCCCACCATCGCCAACGTCGTGACCTGCCCACCACCGCAGCCACTGGTGAACCAGCCGCGGGCCGCCAACCCCGCACTCTCCACCAACGAACCGCGACCGGTGAACAACACGGTCACCGCCAACGGGCAGCCCATCAACGCCTGCACGCACATCGTCAACAACCAGGCCTGGCGGACGTGCCAGCCCAACGACTTGAGGCACACCCTCAGTAATCGCGGTGACCCCGAACCGAGGGGCTCGCTCAGCCGAGTTGGCCCCCCAGTGCTTTAGGCCTATGATCGGAGGGGAAAAGTACCCCCGCCAACTTCAAGGCGCCCATAGAGGTCGAAAAGTGTAGCTGGACACATACCTCATGGCGATGGGAATCGCTGGCCACACCGACCTACTCGCCGCTCGCTACCTCCCCCTGATGATGGAGGGCGCGACCCGGCAATGGATGAACACCCTCCCCACTGACAGCATCGACTCTTGGGAGGAAATGCAGGATGCCTTCGTCAGGCACTTTGAGGGCTCCTACTCCCGCACCACCATGATTGAAGACCTGGAGCGGTGCATCCAGGGACAACGCGAGTCGACCCGCCACTGGATTCAAAGGTGGCAAGAACTATGGATCAACGCCTCCGGCATCCACCCGGACACGGCGATACATTGCTTCAAGAACGCATGTCGGTACAAACCACTGGTCGCTAAGCTAGAGCGAGTCTACCGGATGCTCGACAACATCCCTGACCTCCTCGAAATCACCAAGCGCTACTGATACATTGCAAATGTATCTATAATTTTTGATGTTCCATGCTTGGTTTTATCCACTTTCTTGTGTTTTGCCCACACTTTGGAGTACTTTTCATATGATTTCTTGGACTAACCTATTAACAAGAGCCACAGTGCCAGCTGCCTGTTTTCTGCTGTTTTTAGTTCCAGGAAAGTCAGAAAATGAATATTCTCGGAATTGGATGGGACAAAAGCCAAAGTGCCTATTTTTCCGGAAATCATCAGATGCCAGAGTACGATACGGAGAGGGGCTAGGGGGCCACCACACCACCTGACCGCACGGCCCAGCCTGGCCTGCGCCAGGGAGTGGTCTGGCCGCCTTCGGCACCCCCTCGGCCTCTCCTTCTGCCTATAAGATGCCCTCAGGACGAAAACCCTAAGTACCCGATCAAAAAATCCATGAAAGAGTCTGTAGCCACCGCATCTCCATCCCTAGATCGGGAGGGATCTGAAGCTCTTCCCGGCACCCTGCCAGAGAGGAGCATTCACCCTGGAGGCCTTCTTCTGTTGGGTCCACAACATAGAAAACAAAAAATTCCTACGATGAGAACTACACGCCAAGATCTATCTACTACGTACAAAGCAATGGGTGGGCATACATCCAACGAGAACTTACCCTCGAAGACAACGAGTTTTGTTAACGAGTAGAAACTCGTGGTTGATGTAGTCGTACACTTGCCGATCTCAAGATCATGAGGAAGTCCGAGCGCCGCAACTCAGCAGCGCATCCGTACTCGCACACACGTTCAAGCCACCGGACAAGCTCCACCTCCTCGCTCTAGCGATCCAGCGGAAGCAGCAACTCCTTCCAGACGAAATGCCACCGGGAACATGTATCTCGCTAATTCGAGACCATGGGGGAATAATTCTAGAGGGGGAGAGAGATCCTTCACAAGGAGGTGTGAGGATGAAGGAGGGAGTGGGTGGCCTTTTATCGGAGGAGGGGGTGCCCCTCCTCTCCATGGCCGGCGCATGGGGAGGGTGACCCCTCACCTCGCCCATTCATGTGGTGGTAACCCCTCCACATTAAAATGCCTCTTCACATTCCCTTTTAAAGTCTCCACTTTAAATACTTTAAAATTCTCCAAGTTTAATGCTCTCTCATTTAATAAAACTCTTTTATTAAATTTATTCAGAATTTTGTTAATTACTTTAATTAACAAACATTCACATATAGCCCCTTGCAATATTTCAATATCACATGCATAACCACTTTCTGCAATTTCACCCGAAACAATTTCCGGTTTCTATCGAAACAATTCCTGCGCTTTGCAATTCTTTCGTCTGAAACATATGTGCTCCAAAATGGTGTCCGGTAACTCTTAAGTGTGTCACCCTACGGTTCGCAAATAATGTAGACATGATTGAGACTCCTCTCAGATCAATAGTCAGAAGCAGGACCTAGAGATCCATACCGACTCATGCATATTCAACGATGACTTCTATGATCGTGAGAACCTTTAACGCTTGTAACTAAATACCTTTGTCTCTTGATATAATACATGTCTGAGATTCGATCATCGGTATCCAAATACCTAGTTTGATCTCGTTACCGACATGCACTCTTTTCTCGTTCCCGTGATATAACATTCTAGTGATCACATCACTTGCTTGCAAGCTATCTCAATGTGATATCACCGAGAGGGCCCAGAGTATATCTATTCGTCATCGGGATTGACAAATTCCACTCTTGATCCATGAGCCTCAACATAACACCTTCGTAGTACTGAACCCATCTTTATAGTCACCCTGTTACGGTGTGATGTTTGATGTTATCAAGACACTCTTTAGGTGTTAGCAATTAACATGATCTCATGGTCTAAGGATAAAGATTACTGTATGATTTTATAGCAATAAACATAATGACTTGATAGAAATGCTATACTTCGGATGAATGTTCATCACATCATTCCACCAATGGTGTGACCTTGTTATTAACAACATCCAATGTCCATGATCAGGAAACCTTTATCATCTTGTTAATCAACAAGCTAGTCTATAAGAGAGGCATAACTAGTAACCCTTTTTGTTTATTAAACACACATGTATTGATGTTTCCGATCAATACAATTCTAGCATGTAAAATAAAGATCTATCATATATAAGGAATACATAATAACAACTTTAGTATTGCCTCTCAGGGCATATTTCCTTCAGTCTCCCACTTGCACTAGAGACAAGAATCTAGTTCAGATAGTGATAAATCTAACACCCATGGAGTTCTGGTGTTGATCATGTTTTTCCCTAGGGAGAGCTTTAGTCAACGGATCTGCTACATTTAGGTCCGTGTGTACTTTACAAATCTTTATATCTCCATCCTTGACATGCTCGCGGATGGAGTGAGCACCGGTGCTTAATATGCTTGGAATTCTTGTGAGACCTCGGTTCCTTTGCGTTGGCTATGGCTCCATTGTTGTCACAATAGATCACCATCGGGTCCAACGCACTTGGAACCACACCTAGTTCCGTAAAAAACTCTTTCATCCAAACTGCTTCCTGCGCCGCTTCTGAAGTAGCAACATATTTCGCCTCCGTCGTTGATCCAGCCACCACAGGTTGTTTGGAACTCCTCCAACTAACTGCTACTCCGTTCAAGAGAAATACCTATCCATATTGAGACTTAGAGTCATCCAGATCCGTGTCAAAGTTAGCATCGACATAACACTTAGCGACTAGCTCTTCTTCACCTCCGTATATAAGAAACATATCCCTAGTTCTTCTCAAGTACTTTAGGATGTTCTTGACCGATATCCAGTGTTCCGAACCTGGATCAGATTGGTACCTACTAGTCAAACTAATAGCATGTGCCACATCCGGTCTTGTACATAGCATGGAATACATAATAGAGCCTATGGACGAGGCATAGGTGATCTTATCCATCATCTCTCTTTCTTCCGCCGTAGCCGGACTTTGAGTCTTACTCAATGTCTTGCCTTGCAACATAGGTAAGAACCCCTTCTTACTTCCGTCCATATTAAACTTCTTTAATATCTTATCAAGGTATGTACTCTGCGATAGCCTAATTAGGCGCCTTGATCTATCTCTATCGATTTTAATGCCTGATATATATGACGCTTCACCATGGTCTTTCATCGAAAATTTGCTGTTTAGATAACTTTTAACACTGTTTAAAAGATCTATATCATTTCCAATCAATAATATGTCATCCACATATAATATCAGAAATGCCACATTGCTCCCACTCACTTTCTTGTAAATACAAGCCTCTCCATAAGTTTGGACAAATCCAAACTCTTTGATCACCTCATCAAAGCGGAGATTCCAACTCTGGGATGCATGCTTCAGTCCATAGATGGATCGCTGAAGTTTGCATACCTTATTAGTATCCTTAGGATCGACAAAACCCTTAGGTTGTATCATATACAACCCTTCTTCAATATTACCATTGAGGAACGCAGTTTTGACATCCATTTGTCATATTTCATAATCGAAATATGCAGCAATTGCTAACATAATCCTAACCGACTTAAGCATCGCTACGGGAGAGAATGTCTCATCGTAGTCAACTCCTTGAATTTGTCGAAACCCCTTTGCGACAAGTCGAGCCTTATAGATGGTCCCATTACCATCAGCATCAGTTTTCTTTTGAAAATCCATTTATTCTCAACGGCCTTTCGATCGTGAGGTAAGTCCACCAAGGTCCAAACTTGGTTCTCGTACATGGATTCCATCTCGGATTTCATGGCTTCTAGCCATTTGTTGGAATCCGGGCTCATCATTGCTTCTTCATACGTCGCAGGGTCATCCATTTCATCAACCATGAAATTCACAACAGGATTGCCGTACAGTTCAGGAGCTGCACGTGTCCTGCTTGACCTGCGAGGTTCGGTAGTGTCCTCTTTCGGAGTTTCATGATCAATATCATTAGATCTCTCTTCATTAGGTGAAGTCAACTCCGAAACAACTTGCGGTGCTGCGCTACTCGCCATTTCATGAAGAGAAGGTTCAATAACCTCTTCGAGTTCTACCTTCCGACTACTCACACCTTTCGCGAGAAACTCCTTCTCAAGAAAGGATCCATTCTTGGCAACAAAAACCTTGCCCTCGGATCTGTGATAGAAGATATACCCAATCATTTCCTTAGGGTATCCTATGAAGACTGTAACACCCTCGAATCGGCCCTATGCAAGTTTTAGCCCTTTCTGCCAAACCCGCATAGAAACAATTCAAGGACGCCCACCAGGCACTTTCGTGCGGGTGGAAAACGAAGTAATAGCATTACACAACAGTCCTCGATGGGACCCACAGAACAGATAAATACAACAACGACTCCATGAGTCAAGAATACATATATATTATACAAAGATCCAAATCACCTTGGAAACGATAGATCGCCCGACTACGGACAAGATGCAAATGGGGCTAAGAGCCCTGAAGAATAACCAATGGCGTCCATCATCCTACCCAGGCCAAGCCGGAAGGGTAACCCTGCTAACGATGTCGATCTCAAACCTGCTAAAACAAAAGGGGTGCCGACAAAGGGCAAAGGAAAAATAGGAGCGTCAGTACTGAGGCTAGTACACGGCGAGGCTAGAATTCGGCGGCTCTCGCCTACGTAGGTATGGTGGACTGAAGCGGTAGCGCAGCATGCACTAACAACCTATAGAGACTCGGTAAACCTGTCGGCTATTAGAGAGAGATAAGAAAGACCTATTCGGATCCAACCTGATACTAACACCAAACAAACCCATCCTGGTATTTCCCCCTCGAGACCAAACGAGGAAGTCAGACCAAGGAACTCACACAGTTGGCAATTTTACTCATTCCGTTATAGTTGCAGCAATTACTAATCAGATATAGATAGCATGAGTCATCCTGAAGCATAAGTAGTGGGCGATTTTAATTAACCATTATGTGGTAGTTGGAACATTTACTAGACAGATATAATTGTCCTGAGGAATCCCAAAACCCAGTAGTTGTTGGCACTTTTATCACATTCAATTTGAGTTGCAATACTTACTAGGCATATCGCATGTCACAAAACAACCAAGATCCACCAGTTGTTGGCATTTTTAATATCCATTCCGTTATACTTGAGCTGATTACTAGTCACATATTAAGTCAAATTTATATCACTACTTTAGTTATGCTTGTCTATGATCGAGATACTGTGCTCCAAGTCGTCCATAACCGCGGACACGGCTTTCAGAAAGTTTTACCCTGCAGGGGTGCACAAATAGCAACACACACTCGATCAACCTCGAAAAAACCAACTCAAAACCCAACGAGGCATTCACGACAAAGCGATCACAGGATTCAGAAATATTTCAGGGGGCCACCCCACTAAGCTACCCGCAACAAAGTTGGCTGGCTTCGGAACAGACCCAGGGTTTGCGACGACGGCTGTAAATGACTGGGAACCGGAAAGTGTGAGTGGGCTTGTTGATACCGCGAAAACGTGGCGCAATCCAAAACAGTACAGGTGCTCCACGCACAATCTTAAATAAAGCAGTAACATGGCATAAGTACAGGATAGTAATAAAACCCCAAACTAGTTTGTGGCCCCAATAAATAGAAATGAATCAAGCTCTGGCTCAGGGGGGTCCACGGCCTCCCGGATGTGGATAGTGCAAAAAATCAAGGAACATGTATCAAGTACTCGGGGCCTACGGGACACAAGTGAGTGTGGAAGAACCAAATAACATCTATTGCCCACTGATGCCTCTGCATTAGTTATATCTAGCATTTTTAATAGTTGTATTTAAAGTTATGATCATCTCCACCAATAAGCATCTCCACCAATAACCATCTTCCAGCATACCAACATCTGTGGTACTCGACGACACGAGATCGCACCTGAGCAAGCAACTACGACTCGCAAGGCCAGCTATCTACCAAACACAGGTAATAGGAGGTGTCCAAGGCAATATAGAGGCTGCACGGGATATTACTGGTGCACGGAAACTAAAGCATCACGACACGGATAGCAAAAGATCAACAGGAGGAAATAAAGACTATAAATGCAAAATAGGTAGAAGGGGGAGAGATGCTCGCTTGGGAAACACTGCCGGAGGTTCATATCCGGAGAACTTTTCGATACTCGCATCAACTCATCGGCCTAATCCGTGAAGAAGCAAACACTAGAAGAAGCACCGGATGCAACATTTAATGCTAAGGCAGAAGAATCGGCATGTTTATGATATGATGCATGACATGGCATAGATGCGGTAGGATTAGGCAATATTAAGCGGAACCGGGGTCCCGACGATTAATTAAATAGTTCAAGTTATTTAACTACCCTGCAAATTAAATGTTGTGTTAACAAGGAGAAACAGGGCATCTGTTCGCTACACAAATTTAAATGGAGTCCGGAATAAGACAAATATATCCCGCATAAACACTCCATATTTAATTATGAGGTGAATAGGCATAATGCCCCCATACCCACAAATATGTATGCAGGCAAGATCAATTTAATATGCGACAGATGGTAATGTCATATTATAAAAATAGGGGCTTAGGGTCACACATCTGGGTTCGGAAGTTCTTGGGCTCCGGGGGGTTCGACAGGGTTGGACGAAATCGGGGGACAGAATCGGGATCGTTCTCGGACAAAGGGAGGAGAGCTTGGCGTTCCGGGAAGAAGGACTTGGCGTTTCGGTGGCGATCTTGGCGGTCTTCGGCTCCGGGTCTCGCATCCGGGAAGGAGTACTTGTCGCATCCGATGCATCGGTCCTCGGGGTCGAATAACTTGGCGCGTCAGGGTTCGGTCTTTGGATTCGCGAGGAAGAACTTGGCGTTCTGGGATGGAGGACTTGTCGCTTCGGGTAGGCAAACTTCGGGTACATACTTGGGGTCCGAGAAGGTCATGAGGTTCCAGGGTCACCGGATCCATGAAGCAGATCTCAGCGTCTCGTGACGGCGCTCCTCGGTTCCATGATGGAGGCTTCGGATACATCACGCCTTGACGAAGATCTTGTTGATGGCTTTTCCAAGGAGGAACTTGAGATGCAGCTATAGGCCTCGGTCTTTGGCACTCCCACCAAAGTCTCATCAACACGCCCAGGCAGTAGCTTCACTTCCCGCATAGGCACCATCAGAGAACACCTCAGGCTATAGCTGCATTGGAGACAATTGGAGTACCGGGACAACAACCAACGTGATGAGCGGAAGCAACATTCCAGCGACAAAGTTCCAGGGCGGCAGATTGAGGTCACATGTACGCTGCAAGGAGAGCATGTCCCGCTTGGGCATTACCTCAAGCACCTTGCGGTCGGGAAGTAGCGGAAGGGCGACGACCTCACGCAGCAAAGAGAGGGATGCATGCGGGGCAGGGGCACATGCCGTTAGCATGCCGCAGGGCGATGTCCGCTAGCTTGACTCACGAATGGCTCGCGAGGTCGGCGTACAACCACGATGCTGCAGGGCTAGGTGGAGGCAGGGGCCCGACGACGGCTAGGGTTGAGGCGGGCTTGGAGTCGTGCTCGGGAGAGGAGCGAGGAGGGCGAGCGGAGCGACAGGGATGGAGGCGGAAGGAGGCGGTGACGGGGTGGAAGCACGCGAGCTTGGCCGAGGACGGCGACGCAGGGGGCGCGGGAGTCGACACGGCGCTGCAGGCGGTGGCAGCCAGAGGCGTGGCCGGCGAGCTTGACGCGGAAGGGGCCGGCCGCCGCGGGAAGACGCAAGGAGGGCGGCGAGGCGAGCGGCTGCTCAGCCTGGCTAGCGGTTTGGAGGTTGGCGGCGAGAGGGCCAGGGCAGCAGCGCTACAGGGGGAAGGAGGCGACAGAAGCGAGCTGGTGAGGGCTCAGACTCGGGAGGGAACGAGCAGGTTAAGGGGACCCGATCGCATTTCTCTCTGGCAGCGGAGGGGCCTAAGCGAAAAAGAAACCAAGGCAGTTGGTGTGTGCATGTACATCGTCGAGTTGGAGTGGTTGCTGTGCAGGAGAGTGCGTGTGGGCGACGTGTGGTGCGTGGAGGGTGTGTTGGCGACGGGTGGAGAGAAGAAAAAGTATAGACAGAGCTGTGGGGATTTTGTCTCAGATCTAGGAGATTTAGACGAGATATACTGGAGGCTAGGGTTTGGAAGAAAAGTGGGGAAAGGAATATTTACCTGGTCCAAAGTAGACTAGATGGGGCTAGTTTTAGGCTAAAACTTTAGACAGGCTTTTTGCCTAATTTTATTTTTAGTAAAATAAGAAAACCTTTATTGTCACCTAATGACCGGAAAACTATTGTTTTATTTTAAAACAACAAAGAGAGGTGACGGCTTAATATATATTAGACCGTACGGATATTTTAGAAAAACAAAATACGGTGTTTAATAAAAATACTTTTGCGTTTAGAAAAATGCAAGAAAAATATGCATGATGACTTGACGATGCTCAAATGCAATGCACAAAAACACCGATTTTCTAGTAGTGGTTTTTGCGGGGTGCCACAATTCGACACCACTAACAACGGATCTCGCCCTCGAGATCCGCCTCATGGTACCGGGAAGAAGGCCGACAATCAGAATCTTCTCACTTCGGGTAGATCCTCGCGACACCTCTAACAAAGACTCTTGCTCTATCTTGAAATCGGTGACACCACCAAAAAGAGGTCGTTGCTCGCGTTTGTCGAGAGGACACTCCGGGAACAAAGGGCGAAGGTTGAGGTATCGACAAATAAAGCCACCTCTAGCTTCCGTGGACGGAGTAAAATTGCTGGATCCACAGATTCAATATACCATAGCGAATGTAAGAGTAGTGGTATGGTCGCGACTCCATCCTGCACTCATATCATTACTCCATACATGAATAGCAGAATTATGCAACTAACTCTCAGAATTAGACCGAAGATCTCGACAACCGAGGTTCGGAAACAAGGAGGGAAGCAGACTCTGCATCGGATCTGGCATAGATGATGTCGTCGCGTCAGAAAACAACCGAAGGCACGAGAAGGAACAAAGAGAAGTCCAACAGATGAAAGATTCCTCAGATAGCATGAAGACCGGATGTAGCAACACCGTTACCAAAGGAGGAAGCGAAACCCTGAAGGTACGACGGAACCCAACCACGAGAATTCTTGGACTCGAAGAAGGGAAGAGAGCAGATTTAAAACACGCAGAGGTAAGAGGAGAACAGCAGAGGGTAAGGAGTAAAAACAGACCTAATCAGATCTATCCAACCAATTTTTCGAAATAGTTTTGACACTCTACTTCGGCCGTTAGCTAGCTTATCCTATAGGCTGGACTTGTGGGGTATCGCAACTGCTGAGCTCTGATACCACTCTGTAACACCCTCGAATCGGCCCTATGCATGTTTTAGCCCTTTCCGCCAAACCCGCATAGAAACGATTCAAGGACGCCCACCAGGCACTTTCGTGCAGGTGGAAAACGAAGTAATACCATTACGCAACAGTCCTCGATGGGACCCACAGAACAGATAAATACAACAACGACTCCATGAGTCAAGAATACAGATATATTATACAAAGATCCAAATCACCTTGGAAACGATAGATCGCCCGACTACGGACAAGATGCAAATGGGGCTAAGAGCCCTGAAGAATAACCAATGGCGTCCATAACCCTACCCAGGCCAAGCTGGAAGGGCAAGCCTGCTAACGACGTCGATCTCAAACCTGCTAAAACAAAAGGCGTGCCGACAAAGGGCAAAGGAAAAATAGGAGCGTCAGTACTGAGGCCAGTACACGGCGAGGCTAGAATTCGGCGGCTCTCGCCTACGTAGGTATGGTGGACTGAAGAGGCAGCGCAACATGCACTAACAACCTATAGAGACTCGGTACAACTGTCGGCTATTAGAGAGAGATAAGAAAGACCTATTCGGATCCAACCTGATACTAACACCAAACAAACCCATCCTGGTATTTCCCCCTCGAGACCAAACGAGGAAGTCAGACCAAGGAACTCACACAGTTGGCAATTTTACTCATTCCGTTATAGTTGCAGCAATTACTAATCAGATATAGATAGCATGAGTCATCCTGAAGCATAAGTAGTGGGCGATTTTAATTAACTATTCTGTGGTAGTTGGAACATTTACTAGACAGATATAATTGTCCTGAGGAATCCCAAAACCCAGTAGTTGTTGGCACTTTTATCACATTCCATTGGAGTTGCAATACTTACTAGGCATATAGCATGTCACGAAATAACCCAGATCCACCAGCAGTTGGCATTTTTAATATCCATTCCGTTATACTTGAGCTGATTACTAGTCACATATTAAGTCTAATTTATAGCAATACTTTAGTTATGCTTGTCTATGATCGAGATACTGTGCTCCAAGTCATCCATAACCGTGGACACGGCTTTCAGAAAGTTTTACCCTGCAGGGGTGCACAAATAGCAACACACACTCGATCAACCTCGGAAAAACCAACTCAAAACCCAACGAGGCATTCACGACAAAGCGATCACAGGATTCAGAAATATTTCAGGGGGCCACCCCACTAAGCTACCCGCAACGAAGTTGGCTGGCTTCGGAACGGACCTAGGGTTTGCGACGACGGCTGTAAACGACTGGGAACCCAAAAGTGTGAGTGGGCTTGTCGATACCGCGAAAACGTGGCGAAATCCAAAACAGTACAGGTGCTCCACCCACAATCTTAAATAAAGTAGTAACATGGCATAAGTATAGGATAGTAATAAAACCCCAAACTAGTTTGTGGCCCCAAGAAACAGAAATGAATCAAGCTCTGGCTCAGGAGGGTCCACGGCCTCCCGGATGTGGATAGTGCGAAAAATCAAGGAACAGGTATCAAGTACTCGGGGCCTACGGGACACAAGTGAGCGTGGAAGAACCAAATAACATCTATTGCCCACTGATGCCTCTGCATTAGTTATATCTAGTATTTTTAATAGTTGTATTTAAAGTCATGATCATCTCCACCAATAACCATCTGCCAGCATACCAACATCTATGGTACTCGACGACACGAGATCGCACCTGAGCAAGCAACTACGACTCGCAAGGCCAGCTATCTACCAAACACAGGTAATAGGAGGTGTCCAAGGCAATATAGAGGCTACATGGGATATTACTGGTGCACGGAAACGAAAGCATCGTGACACGGATAGCAATAGATCAATAGGAGGAAATAAAGACTATAAATGCAAAATAGGTAGAAGGGGGAGAGATGCTCGCCTGGGAAACACTGCCGAAGGTTCATATCCGGAGAACTTTTCGATACTCACATCAACTCATCGGCCTAATCCGCGAAGAAGCAAACACTAGAAGAAGCACCGGATGCAACATTTAATGCTAAGGCAGAAGAATCGGCATGTTTATGATATGATGCATGACATGGCATAGATGCGGTGCGATTAGGCAATATTAAGCGGAACGGGGGGTCCCGACAATTAATTAAATAGTTCAAGTTATTTAACTACCCCGCAAATTAAATGTTGTATTAACAAGGCGAAACAGGGCATCCAGTTCGCTACACAAATTTAAATGGAGTCCGGAATAAGACAAATATATCCCGCATAAACACTCCATATTTAATTATGAGGTGAATCGGCATAATGCCCCCATACCCACAAATATGTATGTAGGCATGATCAATTTAATATGCGACAGATGGTAATGTCATATTATAAAAATAGGGGCTTAGGGTCACACATCTGGATTCAGAAGATCTTGGGCTCCGGGGGTTCGACAGGGTTGGACAAGATCGAGGGACGGAATCGGGATCGTTCTCGGGCAACGGAAGGAGAGCTTGGCGTTCCGGGAAGAAGGACTTGGCATTCCGGGAAGAAGGACTTGGCTTTCCGGTGGCGATCTTGGCGGTCTTCGGCTCCGGGTCTCGCATCCAGGAAGGAGTACTTGTTGCATCCGATGGATCGGTCCTCGGGGTCGAAGAACTTGGCGCGCCAGGGTTCGGTCTTCGGATTCGCGAGGAAGAACTTGGTGTTCTGGGATGGAGGACTTGTCGCTTCGGGTAGGCAAACTTCGGGCACATACTTGGGGTTCGAGAAGGTCATGAGGTTCCAAGGTCACCGGATCCGTGAAGCAGATCTCGGCGTCTCGTGACGGCGCTCCTCGGTTCCATGATGGAGGCTTCGGAAACATTACGCCCTGACGAAGATCTTGTCGATGGCTTTTCCAAGGAGGAACTTGAGACGCAGCTATAGGCCTCGGTCGTTGGCACTCCCACCAAAGTCTCATCAACACGCCCAGGCAGTAGCTTCACTTCCCGCATAGGCACCATCAGAGAACACCTCAGGCTATAGCTGCATTGGAGACAATTGGAGCACCGGGACAACAACCAACGTGATGAGCGGAAGCAACATTCCAGCGACAAAGTTCCAGGGTAGCAGATTGAGGTCGCATGTACGCTGCAAGGAGAGCATGTCCCGCTTGGGCATTACCTCGAGCACCTTGCGTTCGGGAAGTAGCGGAAGGGCGACGGCCTCACACAACAAAGAGAGGGACGCATGCGGGGCAGGGGCACGTGCCGTTAGCGTGCCGCAGGGCGATGTCCGCTAGCTTGACTCACGAATGGCTCGCGAGGTCGGCGTACAACCACGATGCTGCAGGGCTAGGTAGAGGCAGGGGCCCGACGACGGCTGGGGTCGGGGCGGGCTTGGAGTCGTGCTCGGGAGAGGAGCGAGGAGGGCGAGCGGAGCGACAGGGATGGAGGCGGAAGGAGGCAGTGACGGGGTGGAAGCACGCGAGCTTGGCCAAGGACGGCGACACAGGGGGCGCAGGAGTCGACGCGGTGCTGCAGGCGGTGGCAGCCAGAGGCATGGCCGGCGAGCTTGACGCGGAAGGGGCCGACCGCCGCGGAAAGACGCAAGGAGGGCGGCGAGGCGAGTGGCTGCTCAGCCTAGCTGGCGGTTCGGAGGTTGGCGGCGAGAGGGCCAGGGCAGCAGCGCTACAGGGGGAAGGAGGCGACGGAAGGTTGGAGCCGGAAGCGAGCTGGTGAGGGCTCAGACTCGGGAGGGAACGAGCAGGTTAAGGGGACCCGATCACGTTTCTCTCTGGCAACGGAGGGGCCTAAGCGAAAAAGAAACCAAGGGAGTTGGTGTGTGCGTGTACATCGTCGAGTTGGAGTGGTTGCTGTGCAGGAGGGGTGCAGTGTGGGCGACGTGTGGTGCATGGAGGGTGTGTTGGCGATGGGTGGAGAGAAGAAAAAGTATAGACAGAGCTGTGGGGATTTTGTCTCAGATCTAGGAGATTTAGACGAGATATACTGGAGGCTAGGGTTTGGAAGAAAAAAGCGGAAAGGAATATTTATCTGGTCCAAAGTAGACTAGATGGGGCTAGTTTTAGGCTAAAACTTTAGACAGGCTTTTTGCCTAATTTTATTTTTAGTAAAATAAGAAAACCTTTATTGTCACCTAATGACCGGAAAACTATTGTTTTATTTTAAAACAACAAAGAGAGGTGATGGCTTAATATATATTAGACCGTACGGATATTCTAGAAAAACAAAATACGGTGTTTAATAAAAATACTTTTGCGTTTAGAAAAATTCAAGAAAAATATGCATGATGACTTGACGATGCTCAAATGCAATGCACAAAAACACCGCGATTTTCTAGTAGTGGTTTTTGCGGGGTGCCACAAAGATGCATTTTTCCGCTTTGGGTTCGAGTTTATCCGGCTGAAGTTTCTTCACATAAACATCGGTTCCCCAAACTTTAAGAAATGACAACTTAGGTTTGTTTCCAAACCATAATTCATATGGTGTCATTTCAACGGATTTAGATAGTGCCCGATTTGAAGTGAATGCAGTTGTTTCCAGTGCATAACCCCAAAATGACAGTGGCAAGTCAGTCAGAGACATCATAGATCGAACCATATCCAATAAAGTACGATTACGACGTTCCGACACACCATTACGTTGTGGTGTTCCGGCAGGCGTGAGTTGTGAAACTATTCCACACTCTTTCATGTGTATGCTTAACTCATAACTTAGATACTCTCCTCCATGGTTAGACCATAGAAATTTGGTATTACTATTACGATGATTTTCCACTTCATTCTGAACTTCCTTGAACTTTTCAAAAGTTTCAGACTTGTGTTTCATCAAACAGATATACCCGTATCTACTCAAATCATCCGCGAAAGTAACAAAATAACGATATCCACCTCACGCCGACACACTCATTGGTCTACACACATCAGTATGTATGATTTCCAATAAATCTGTCGCCCGTTCCATTGAACTGGAAAATGGCGTTCTAGTCATCTTGCCCATAAGGCATGGCTCACATGTATCAAATGATTCAAAATCAAGTGATTCCAAAAGTCCATCAGAATGGAGTTTCTTCATGCGTTTAACACCAATATGACCTAGACGGCATTGCCACATATATGCAGATATATCATCATCAAGTTTAATCTTTTTAGCATTAACATTATGAATGTGCGTAATATTACTATCGAGATCCATCAGAAATAAACCATTCAACATAGGTGCATGACCATAAAAGATATCATTCTTATAAATCGAACAACCATTGTTTTCAGATTTAAAGGAATGACCATTTTGCATCAAACACGATCCGGATACAATGTTCATGCTCAGTGCAGGCACCAAATAACAATTATTTAGGTTTATAACTAATCTCGATGGCATATGGAGAGGTAGCGTCCCGACGGCGATCACATCAACTTTTGATCCATTGCCGACCCGCATCCTGACCTCATCCCTTGCTAGTTGTCGCTTGTTCCGTAGCCCCTGAACCGAGTTACATATATTAGCAACCGATCCCGTATCAAATACCAGGTGCTACTGTGAGTACTAGTCAAGTACACATCAATAACATGTATATCACATATACCTTTGTTTGCCTTGCCAGACTTCTTGTCCGCCAAATATTTGGGGCAGTTGGGCTTCCAATGGCTAGTCCTCTTGCAATAGTAACACTCGGTGTCAGACTTAGGGCCAGCTCGAGGTTTCTTTTCAGGCGCGGCAATAGATTTGCCACCCTTCTTTCCCTTGTGCTTGCCTTTCTTGTCTTTCTTGAAACCGGTGGTCCTATTGATCATCAACACTTGATGTTCTTTCCTAATCTCCACTTCTGCAGTCTTAAGCATTGACAGAAGCTTGGGAAGAGTGTTCTTCATGCCCTGCATATTATAGTTCATCACGAAGCTCTTGTAGCTAGGTGGCAAAGATTGGAGAACACCATGTATGCCTAAGTCATTGGGAATCATTATTCCCAAGGACACAAGCTTATCGGCGTACCCAGACATTTTGAATACGTGCTCACTAACGGAGTTGTTTTCCTCCATTTTGCAGTTGAAGAACTTTTCAGAAGCATTATAACTCTCTACGGCAGCATGGGTATCGAAAATCATTTTCCCCATGGTATCAAAGGCATTGCCATTTTCGAAACGCTTTCGAAGTTCTGGCTCTAGCCCATACAGTATGCCGCAATGAACTAAGTTGTGGTCCTCCTGACGAGTCACATAGACATTCTTTTCCTCGTCAGGGGCATCAGGAGCTGGTGGGGGCCTAGCGGAGCATCTAGCACATATTGCTTTTGTGCAGCAGTGATGAGAATCCTCAAATTCATAGCCCAGTTGGTGAAGTTGCTACCATTTGCAGCAAGTTTCTCTTTCTCCTTGAACACATTGAAATTAAAAGCAGGTGGCGGCATATACAACAGAATTTGTAAAGTTTATTTAGACTAAGTTTATGATAGAGTGAGTTCAACTAATCCAAATTACTAATGAACTCCCACTCAAAAATGACATCCCTCGTGTCCTTTTGGTGATTACATGAACCAAATCCACTACACCAAGTCCGATCATCACGTGAGTTCATGTAGCTTCAAAGGCGAGCATCTATATAGGCATCATATCAACTATATGACTCATGCTTAACCTTTCGGTCCGTGTCCCGAGGCCATGTCTGTACATGCTAGGCTCGCCAAGTGAGAACCTTAGTATTCGCGTGTGTAAAACTGTCTTACACCCGTTCCTATGAAAGCGTAGATTCGAGTACACCCGATCATCACGTGATGTCTCGAAACACGATCCACATAACGGTGCATACTTAAGGAAGAACACATTTTTATCTTGATATCTAAATGAGGGATGATCTTACAATGCTACAGAAAGCGCCAAACTAGCAGTATAAGATGTTAACATCTAATGTGTAAAGTGAGATGATATGGTCCATGCATTTGATCTCTATCACTTGCATCGTGGTATGATCTCTATCATTCCTTTGTGTGTAAGGCCAAGGTCTATGGAACTTACACGTTGAGTGTGTTGTAAGAGTATCTATCATACATCTACTTACAACAATACCATATCAATACACTAGCCCATCAACGATCTAAACTAGACGCCTCTAATTTATCAATTGCATGTTTTACGTGGCTTAGGGCTTTCGGAGATAGAACCGTTCTCACCTACGAACATGAACCACAACGAGGATAACTAAGTTATTAGAAACTCGTTGTAAATCGGATATTGAATATAGTAGTTGAGACAGACACCCGCTAGCCACTTATGCAAAACAAGTTGCATGTCAGTCGTGGAACCGGTCTCATGTACGATGACATGTAAGGTTGGTCCGGGCCGTTTAATCCCACTATGCCACCAATATCCAAAATACATAGAAGATGCAATAACATGATCATCATCGCCCACATATAAACATATGTGTACTACCCGTGCAAAGCACCTATGCATAGATCAGTCTCTGATACCATTGTTGGGTCCCCAGCATAGAAAACAAAAATCTTCCTACAATGAGAACTACACGCCAAGATCTATCTACTAGGTACAAAGCAACGGGTGGACATACATCCAACGAGAACTTAACCTTGAAGACAACGAGTTTTGTTAACGAGTAGGAACTCGTGGTTGATGTAGTCGTACACTTGCCGATCTCAAGATCATGAGGAAGTCCGAGCGCCGCAACTCAGCAGCGCATCCGTACTCGCACACACGTTCAAGCCACCGGACAACCTCCACCTCCTCGCTCCAGCGATCCAGCAGAAGCAGAAACTCCTTCTAGGCGAAATGCCACCGATAACATGTATCTCGCTAATCCAAGACCATGGGGGAATAATTCTAGAGGGGGAGAGAGATCCTTCACAAGGAGGTGTGAGGATGAAGGAGGGAGCGGGTGGCCTTTTATAGGAGGAGGGGGGTGCCCCTCCTCTCCATGGCCGGCGCATGGGGGTGACCCCTCACCTCCCCCATTCATATGGTGGTAACCCCTCCATATTAAAATGCCTCTTCACATTCCCTTTTAAAGTCTCCACTTTAAATGCACTAAAATTCTCCAAGTTTAATGCTCTCTCATTTAATAAAGCTCTTTTGTGAAATGTTGTTAATAACAAGGTCACATCATTTGTGAAATGATGTGATGAACATTCATCCGAAGTATAGCATTACGATCAAGTCATTATGTTTACATTGCTATAACATCATACGAAGTAATCTTTATCCTTAGACCATGAGATCATGTTAATTGCTAACACCGGAAGAGTATCTTGATAACATCAAACGTCACACCGTAACAGGGTGACTATAAAGATGGGTTCAGTACTACGAAGGTGTTATGTTGAGGCTCATGGATCAAGAGTGGAATTTGTCTATCCTGATGACGGATAGATATACTCTGGGCCCTCTCGGTGATATCACATTAAGATAGCTTGCAAGCAGGTGATGTGATCACTAGAATGTTATATCACGGGAACGAGAAAAGAGTGCATGTCGGTAACGAGATCAAACTAGGTATTTGGATACCAATGATCTAATCTCGGACATGTATTATATCAAGAGACAAAGGGATTAAATTACAAGCGTTCACGATCACAGAAGTCATCGTTGAATATGCACGAGTCAGTATGGATCTCCACGTCCCGCTTCTGATTATTGATCTGAGAGGAGTCTCAATCATGTCTGCATTATTCGAAAACCATAGGGTGACACACTTAAGAGTTACCGGACACCATTTTGGAGCACATATGTTTCAAACGAAAGAATTGCAAAGCGCAGGAATTGTTTCGATAGAAACGGGAATTGTTTCGGGTGAAATTGCAGAAAGTGGTTATGCATGTGATATTGAAATATTGCAAGGGGTTATATGTGAATGTTTGTTAATTAAAGTAATTAACAAAATTTTGAATAAATTTAATAAAAGAGTTTTATTAAATGAGAGAGCATTAAACTTAGAGAATTTTAATGCATTTAAAGTGGCGCCGGCCATGGGGAGGGGCACCCCCCTCCTCCTATAAATGGCCCCCCTCTTCCTCCTTCTTCCTCACACCTCCTCGTAAAGGATCTCTCTCCCCCTCTAGAATTATTCCCCCATGGTCTCGGATTAGTGAGATACATGTTCCCGGTGGCATTTCGTCTGGAACGAGTTGCTTCTTCCGCTGGATCGCTGGAGCGAGGATATGGAGGTTGTCCAGTGGCTTGAACGTGTGTACGAGTACGGATGCGCTGCTGAGTTGTGGTGCTCGGACTTCCACTCGATCTTGAGATCGGCAAGTGTACGACTACATCAACCACGAGTTCCTACTCATTAACAAAACTCCTTGTCTTCGAGGGTAAGTTCTCGATGGATGTATGTCCACCTGTTGCTTTGTACCTAGTAGATAGATCTTGGCATGTAGTTCTCATCGTAGGAAATTTTTTGTTTTCTATGCTGCGGACCCAAGAAAACACCCAAGTGGGGTGTATCCATCATAGAAGTAATTTAAATGAAAGCCAATGATCAATCTTTGCAGACAATACCAAAATCTTAGTATGTGCATCACTGATCTTGGACAATAATCCCTACTTTCCCAATCAAACATACAAGCAGCCTTAAATGAATAATTTTTGGACACATGTTTTGAAACAGTAGCACCTCCGAAATTATTTCATTATAAGCATGCATCTCAAACAGTAAGTGATAGGGATATGCCAATTGGGATATACCCAGCAGGACGTTCCGATTGAGACAAAAGGTCTCATGAATGGGTCTGCGTGACGGCGACTGGAATGCGACTAAGATGAAGGCCTGGTGACTGGCGACTGGAGGCCCAGGTGCATACTAGAAGCCTAGTTGGATTAGGTCAAAAGCCTCTGAATCCATATCTTATTCGGTTGTAACTTGTAAAACCCTAGCAAGGTGCCTCATATATAAACCTCCCTAGGGTACCCTCAGGACTTACGTTCCATCATACACCCCTTCAAGCGACTCGCTGCTTAGACGCCAAGCTCGCCCCCTTGTAACTCGCTCTCCAATAATCTAATCTAGCAGGAGTAGGTCATTACCCTCCGGGAGGCCGAACCTGGATAAATCCATGTGCATCCGCCCCCATCTCGCACCGCAGATGGCCGCCAGCTCTCACCCCCGAATCAATCAATCGTTGCCTACTGCAGCGACTGCCGTGGCCATTTCCATGACAGTGGCGCCCACCGTGGGGCATAACAGGACTAGCCTGAGCTCTGTGGCGAGACCCTATTCGCCGATCGATCGGCCACTCGCCACCGGCCACATGATCGCCATCGGCGGGCTCTTAAAGATCCTGCCCAACAGCTACATCCCGGCGTCAGGCCCGGTCACTCACGGCGCGGTGATGCCGGTCGGCTCCATCAACCTCTTCGTCGGCTTCACCGGCGCGGTCAACCCAGCAGCAATGGTGATCGTTGGTGGACCGCCGCCGCACCGCGATCTGCTCTCGGAGGAGCAGGTCCGCTCCATCAGGAGCCTCACCACCGAGTACGACTCGGCCGCCAGCAGCGCGGCCGAGACCAATGCCGCCACGAACAAAGAGGCCCTAAACAACTACGCCGACTCCGCGACCCCTGTCTCGGTCGACGGATCCATCACCGCGGCATCGCGAGAGGACTCCATCACGCGAGTCTCCAACCCAGAGTATTTCGAGGACTCCTCCATTCTCGGGATCTTCGACTCTGATTCCGGCTCGGAGTCGCCTGAAGACTTTCGCGCCAGATCCAATCGCTTTAACGCGATCTACATGGTGGGCAGCACGGTCGCCCCGCCAGATCCGTTCTCCACACCGATCCCGCCGACTGCCATGGCCACAGAGGTGGAGGAGGCCCGCCTGCGACTCGCAGAGGCGGAGCGCAATGAGCTCACTGAGCGCGAGAAATATCGCCTCGAGCAAGAAACGGCGCAGGAGCTATCGCTCTATCACCAACGCTGCATCAGGACCCGCTTGAACTCGAACGTCCAGGGCCGCGTCCTGAACTTCAACGATGAAAGTAACCCCGCACGCGTGGCCGAGCACGAATACTGCGAGAACGCGCCACCAGGTGGGAGCAACATACCACCACCCGGCGCCCCTCCACCTCCCATTGGTCGTGCGCCCTCGCCGGACTAGTTGCGGTTCATCATATCGCCACAAGCCCGCGACGCCAACGGAGTCCCACTCTACTCCACCCCGATGGACATCGTCGTCGCGGCCGACGCCGCGGTCGCCAACCTTGACATCCAGGGAGACGGCGCGCTACAGATCCAGTATGCCAAGGCCCTACTCGCCAGGGCCGTCGAGCAACAAGCTGCAGGAGTCGACCCGCGGGGGCGGATGTATTCCCGCTCCTCAGCAAGTAGGGCGGCCTCGAGTGGCCACCCCACCATCGCCAACGTCGTGACCTGCCCACCACCGCAGCCACTGGTGAACCAGCCGCGGGCCGCCAACCCCGCACTCTCCACCAACGAACCGCGACCGGTGAACAACACGGTCACCGCCAACGGGCAGCCCATCAACGCCTGCACGCACATCGTCAACAACCAGGCCTGGCGGACGTGCCAGCCCAACGACTTGAGGCACACCCTCAGTAATCGCGGTGACCCCGAACCGAGGGGCTCGCTCAGCCGAGTTGGCCCCCCAGTGCTTTAGGCCTATGATCGGAGGGGAAAAGTACCCCGCCAACTTCAAGGCGCCCATAGAGGTCGAAAAGTGTAGCTGGACACATACCTCATGGCGATGGGAATCGCTGGCCACACCGACCTACTCGCCGCTCGCTACCTCCCCCTGATGATGGAGGGCGCGACCCGGCAATGGATGAACACCCTCCCCACTGACAGCATCGACTCTTGGGAGGAAATGCAGGATGCCTTCGTCAGGCACTTTGAGGGCTCCTACTCCCGCACCACCATGATTGAAGACCTGGAGCGGTGCATCCAGGGACAACGCGAGTCGACCCGCCACTGGATTCAAAGGTGGCAAGAACTATGGATCAACGCCTCCGGCATCCACCCGGACACGGCGATACATTGCTTCAAGAACGCATGTCGGTACAAACCACTGGTCGCTAAGCTAGAGCGAGTCTACCGGATGCTCGACAACATCCCTGACCTCCTCGAAATCACCAAGCGCTACTGATACATTGCAAATGTATCTATAATTTTTGATGTTCCATGCTTGGTTTTATCCACTTTCTTGTGTTTTGCCCACACTTTGGAGTACTTTTCATATGATTTCTTGGACTAACCTATTAACAAGAGCCACAGTGCCAGCTGCCTGTTTTCTGCTGTTTTTAGTTCCAGGAAAGTCAGAAAATGAATATTCTCGGAATTGGATGGGACAAAAGCCAAAGTGCCTATTTTTCCGGAAATCATCAGATGCCAGAGTACGATACGGAGAGGGGCTAGGGGGCCACCACACCACCTGACCGCACGGCCCAGCCTGGCCTGCGCCAGGGAGTGGTCTGGCCGCCTTCGGCACCCCCTCGGCCTCTCCTTCTGCCTATAAGATGCCCTCAGGACGAAAACCCTAAGTACCCGATCAAAAAATCCATGAAAGAGTCTGTAGCCACCGCATCTCCATCCCTAGATCGGGAGGGATCTGAAGCTCTTCCCGGCACCCTGCCAGAGAGGAGCATTCACCCTGGAGGCCTTCTTCTGTTGGGTCCACAACATAGAAAACAAAAAATTCCTACGATGAGAACTACACGCCAAGATCTATCTACTACGTACAAAGCAATGGGTGGGCATACATCCAACGAGAACTTACCCTCGAAGACAACGAGTTTTGTTAACGAGTAGAAACTCGTGGTTGATGTAGTCGTACACTTGCCGATCTCAAGATCATGAGGAAGTCCGAGCGCCGCAACTCAGCAGCGCATCCGTACTCGCACACACGTTCAAGCCACCGGACAAGCTCCACCTCCTCGCTCTAGCGATCCAGCGGAAGCAGCAACTCCTTCCAGACGAAATGCCACCGGGAACATGTATCTCGCTAATTCGAGACCATGGGGGAATAATTCTAGAGGGGGAGAGAGATCCTTCACAAGGAGGTGTGAGGATGAAGGAGGGAGTGGGTGGCCTTTTATCGGAGGAGGGGGTGCCCCTCCTCTCCATGGCCGGCGCATGGGGAGGGTGACCCCTCACCTCGCCCATTCATGTGGTGGTAACCCCTCCACATTAAAATGCCTCTTCACATTCCCTTTTAAAGTCTCCACTTTAAATACTTTAAAATTCTCCAAGTTTAATGCTCTCTCATTTAATAAAACTCTTTTATTAAATTTATTCAGAATTTTGTTAATTACTTTAATTAACAAACATTCACATATAGCCCCTTGCAATATTTCAATATCACATGCAGAACCACTTTCTGCAATTTCACCCGAAACAATTTCCGGTTTCTATCGAAACAATTCCTGCGCTTTGCAATTCTTTCGTCTGAAACATATGTGCTCCAAAATGGTGTACGGTAACTCTTAAGTGTGTCACCCTACGGTTCACGAATGATGCAGACATGATTGAGACTCCTCTCAGATCAATAGTCAGAAGCGGGACCTGGAGATCCATACTGACTCCTGCATATTCAACGATGACTTCTGTGATCGTGAGAAGCTTTAACGCTTGTAACTAAATCCCTTTGTCTCTTGATATAATACATGTCCGAGATTCGATCATCGGTATCCAAATACCTAGTTTGATCTCGTTACCGACATGCACTCTTTTCTCGTTCCCGTGATATAACATTCTAGTGATCACATCACTTGCTTGCAAGCTATCTCAATGTGATATCACCGAGAGGGCCCAGAGTATATCTATCTGTCACCAGGATTGACAAATTCCACTCTTGATCCATGGGCCTCAACATAACACCTTCGTAGTACTGAACCCATCTTTATAGTCACCCTGTTACGGTGTGACGTTTGATGTTATCAAGACACTCTTCAGGTATTAGCAATTAACATGATCTCATGGTCTGAGGATAAAGATTACTTCATATGATGTTATAGCAATATAAACATAATGACTTGATCATAATGCTATACTTCGGATGAATGTTCATCACATCATTCCACCAATGGCGTGACCTTGTTATTAACAACACCCAATGTCCATGATCAGGAAACCTTTATCATCTTGTTAATCAACAAGCTAGTCTATAAGAGAGGCATAACTAGGAACCCTTTTTGTTTATTAAACACACATGTATTGATGTTTTCGATCAATACAATTCTAGCATGTAAAATAAACATCTATCATATATAAGGAATACATAATAACAACTTTATTATTGCCTCTCAGGGCATATTTCCTTCATCTTCATCACCATGCAAGCCTCCATTGTGATGCATGAGTAGTTCATCCTTGGACTACGGATCCATGTAGTAGCTAGATGGCTGGTTCTCCTCCTTTGTGCTTTCATGTTTAGATCTTGTGAGCTCCGTTCATGATCAAGATCATCTATTTGTAATTCTGCATGTTGTGTTTGCGGGGATCCGATGGATATTGAGATGTTATTTCAGATTGATTATTGATTCTATCATGTCTTTCTTATTTGTGATCTTGCATCCTTTCCGTTGTTAGTAGCTATCTTGGCCAAGTAGATGCTAGCAACTCCAATAGTTAGTATTTATGCTCGATAGTGGGTTCATGCTTCTGGTAATCTGGGGAAGTGACATAAATCTCTAAGGCACTAGATGTGCTATTGCTACTAGGGAGAAAACAACAATCCTTTGTTCATAGAACAATCGTATTGTTTACCTTACACGCAATTCGTAAAGCAATAATCTGTTGCTTGCAACTTAACACTGGAGGGGGTTCGGATGATAACCTGAAGGTGGATTATTAGTCATAGATGCAGTTGGATGGCGGTCTATGTATAATGATGTAATGCCCAATCGAATCTCAAAGGAGTCAAGATGATTAGTATATGCATGTATTGCTTTCTCGATGTTTGTCAATTGCCCTGCTGTAATTTGTTCACCCAGCATGTTATCTATCTTAAGGAGAGCCACCTCTAGTGAACTATGGATCCCGGTCCTTTCTTTTACATACAATGTATAAACAGTTTACTGCTTTGTGTTTACTTTCTGCAAACTATTACTTCCTTCCATTCGATACGTTTAATGCTTTGTTTTTAGCAAAACACGGTGAGATTGACAACCTCATCACAAGTTGGGGACATAGTTCTGTGGTTGTGTTGTGTGGGTCTCCACGGTGCTACTAGCACCGGTAGTGCGACCTGCCAAGGCTCATCTAGCAACACCTTTGAGGTGTTTCCTTGCTCCTACTGATTCGATTAAACCTTGGTTCATAACTGAGGGAAACTTGCTGATGTGCTCATCAGACCTTCCTCTTGGGGTTCCCAACGAGCTCTACATCAACATCGAGCCATCAGCTACATCAACATCGAGCCAAGGCTCATCTAGCAACACCTTTGAAATCTTTGGTTATTAATTGTCCCACTCATGGACTGACTGCTTGGATGATCATCCAAACTTTTTATGCAGGATTGAACTATTATTCAAGGAACCTATTGGACTCTGCTACTGGAGGTACCTTTATGACCATTACTTTGGGTGCGGCAACAAAACTTCTGGACAATATGATGGTTAAATATTCTGAATGGCATACTGAGAGCTCCATAAGGTAGGAAGGTAAATTCTGTTGAGTAAACCTCCTCCTTGAGTGATAAGATTGATGTTATTATGTCTATGCTTGTTAATGGGAAAGCCCATATTGATCCAAATAATGTTCCCTTAGCCTCTTTGGTTTCTCAAGAAGAGCAAGTTGATGTGAACTTCATAAGAAATAACAATTTTAGCAATAATGCTTATAGGAGTAATTTTGCTAACAAAAATTATAAGGCATATCCTCCTAACAATGGTAATGCTTATGGAAATTCTTACAATAATAATAGGAGTGCTCCCTCTGAACTTGAAGTTATGCTTAAAGAATTTATTAGTAAACAAACTGCTTTCAATAAAACTATTGAGGAAAAACTCTCTAATTCTGAAAGAAATATAGCATCTTTGGTTGAAGCTCAATCTTATTTGAATAAAATGGTTGCTAAACCTGAAACTAATGATAATCCCTTTGTAGCTACTAATTCTATACAAGTAAGAATTGATGAAAATGTTAGAATATTAGGTGAATTACATGCTAAGTGGGAAAGAGAAGATGAAATTGCTAGAAACATTAGTGTTTCTACTATTACCACCACTAGTGTTGAGGCTAGTAATATTTCTACTACTTTAGATGATAAATTGATTTTGATCTTGATGGTTGCAATATCTCTGAAGTTATGAAGTTCCTACAAAAGCTTGCTAAAAGTCCTAATGCTAGTGCTATGAAGATGGCCTTTACAAAACACATTACTGATGCTCTCATAAAGATTAAAGAAGAAAAGATGAAACATAAAGATGTATTCCTATAAAACAAGAAGATGGTTGGGAACCCATCATTAGTATGAAAGTGAATGACTTTGATTTCAAAGCTTTATGTGATCTTGATAGTAGTGTTTCTATCATGCCTAGACGGATTTATGATATGCTTGATTTGCCTCCACTTGAAGATTGTTATTTGAATATCCCACTTGATGATAATGCTAAAAAGAAACTCATGGGCAGTCTTAATTATGTCCTTATTATGGTTAACAATGCTTATGTCCCCGTTGATTTCTATGTTTTGGATGTTGAATACAATGCTTCTTGTCCTATTACTTTGGGAAGACCTTTTCTTAGAACTGTTGGTGCCATTATTGATATGAAAGAAGGCACCATTAAATATAAACTCCCACTCAATAAAGGTATAGAACACTTCCCCTAAGAAGAGAGAGAAGATTTCTTTTGCTTCTCCTATGAAAACAAAATTTGGTCTTAATGCTTCTTCATTTGAGAACACTTGATCCTTTTTTTTGCTTCTTATGCCTATCTTAAAGGCGTTAAAAAAAAGTACTTATTGGGAGATAACACAAAAGTTTTAAATGAGTCTTGAAAGTTATTACTTCAGTAATAACCGCTCCTTATCCTTTTTATTTGCTTTTTGTGCCAAGAGTAACCTCTAATGAGAGAGAAGTAATGATTGGGAAAGTTGCTGTTCTGAAACAGATTTGTGTGCTTCACCGTAAAAATTTGTGTAAAATCTTTGATCGTATTTTCGAGGCGTGAATTTTTGTGCTTCTGCCCCAGGTTGTTCTCTAATTTTCGTTAGTTCAACACTTTTTGAGTTGAGCAATATAAGGTCATCGAAAAAATTCGTCTTTACCTGCTGGTCTGTTTTGACATATTTCTGCCATTTTCTGCATTTGCTTCTTGTTGGTTCCTTTTTGAGTTCTTTTGGGGATTGAGCTTTTTGAGGGAATTTCTACAGTATCTAGTGCTTTAATGTAAGTTTATTTGGTGTTAGAACTGAACCTTAAGACTTATTTATCTTGAGTGCACTAATGTTGCTAAAAAAGATTGTGTGAAGTTTTGTATGAAGGAAAAATTTCAGGTGTATGGAAGGAATGAGTAATGAGATGAAGAATGGACTAAAGCTCAAGCTTGGGGATGACACGCGTGTCACCCCAAGAAATATCCAAGAAGTACAAGCGTCAAATCTTGGGGATGCCCAAGGCATCCCCCTCTTCATCAATAAAATCCCAGGTTTCTTCCAAACGCTTCATTTTTATTGTTTCATGCACAGTTGTGTTGTTCTTGGAGCGTCTTCTTTTTCGTTTTTCTTTTGGTTTTCATTTGCTTGGTTTGCTTAGTTTTCTGAATAAATTGGTTGGACCCGCTCTTTCATACATTGGTTTGCAAATAGTTTGGTTTGGTTTGGAAAAGAGTAGGAAAGTTCATGCTTATGTGGTAAAAAGAGCTCGTTTTGGACTGTGGCCTATGCTCTATCATGCCATGCTTGATATTGTTTTGGCTTTATGCTTAGTATTCTTTGCTGTAGCATGACATGTTATAAACAATTGAGATTGCTTAATGTGCCTTGGATGAATCATGCGTTGTTTTAGCATATTAAAGCATAATATAGTGGTATTCTCCTTTGATGCTTTATTTGGGTTGAGTTGGCGCATGCTCACACCATGTTATGACTATCTCAAGTCACCATAGCCTTTATGATCCTTTAGCTTTCAACTTGTAGTATCACTTTATGCTTTGATCAATGATGTTTTGTCGCTCTGCATGATTATGGCCACTATTGCTCTCTTAGTTTGTCGCTCCCAGTCTTTTGCTAGCCTCCACAACCAAGTATGAGTTCCACTCATGCATCCAACTCCCTAAACCAAGTTATTCCAAAGAGTCCACCATACCTACCTACTAGCATATGCTATTCCAAGTATATTCATGCTTTTGTTTACCTTCCAAATTATTATGAGAAAACTAGTGATTAAAGCTCTCACGAACTTGATGGCACACTTTACTTTTCTTGCCCTTAATAAGCTTGAACCATTGTGTCTTCTATGTTGTATATGCTTGCACTTATTTGTTGGGGATTAGTATAACCATTCTTTCATGGGGAACGCTTTCAACATTGCACTTGGTACTTGTACCTAGTTGATATCATGCTCTTTTGTATATGGATGTCGTCGGTGTAAAATGAAAGGGGAGCTTGTAAGTCCATGGAGTTATGTATATGTGTTAGAGAAACGCCTGGGCCGTTGGTCTAATCCATGTTGACATGGTGGAAACCTGCAGCGTAACCATAATGAGCTGTCTATGAAGCATTCTTCTTATAAAAAAAGAGTCCTATATTGAGAAAAAAGAGAAAAAAAAGAGATTATGAAAATAGGAAAGAGAGAACAAAGAATCATATTCCCATGGTAAATAAGAAGATTGCTGAGATGCTCGTTGTCTGCTTGCCTTGTTATTTTGATATGGGGATTCTTCCGTATCATCGGGCAAGGGGTACCTCGTTGGTGGTTCTCTATGATACACATGTACTTACGACGACAAGAACTTACCGGTGACTAAACTTGAGTAGCATGAGGAGCGGCCCTCGTATACAAGGGACATGATATTTCTAACTTATACTTCGCCAAGCATGTACACCATAGTTTGTTCACTTTAACCTTAATCACCTTAAAGATGCTTATGATAGGGGCAATGAGAGCTGAAAGCTATAAGTACCATAATTTTTGGAAGCTCTTTATGAGACTTGAATCCCTACTTCCTTTTATAAAAGCCTTTCCTCCACCATTATATTGAGTCTCCACCTTCTACCTTTATGCACCTACTTTGAGAGCATAGTGGCCATTCTTAGTTCTATGTGCATTGTCCCAAGACTAGTTGCTTGATGCATAACTTGCTATTGCTTGTTTTAAACTATTTGTATCTAGTCACTCTTATGAACTTTGAAGGTGTCCTATGCATTTATATTTGCTACTCTATGAGGCACAAGCTGAATACTATTATGCTATGTTTTCTTTATGTGAAACAAACAAACGTCTTGCAAAGCATTGTTATTCATGAATCTTTTGTTTGTGCCTTTTCATGTTTCATCATAGTTTCTTTGTCTTATTGCTAGAACTTTGTCTTTCATGTTATGATTGAAGTACTATGATCCCAGCTTTGAATGTTTTACAAATACTTTGATCAAGTCTTTCATGGTGCATGCCACCTCAAAAATTATTCTTTCTTTTTATCACTTACCTACTCGAGGACGAGCAGGAGTTAAGCGTGGGGATGTTGATACATTGCAAATGTATCTATAATTTTTGATGTTCCATGCTTGGTTTTATCCACTTTCTTGTGTTTTACCCACACTTTGGAGTACTTTTCATATGATTTATTGGACTAACCTATTAACAAGAGCCACAGTGCCAGCTGCCTATTTTCTACTGTTTTTGGTTCTAGGAGAGTTAGAAAAGGAATAATCTCGAAATTGGACGGGACAAAAGCCAAAGTGCCTATTTTTCCAGAAGTCATCAGATGCCAGAGTACGAGACGGAGAGGGGCCAGGGGGCCACTACACCACCTGGCCGCGCGGACCAGCCTGGCCCGTGCCAGGGGGTGGTCTAGCCGCCTCCGGCACCCCCTCGGCATCTCCTTCCGCCTATAAGATACCCTCAGGACGAAAACCCTAAGTACCCGATAAAATATCCACGAAAGAGTCTGTAGCCGTTGTTATTTCCATCCCTAGATCGGGAGGGATCTGAAGCTCCCGGCACCCTGCCGGAGAGGGGAATTCACCCTCAAGGCCTTCTTCATCACCATGCAAGCCTCTGGTGTGATGCGTGAGTAGTTCATCCTTGGACTACGGATCCATGTAGTAGCTAGATGGCTGGTTCTCCTCCTTTGTGCTTTCATGTTTAGATCTTGTGAGCTCCGTTCATGATCAAGATCATCTATTTGTAATTCTGCATGTTGTGTTTGCAGGGATCCGATGGATATTGAGATGCTATTTCAGATTGATTATTGATTCTATCATGTCTTTGTTATTTGTGATCTTGCATGCTTTCCATCGTTAGTAGCTATCTTGGCCAAGTAGATGCTAGAACTTCCAAGAGTTAGTATTTATGCTCGATAGTGGGTTCATGCCTCTGGTAATCTGGGGAAGTGACAAAAATCTCTAAGGTACTAGATGTGCTGTTGCTACTAGGGAGAAACTAACAATCCTTTGTTCATAGAACAATCGTATTGTTTAAATTACATGCAATCTGTTGCTTGCAACTTAATACTGGAGGGGGTTCGGATGATAACCTGAAGGTGGATTATTAGTCATAGATGCAGTTGGATGGCGGTCTATGTATAATGTTGTAATGCCCAATCAAGTTCCATAGGAGTCAAGATGATTAGTATATGCATGTATTGCTTTCTCGATGTTTGTCAATTGCCCCGCTGTAATTTGTTCACCCAACATGTTATCTATCTTAAGGAGAGCCACCTCTAGTGAACTATGGATCCTGGTCCTTTCTTTTACATACAATCTATAAACAGTTTACTACTTTGTGTTTACTTTCTGCAAACTAGTACTTCCTTCCATTCGATACGTTTAATCCTTTGTTTTCAGCAGAACATGGTGAGATTGACAACCTCATCGCAAGTTGGGGATAGAGTTCTGTGTTTGTGTTGTGCAGGTCTGCACGTTGCTACTAGCACCGGTAGTGCGCCCTGCCAAGGCTCAGCTAGCAACACCTTTGGGGTGTTTCCTTGCTCCTACTGGTTCGATTAAACCTTGGTTCATAACTGAGGGAAACTTGCTGATGTGCTCATCAGACCTTCCTCTTGGGGTTCCCAACGAGCTCTACATCAACATCGAGCCATCAGCTACACGGAGGAGGACCCCAACCAAGACTCCGACGACGAGTCAGGAGGAAGACGCCGCACCAGCAGCGACGATAGCGGGCGACAACACGACATGCGCTAGAGAAACACCCGCATCACACGCAAGCGCCGCACGGACGGGCGAGTCGACTTCGTCACCAACGTCGGCTATGGCCAACACGACCCCAAGGCTACCGCTGCGACGGAGGAAATTACCGCGATAGCGGAAACTACCGCGCCAACAACACGGCGAGGGCGAAATTCGACCCCGCCGCCCTGCTCAACCAGCCCTACGTCTACCATAGCAGGGAGGGGAAACCCGCCACCCACACCACCACGGACTGCCACTCTCTCAAAGAGATCGAAAAGGCAAGGCGAGCAAGGGAAGACCCCAACAAAACCTACCTCGGGACAACGGAAACGCCATTGGCTCGCTACACACCTTCACCGGGCTCGGCACCAAGCGCGAGAGGAAGGTGCTCACCCGCGCAGTTGTTGTCAATGCGGGGACACAGGTCGACATCCCATGCTTCCTCAACTGGTCCGAGCAGAGCATCACCTGGAGTCGCCAGGACCACGCTCCCAAGATCGAGTACCCAGGGCGAGTCGCCCTGGTGGTCAGGCCCAAAGTGGCCGATTATTGGCTACCCAAGACATTGATGGACGGCGGGAGCTCCATCAACATCATGTATCTGGACACGTTCAAATGGCTCCAGCTCTCGGAGTCGGCAATCCAACTGACCCTAACAACCTTCCACGGCATCGTCCCCGGTCGGAAGGCATACCCGATCGGAAAAGTGACATTACCGGTCACCTTCGGCACACCAGCAAACTACCGCACCGAGTGAATCGAGTTCGAGCTGGTAAACTTCCGTAGCCCCTACCACTGCGTCCTGGGACGCCAAACGTTTGCCAAATTTATGGCGACCCCCCACTACGCGTACAACATGATGAAGCTCCCAGGGCCGAGCGGCATCATCACCGTCCACGGCGACCCCGATATGGCCGTGGAATGCGAGGACAAAGGCGTTGAGCTCGCCGACGCCGTAATCGCCGCAGACACCAACCACGTGGAGGAGCTCGCGAAATACGCGGGCAACATCAACAAGGCGACCCCACCATACTAAAGAAGCCAACCGCCGCGAACTCCACGTTCGAGGCAACCACGGATACCCGCACCGTCGAGCTCGTCCTGGGCGACTCCAGCCAGATGGTCACCATTGGGGCGCATATGAGCCCCGCATAGGAAAGCGTGCTCATCGAGTTCCTCCGTGGGAACCGCGACATCTTCGCATGGAAACCTTCTGACATGCCAGGTGTCCCGAGGTAACTCGCTGAGCACAAACTTCACGCTGACCCCAAAGTGCGACCGGTAAAGCAGTCGTTGCGGCCCTTCAATGAAGAGCACCGCCGAGCAATCGCCAAAGAAGTGCAACGCTTGTTGGCCGCAGGCTTCATTCGGCCAATAAAACACTCCATGTGGCTGGCGAACCCAGTCCTGGTCCTGAAAAAGAACAACACATGCAGAATGTGTATTGACTACACCAACCTCAACAGTGCCTGCCCGAAGGAGGAGTTCGCCCTACCACGCATTGATCAGATCATCGACTCGACCGCGGGATCGGAGTCACTATGCTTCCTCGACACTTACTCTGGTTACAACCAGATCAAGATGGCGGTCGAGGATGAGGAGAAGACGGCGTTGATCACGCCATTCAGCACCTTCTGCTACACGGCCATGACGTTCGTCCTAACGAACGCTGGCGCCACATACCAAAGGTGCATGCATGAGTGCCTCGCGAGCCAAATTGGCCGCAACATTCACATCTACATCGACGACGTGGTGGTAAAATCCACCCGCCAGGACGACCTGCTCGCTGACCTAGCCGAAACCTTCGCAAACCTGTGGAGGTACAACATCAAGCTGAACCCAGGAAAGTGCACCTTCGGTGTCCCCACCGGATAGCTACTGGGATACGTAGTATCCAAGCGAGGCATCGAAGCCAACCCCACCAAGATCAACACCATCGTGCGACTCAGAAAACCTGAGTGCCTGCGCGATGTCCAGAAGTTGGCCGGGCGAGTCGCGGCTCTCGGTCGCTTCATTCCCCGACTAGGCGAGAAGGCTATGCCCCTTTATCGCCTGATACGCAAGAACCACATGTTCCAATGGGACGCGGAGGCGGACGATGCACTCAAAGAACTCAAAGAAGTTCTACTCGCGGCTCCACTACTTGCCGCACCAGCCGACAAAGAGCCAATGCTCGTCTACGTGACAGCCTCCAATCGAGTCGTCGGCGCCGTGATGGTCGTCGAATGGCCAGAGGAGGGCAAGGAGCGCCCCATACAGCGCCCCGTCTACTACATCTGCGAAGTCCTGACGGACTCATGACAGCGCTACCCACAGAAACTGGTGTACACGGTATTCTGAGCTCAGCGGCGACTCCCCTACTATTTCCAAGAGCACCCAATCACGGTGGTCTCATCCGCACCGCTGCAAAACATAATACGCAATTGCGAGGCGACTGGGCGAGTCGCCAAGTGGGCCGTCGAAATCGGCGTCCACAATATCAAATACGAGCCCCGCAAAGCAATCAAGTCACAAGCCCTAGCTGACTTCCTCGTAGATTGGGAAGAAGCACAGCAGCCGAAGAAGCTACCATATCTCCACTACTGGTCGCTACACTTCGATGACTCTAAGAACGCCGACGGCGCAGGGGCCGGGGTCATACTAACATCCCCCAAAGGGGACAAGCTCCACCTCAACTTCAAGCCCTGCACCAACAACATGGCAGAATACGAGGCCCTCCTCCATGGCATGCGGGCCACTAAGGAAATGAATATCAACCGCCTACGGTGCTACGGTGACTCTGACCTAGTCGCCGGCCAGGTCGCAGGAACATGCAACACCGTCTCCCCAATAATGATCGCGTACCGCCAAGCGGTAGACCAGCTGGCAGGACACTTTGATGGCTATTTCGTCGAGTGGATCCACAGACGCAAGAACGAGGAGGCAGGTGCCCTCTCCCGCATCGGGTCGGCACGACAAGCGCCAACATCAGGCGTCTTCCTCGACATCATCCACAAACCTTTGGTCAGCCCACCGAAGGAGATCAACGTCGGGATACCACTACAACCAGAGCCGGCCCTAGTCGCCATGGTTGTGGAGCCTAGCGATTGGATGGAACCATACGTCGCTTTCCTCGAACACAAGATCCTCCCAAGTAATGAGACAGAGGCGCGAATGATAGTGCGCCGCTACAAATCCTTCGTCATCATCAACGGCGAGCTACACAAACGCAGTGTGACTAGCGTGTTCCAGCGCTGCGTATAGCAGGAAGAAGGCCGCTAGATCCTCCGGGACATTCACGCCGGCGACTGTGGCCATCACGCTGGCGCCAAGTCGCTGGTCACTAAGGCCATGCGACACAGCTTCTACTGGCTCACCGCACATGCCGACGCTACCAACATCGTCCAACGATGAGTCGGGTGCCAAAAGTACGCCCACCAGACGCTCCTCCCTGGGTCGGCACTCAAGACCATCCCCATCACATGGCCATTCGCTATATGGGGCATGGACATGGTAGGCCCGTTCAAGAAGGCCCCATACGGTTTCACCCACCTCCTGGTCGCAGTCGACAAGTTCACCAAATGGGTCGAGGCCAAGCCAATCAAAAAGTGTGACGGCAAGACGGCCACCAAGTTCTTACGCGAGCTCATCTACCAGTACGGCTACGCGCACAGCATAATAACGGACAATGGCACCAACTTCGCCAAATGGGCCATGGCGGAATTCTGTGAAGAGCACAGCATACGACTCGACCTGGCCGCAGTCGCCCACCCAGAGTCGAACGGCCAAGCAAAACGCGCCAACTAGAGCGTCCTCCACGGGCTCAAGCCACCACTCCAGGTGCCCCTCGAGCGCACCCCAGGATGCTGGGTCGAAGAGCTCCCTTCAGTCATATGGGGGATCCGCACGTCCGTCAATCGCTCCACCGGGTTCACACCCTTCTTCATGGTGTATGGTGCCGAAGCCGTAATGCCAACAGACCTGGAGCACAACTCACCTCGAGCCGCCAATTACGTCGAGGCGACAAACGAGACCGCCCGCCAAGACAACATCGACCAAATCGGCGAGGCACGCGACCTGGCTCGCTCCCGTACAACCATCTACCAGTAGGGACTCCACGGCCACCATAGCCGCCGAGTACGGACTCGCACCTTCCAGGAGAGCGACCTAGTCCTACGACTGGCTCAAGACAAGAACAACATGCACAAACTCTCCCCCGCATGGGAGGGGCCGTTCGCCATAGGGCGAGTCCTCGGCAATGACGCCTACTACCTCATCGACATACGAGGAGACAACCAGCTCGAGGTTGGGAGGCCATGGAACGTAAACCTCCTCCGGAAGTTCTATACATAAAACTGAAACATGTACTCAGCTGACATATATAATGAAACTCATTCGGTTCACAAAATTGTGTCTACTCGCCATATCCTTGTGCCACTCGCACTCGTACAATCAGCAATACGCTACCCACGGAAGTCAACCTTTGGTCGAGCGTCTGGTACGGCTAAGTAGTGCGGCCCAAGGGCACCGAAAATACTCGGGTCTTGGGATGTCCACGAAAACACCAACCCGGAGCCACCATCGGAGTCGCCTAGCTCGACTGGCCCACCGGGCCAAGACGACCGGTATATGCTTCTCACAGTGACCTGTCCTTCCCATCCTCGCACAAAGTGATTCGAACGGTTAAGTACCACGCTCGGGGACTCCGCAAAATGGAACCCTCACGCGGCTCGGGAACACACCAAGTAAGAGAGCTACCTTGGACTCACCCAGCGACTGGCTCTCCGAGCCAGGGGAAGAGATGTGTTACAAACAATGCATTAACAACCTACGACAGGAACGCGCCCAATATAGCTAAGCACTACGCTCGGGGACTCGCCTACAAACAAAACCATTCGCGCTCGGGGACTCGCCCCTTCAGGAGACGCAAAGGATAAACAAAACACCATAAAAGAAAATACATATGTACACAATCGAGTTATACCCCATTAAAGGGCGGACGCGCTCGGGGACTCGTTCAACCAAAAATAAATACAGCACACAATCACGGTCGCATTACAGAAGTCGCCACTTGGCATACATTACAAACTTCCCAAACGATACTATATATTCTGTAGGTCCTAACGAAGAGGCACCACCACCTCCCTTGACACGACAAAAAGGCTGCCACTGGTTTGTCGGGTAGGTTGTCAGCGACTTCGACAATGCCGACCAGAAGGGTTGCTCCGACTTCATATCGCGATGCTCCAGCTCGGGGTCGCCAGGCGCCAATACTGTTTCTTGGTATGGCAGAAGATCCCCCATCGCCAACACCCGATCAGCAAAAGGGGCGGCTTTGGCAGTCAGCTTCAGCACCTCTGACATCTCCACCGTGCCAATCACTGAAGGGTAGCCGCTGGTGACGTCGTCGAGGTCGAAATCGTCGGGGAAGTGGGCGAGACTCAAGCTCAATGTCGTGGTGACCCCGCGCCTGAAAGCCGAGCGTGCCATCCACTCCACGACGACGGGAGCCTCCTCCAGATAGCACCAGACTTCTGTAAGCCCCCCAAGAATAACCTCGGTGGGGGACTTTCCCTAAAGGATGGCTTGGACGCACAATGCCGAAGCCGTGGCCATGTTCACCACGGCAGTCACGCACTACGAAGCATTTAAAGTCTGAACCACCGGGTCGCTTTTCCCTATCACAGCTGAAAAATCAGACGTCAGTGACACTATGGACCTCCCCAATCGGAGATTCGCTAAACGTGTTAAGCAAAAGATGGAGACTCACCAAGAAGCTTGCGGTAGTTCTCCGTGACATGCTTCTCCAAGGCGGCATGATCATTCTGCAGCCCCACGATGATTGAGTCTGTGGCCTTGCGCTCCTCTTCAGCCGCAGCGACCGCAGCCTTCGCTCGATCCTCAGACTAACTTGAGGCCACTATCGCCTCCTCCAATTCCTGGATCAGCGAGGCAATTCGCCCATTCGCTGCGTCCAGCTTGGCAACTGGAACATACCCTTTGGGGGCCTTGGAAATTGCAGCTGGAAGACCATCTGAAAAGGAAAGAGACAAATCATCAACGCGACACACACCAACAGGTCACAGCCGAAAAACAAGAAGGGAAAGAAGCAAGCACTTACCAACAGCCTCCTGGAGTCGTCGGTTCGCTTCCTGCACCATGCCTAGATCCCGCTCCAAATGCTCCCTTCCGGCCTGACGAACGGTCGACTCCCTCTGCAAACACTACAAAAGCAATAAAATTAAGTACCTACAAAGAACAACATCCAATTCCTAGCCGCTGAAATTTAGCGACTAAGAACTCGGGGACTGGAAAGTAGAAAGAAACTTAGTTCCTAGCCGCTGAAATTCAGTGACTAGGAGCTCGGGGACTGGAGAGTAGAAAGAAACTCAGTTCCTAGCCGCTGAAATTCAGCGGCTAGGAACTCAGGGACTGGACGTACCTGAATGGCAGCGCCAAGCATCTTGTGGAGTTCTCCGGCGTCAGTCGACGGGATCGTGAAGGAAGTGCGCCCACGACGGGAGCCAATGTCTTCATCGACGATCTCCGGGCTCTATGGAGACTGGTTGTCCGCCACGCCTGGAAACCCCCTAGCCATGAAGCGCGGGAATGTTGCCGACTCCCTAGACGGGGCACTAGTCATCGGAGCCGGCGCTTCCGTCGCAGGCGCGACCATGACTGGCTCCGACCGCACCGCCACCACTTCTTCGGTAACTGCAGCGAGATCGGACTCCTTGGCGCTGTCCATCGCCACGACATTGTCGGCACTCCCTTTCTGCCTCTTTGCGCCTTCCACTGTCGCTGCATCTCCGGCAGGTTTCCTCTTCTTGGGGAGGTCGCCCTCTCCCATGGTGGCGACTGGCGGAATCTTCGCCACTAAAGGACGGCCAATCTTCTTGGCCTCAGATCTGCCAAAACTTCCACAATTAGCACAATGACAATACAAAAACGAGACACGACTCGGAATGAAAAGCCAATACTTACTTAGCGACTGGAAGAACGCGCAGGCCCGTGCTGATGTGGGCGGGCTTGTCTCGCTCTGGTCCCAACTTGCGCGTGAGACCCCTCTCAAAGACATCTGAAGACCACGACAATGCGGGCTTCCTTGATGATGAGGCCGCGGTCGCCGGAATTTCTGGCTCTGGGGACGTGGCCGCCCTTGAAGGTTGCGGCGATCTCGACGTCGCGGCTTCAGCCGCCTCCTGGCTTAGGTCCTTCGAAGCTTGAGGCGCGATCACCGCCAGAGGGACTTCTACCGTCGCCTCGGTGTCCTCGTCCCCTAGTCCCTTCACTGGAATCGCATACTTAGGGATCTTGGGCGAAAAATCGGGGGCATCCTCATCATCAGAGTCATCGTCTGACTCAAAGACCACCGCCGACTTTGACGGCGACGCTAACTTCTTCGCCGGCGACTTTGGTCTGTGCGCGGGTTTTGCCGGTGTAGCCGTGCGCCAGGACATGTGCTCTTGCACGATTTCGTCGCCCCTTCGCGTTCGTCGAGACTGCAACTCGCCTCGAACTCGCGGTGCTTCTTCATGCGGGACTTGCGAGCCGCAGGCGCCGGGGGAGGAACCTCCTCCTCGTCGCTCTCGGAAGAATCTCCCTCGGAAGCTTCGTCGAGTTCTTGGGGAACCTCTTCGTCGAACGGAGGAAGCCAACCTTCCAGTACCTGGAACAACTAAGAACGACCACCAATGAGTAATCGAGCAAAATGGCTACATGTTACGTTGCGGATATGGCGATTGGGAGGAAAACTTACTGTGGGGGCTTCATTCTTCATGGGAGTATACGGGACGAGCCCGACCGATACGGTGGTGAACTCCGCGTCAGTAATCTTCTTCAGGGCGGCCTTGTAATCCTCGGCCTCCCATGACTCTTTGCTGGTTCAGGAGGGATTGTGTTTCCCGCTATACTCGTACATCCAGTGCGTCCGATCCGCTAGCGGAACCAAACGCCGCCCGAGCCAGCAGTTGTAGAGGTTGATCGAAGTCAACCCCTGGTCCTTCAACCTCTGGATCTAGTCTATCATTTCCACGACGGCCATCTTCTGATCTTCAAGGAGCTTCTTCGGCGCCAACCGGCGAGGCTCGCTCCTTTCAACAACGAACTCGGGAAGCGCCACCTCGCCAGAGGGAGTGGATTCCTTCACATAGAACCAGCTCTTCTTCCACACGCTCGCGGCTTTCTTCGGCAGCAGGAGCTTGACGAAGTTGGCCTTCGGCTTCAATTGGAACATGACACCGTCGGCCACCAGTATCAAGCCGCTGGATGCCTCGCGCCCGATGCGGCCGTGGAAGAGCTCCAGCCACAGCGGGAAATACGGCATGCAGCCGAGGTAGCACTCGCAGAAGGCGACGAAGATCGACAGCTGTTCGATGTTGTGCGGGCCAAGATCCGACGGCTTGATTGCATAATACACACAGAAGAGCCAGAAGAAGAGCGAGGTGGGAAACCCCAAACCTCTCTCTAGGTGGCTGGGGAAACAAATGAATTCGTCGGCTCGCGGTTTCGGCTCGGTCTCGGAGGGAGGGGGAACCCGCCAGTTCCCCTTACGGAGGACTCCGACGTCCTCAAACGACTTGAGCTGGGCCATGGTGCACTTGGATTTCCCACATGAACCTTTGGGAGGTGCCATTGGGAAGGATGTGGAGTCGCTCGGTACGGAAGGATCAGCTCGAAGGAAGACAGAAATAATGAATGTGAGAGAATGAAGAATGCGGGCAAGGATCTGCGGAGCTGATTCGCCACTCCCCTTATAGAGGAGCGCTACCCGTCAAACTCAGGGTAGCCGTTACCTGCGGTAATTGCGCCGAAGTTACCGTTGGAGTATCCAACGGGTAGTTTGACCAGATTGACGGTCCAACTCCTCCATTCCACTCACCGGCAACTACCCCTGTCCACTCTCCAAAGCAGCGACTTGGCAGCTGTGACATTCCCCGGAGCGGCGACTGGGAGCCTGGGGAAATTTCCCTGGTTTCAGTGGAGGCCACCACCGATTCGACTGGGCTTCCAAATTGGACTCGCCTATTCTGACTACCAACTGACCACCTACGTCTGATTCAACGGTGGCCTCGGGGACTACTTATGGGGATATGCCAAGTGGGGTATACCTAGCAAGACGTTCCGATTAGGCCAAAAGGTCTCACGAATGGGTCTGCTTGACGGCGACTGGAATGTGACTAAGATGAAGGCCCGGTGACTGGCGACTGGAGGCCTAGGTGCATACTAGAAGCCTAGTTAGATTAGGTCAAAAGCCTCTGAATCCATATCTTATTCGGTTGTATTTGTAAAACCCTAGCGAGGTGCCTCATATATAAACCTCCCTAGGGTACCCTCAGGACTTACGTTCCATCATATACCCCTTTAAGCGACTCGCTGCTTAGACGCCGAGCTCGCCCCCTTGTAACTCGCTCTCCAATAATCTAATCTAACAGGAGTAGGTCATTACCCTCCGAGGGGCTGAACCTGGATAAATCCATGTGCATTCGCCCCCATCTCGCACCGCAGAAGGCCGCCAGCTCTTGCCCCCGATTCAATCAATTGCTGCCTACTGCAGTGACTGTCGTGGCCATTTCCACGATAGTAAGGATCCATTATATGGTCATACCAAGGGACTGTCAAATTAATTCTCAAGCACTGTAGTAATTCTACTTGGTGATGATCGATCATAGATTACTGAACAAGGGAGGTAGCAGATAAAAACAATTGTTCTTACCTAGCTATGCCTCAGACCAACATCATAGGCTAAAGGAAATTCATAGGCACCATAGGCTAATATATCCAGCAGGAGTTTTCAACTCATTTTAGCATCAAGCCACTCTGGAACATAGGTAGAATAAAGCCAGTACTAGAATAAACCCCTGTGTACCATTTCAAGGAAGGTGTCACAAGGATTTATTCTAACCAAGCAAATCCTACACAGAGATTTCATAATCGAACTCTTGCAGAAAGATATTCAAATCATCTTCCTAATGTAGTAATTCCTATGAACGTGTTGGGTACCCAAACATAGAACTGGAATTCAGTACTCGATAAGATCTTCGCAGCCTGAGCTGAATTACGCTAGCATATCCCAGGTTTGAGTTCGGGGACTTGAACTTGAGGAGGTTCATGATGTTTTTCCCTAGAAGCAATTAACTGGTTCATGATTCGTTGGATGCACCAGACTCGTTATAACAATATCCCCATGAAACAATATTCAAGGAACTTACAGTTCGTTCATTCGAATAAACCTTCAGGTGCCCCTTGCAGGCATACTAAAAACAATTTGGAGACTCAACCCGAGTCTACGACTCGAGGGGAGCCTTGGGGGCTACTAACATGGGTATGACCAAGGTCTCTGTTATTGGTATACATAGTACGGATCCAGGACAAGACCCATAAGTGCCATAAGGATTTGAAGGTTCTAGAGGCACCCAAAGCCTAGAAACCACCAGATGTGATGATCAAGACAGAATTCCAAAGTGCAACCGACATAGCCATATAGTTACCTTTCATATTGTAAACCGACCCGAATTGGACTGTAAGATCCGGCCTCTCATAAAAAGGCTAGTAGGATCCAACAAGGAGGGTACGGTAACATTGTCATAGCAATCCGCTGAAAGCTAGATCGTATCTAGCAACCCGATGACTTTGTGCTCTCCATCAATAAAGATCAGACAAGCAGGAGTAGGGTTTTCCTCTACAGAGTTTAAACCTGGGTAAATCTCGCCTCTCTTGTTTGTATGATAAGCCAACAAAATCACTAGCATGCCCCTTTTCACTGAAACCCATGTCCATAACAATGGACATTGTCGAGGTCACCCCTCGTCACCAGCGCGTAGCTCTATTGGTGGTCGTAGACCATCGGGCACGTGGGACTCATGTTTTCTACTTTGCGTGATGTCGTGGCGGTGGTCTGGTTGGTCCTCGTGTTGGTTTCGTAGAAGGGAAAACAAAAAAATTCTACCACAAGAACGAAAACCAAGATCTAATCTATGGAAAAGCCAAGATCTAATCTACAAGATAAATGCAACGAGATAGATCTGTACTAACCGTTGTAGATCTAAAGCCTTGAGCGAGATCGGATCCCGTGGTTGATGTAGACGATCACTTGCCGATCTCAAGATCGAGTAGACGATCCTTCTGGCGTTGTGTTCCGGCAGCGCTTCCGCACTCGGTCACACGTACGGAGTCGATGTAGACCTTTCTCTCCCCGTTCTAGTGGGCAGCGGAGGTAGTAGATCTCCATAGAATCTCAGTAGCACGATGACATGGTGGTGGTGGTGGAGAACAAATCCTGTAGGGCTTCGCCTAAGCCGGAGCAGGAGGAAGGAGGAGGAGAGTGGTGGGTAGGGCAGAGTGGAAGGGGCAAGGGGAGGCGCCCCCTCTCCCCTCTTTATATAGAGGGGGCGGCCTAGGGTTTCCCCCCTTGGCCTCCTAGGGCCGACGCACAAGGGGAGGGGGAGTCTTCTTCCCCCCAAGTTTTGCCCCTTTCTTTCTTGGTTTTCAAGTAAACTCCTTGGAACCTTAGGTACCTTCTGAAACATTCTAGAAGCTTCATATGAATACTCTCGAACTTTTACGAAACCTAGAAAGTGATCTCCATTATATGAATCTTATTCTCCGGACAATTTCGGATCTCCTCGTGATGTCCTGGATCCAATCCGAGACTCCGAACAACATTCGGTCTCTAACTGATATTCCATATCTACTTAAAACAACATCGAACCTTAAGTGTGTCACCCTACGGTTCGTGAACTATGCAGACATGATCGAGACACCTCTCCGATCAATAACCAATAGCAGGACCTGGAGATCCATAGTGGCTCCCACATATTCAACGATGATTTCGTGATCGAAAGAACCATTAACATATGACACGGATTCCCTTTGTCACACGATACTCTACTTATCCGAGGTTTGATCATCGGTATCTCCATACCTAGTTCAACCTCGTTACTGATAAGTACTCTTTACTCGTACCGTGATATGACATCCCTTGTGACCCAGTCACATGCTTGCGAGCTAATTAGATGACATTCCATCGAGAGGGCCCAGAGAATATCTATCCATCATATGGATGGACAAATCCCATTGTTGATCCATGCGCTTCAACACATACTTTCAGAATACCTAATGCCACCTTTATAACCACCTAGTTAGAAAGCGGTGTTTGATGTCATCAAAGCAATCATCCGGTGATGGTGATTAACATGATCTCATGGTCGAAATACTATATATTTGAAAGCTTGTAGTAAAACGAACTTAATGACTTGATCTTATGTTATTCTTACTATGGGTGTATGTCCATCACATCATTCTTCTAATGATATGATCTTGTTATTAATAACATCCAATGTCCATGATCAGGAAACCATGATCATTTATTAATCAACAAGCTAGTCTTAACAAGAGGCTTGCTAGGGACTCTTTTACGTTTACAAAACATACAAGTATTAGTGTTTCCTATTAATACAATTATAGCATAGGATGTAAACATTCATTATAACAGAAAGATGTAATAATAACCACTTTATTATTGCCTCTTGGGCATATCTCCAACACCTTGAGGAGCGGTCGCGGGGTTTGTGACTCCATCGGGCGAAAGCCTAGCCCTGGTCGTTGGCCGGAGCAGGCGAAGGTGACGCCCTTGGGCGCTGCATCCTTCTTGAAGGCGTCATTGAGGTGGAGTTCTCATTCCTACGTCCAAGAACATCGGGGGAACCCTATATCCTTCCATGGATCGGGTGAGGATGGCACTTATGCGTCGCATTCCTGTTGGGGCCTCGTCTTGGATGTTTCGTCGGCCAGAGGGACCTGTGGAGGGAGTTTGTGGTTGGTGGCGGCAAGTTTCTTCTTGTCTTAGGTTAGGTGGTGCGCGGCCTGGGGCCAGCATGGATGTCGGAGCGGCGGCTCCGAGTTTTCGCCTCCACTGTGTTGTGTCGAGGTGTTTGGGGTGTTGGCCTTCCGCTTGGGCGGTTTGACTGTCGACTCGTGTGGTGTGCAGCCTCGGAGCCGGCGTGTGGCGTTGTGTTTGTATCGGTTTTCGGCCAGGTTTCTTTATAACCTGGCCAATTCACTTTTGCTATATTAATGGAACGGCAAGCCTCTTGCCAAGTTTCACAAAACAGGCTAACAAAGGTATCGATCTCGCGCGTGTAGCAGGTGAAGTCCAAACTGAATCAAGTTATGGAGATGGTCCGGCAACGAACAAACAACAGATTATGCCACATCTGGAACCGGCGGCATATAATTGCATCATCTTATTTCCCAGGGTAAGTGTTCTACTCGTTGCCATCTGCCGCGCCAAGGGAACCGAGCTGGACCGCCACCATCGTGGTGCAGACCTTATATCGGTTATGTGTTTCCATAGCGGAAACCCATGTCCATTGCCCACGCTCTCTCGAGGGGCAAGTTATAGGCCACCATCGCTTCATTGCTTGTCGCCACCGTGGAGTGGGTGTACACAGTACACCCCCGTAGCCGTCTCAGACGACCATCGTCGTCGACGATGCCGTGGAGCCGTGCTTCTTGCGCCTGCCATCATGGTTCGTGATGAATCTCGGCGACTCCCCCCGTCTGCACATATGGTCGGGGGAGGCCTACGCGGCGACGCCCCCAGCATCGATCGCCCGTACATCCCTGGCCCCATGATGACCATGACCTGACTGAGGCGCATCCTGTGGCGTGCGTAGTTGTAGTTCCATGTCAGTCGCCGGTACCGAGACCACGACCAATACCAAGAGAACCAGTGCCTTCCCAAACAATACACGCAGCTTGGTTTCCTCCAAGATCTGAACATAACTATAGAATTAATTAGAAGCTGGATAAATAATATTGAGGTAGGTGTGATACTAGAGGAAAGAATTTTCCATATAGATATAGTAGTAAGAAGAGAGAGTTACATGCAGAGTACATGTTGCTCGCTCTATTTCACCTCACAATTAGTGTGAGACCTCACCTTAAAATTGGTGTGAGTAATTTTGCACCCAGCAATTGGCGTGACATTTTGTTTCAAAATTTAATTGTTTTTCCTAGACAGGCAAGAATGTTTTTTTACAGAAGAATTGGTTTTGTTAGTTAAGGAAAAGAAGAAAATGTTTAATTGTGTCGCTTGAACTTTGGCATAGCAAAAGCATGCCAAGCCATCATCACATGCTACTTGGACTCCACCGGAACGCACACATGCATGGTATGTACTTAATTAGTACTCTCTCTTTGCTAAAATAGTGTATATAAGATTTTGTAAAATTCAAACATTATCAAGTTTCACCAATTATATAGAAAAAATTATCAACATCTAGAACACCAAATCAATACCATTAGATTCATACTGATGTATTTTTTCATATGATATACATTTGGTATTGTAGATACAGAAAAAAATTCAATAAAAATGGTCAAAGTTGATAATGTTTGACTTTTAAAAAATCTTATATGATGTACTCCTACAGTTTTGTGAATTAAAGATGTTTTGGCAAGCAGAATTGTCTTGCTAAAACATGCCCCCGCTATTATAAATTAGTTGTCTTAACTTTGTTTAGATTCACATGTATCAAGCCGCATTTCACTGTGTAGATACATGCGAATCTAGAAAAAAAATTGAGATAACTAATTAGGAACAGTGGGGTATCATATTCAGATAACAAATAGTGAGTAGAATCTAATTTTCCCTTGCTTCTAAACTAGGAAATGTACAATGGTCAAGAGCACAAACTTTTCTTATCAATTTGTGTTGTCTAGACATGACAATAAAAAAAATGTTAAGTGATGGAACCATTAGTAACAACTCTAAGAACAAACATGTTAAGTAATGGAAACACTCGTACATAATGACTCTAAGAACACGGTACCCCTATTAAACACAACTCCCGCATAGGACAAGATGATTGCCGAGGTGGGTGTCCGAGGGATAAAATATCTAAAGATCTTAAACCTCTAGGCTTCTCTTTTTAGTGGGATTTTTGGGCTCCCATGAGGATTTTTGGTGTGCCGACATGTGTCTCCCGGCTCTTCCGTGTGCATTCTTGTGTACCCAGAGTGTTTAACTTTCTTGACCTTGCAATGCTTCTTTTCTCACTTGGTACATTCTTGGGTGGCTCTAGCACCATTCCTTTGGTGATATTAAAAGGTTCTTTTGTTTTCTTCTTGGTATGTCGCTTGGGCTGTCCATCTCATCATGTTATTTTGGTTGGGTCATCATGTTATTTTGGTTTAGTCATCATGTTATTTTGTTTTGGTGCATAATATTATAATTGGTCATCATGTTATTTTGTTTCCATGCAATATTATAAGCGTTGATATCATGTTATTTTGTTTCGGTGCAATATTTGTCCATCCTTCATCATGTTAGTTTGTCCATCTCATCATGTTATTTTGTCCATCTCATCATGTTATTTTGGGTTGATCAGCATGTTATTTTGTTTTGTGCATAATATTATAAATGGTCATCATGTTATTTTGTTTATGATCATCATGTTATTTTGTTTCGATACAATATTATAAGCGTTAGTATCATGTTATTTTGTTTCTATGCCTATCCTTCATCATGTTATTTTGTGTCCATTCATCATGTTATTTTGTTTCCATGCAACATTATAAGCAATTTATTTTATTTCAATGCACTATTTGGTCATCATGTTTTTTGTTTCTATATGGCATTGGCATCATGCTATTTTGTTCTTATCATCATGCTCTTTTGTTTTTACCTTACATGCTATCATATTTTTATATGCATCATACTCTTTCGTTTATCGTGCTCTTTTGTTTTTTAGGCATCTCTTCTTCTTTTTTCGACATGTGGTATCATAAGCCGCCACCGCCCATGTCTTCTTGAAGCTTCCTCTTCCTATATATACATCATGGAGTGTTCTTCTCGTCCTCACTTCACTTCGTATGGCTTCCCTCTCATCTTCACATGCTTCCGCTGGTGGCCGCCATGGTCGTCGCGTTCGTGCCCGCCGTGGCTTGCCTATTCCTATGCCCGATTCTTCTCCTCCTGGTGGTGGTCGTACCTTTGTTCCTGCTTCCGTTATGTTTCCTAATGGTGGCCGTTCATCAGGTCTGGTCCATCTTTTCTACATTTCCTTTTTGAATGGTAGCTTTTTTTAACCTGTTTTATTTTTTTTAGCTCCCGCGGGTTTGCTTTCATCCTCTACCCCTTCCGATGCGCGTTTCCATCATCGTGCGGTTAGGCTTGGGAAGCGTCCTCTTGTATCTTCAAGCAGTTAGATTTGTTTGTTATGGCATATATGTTCTATTTTTTTCTGCCATGATTTTGTTTTACATTTGTGTTATATCATCTGCTTGCTGTTGTTTGCAGGTGGTTCTCTTTCCGTGTCGCCGTCTTCTGCTGGTATGGCGACGTCTTCTGCTCTGTCTGCTGGTATGGCGACATGTTCTTTTTTTCGCTTGTGTTGTTACCTTGATTGTTTGGCTCTTCCTATTTCTAATATTTGGGATTGGATATAGGTATGCTTCCTGGTCAGTCCACAGATCCTTTGTCCGTTATTCGTTTATTTGTGTGTCCGAGCCCGTTTATTCGTGCTGGTGAATATCCATCTCGGTCGGTTTCTTCTTCAGTGCCTTGCGGTACGAAATTTAATTATGTCTGTTTCTCTTTGTTGATTATTCCATTTGTCATGTGTATTATTTCGTGTGATCTGTTATTTATATTTATTTATTTTTGATTATTTCATGTTCTTCTCTTATTATTTCATGTGCTCCGTTTGTTATTTCATGCGTTCATGTCGTGTTTTTCTTTGTTTATTATTTTATGTCCTCATGTTGTGTTTCTATTTTTTGGTTATTTCATGTGCTCCACTTATTATTTTATGGGCTCCTTCAGTTAATTCAATATGGATAGGAATACTAAAGATCCTACTTTTTCTTTGATTATTTCATGTGGTCCTGTCTTAATGGGTATTTTTTTGGGTAGTTTTGCCGGTTCCTTTGGTTTATCGTGAGAGTGCTTCCCTTAATCGTATTGTCAGGAGGTTTATACTCGACTATCGTCGCGGGAGGATAAAATGTGAGTCCTTTTTCCCTTTTGTTGCTTCTTGAATTTTTTTATTTTTTTATTTCTTATAGTTGTTTTTAATATGAGATATTGCTTTTTCCTTCTCAGTATGTCTCGAGAATCCTCCATTTTAGGATCAGTATATTTATTTACTAAAAGGTAATCCTGTCGTGGTGGTTTCACGGTAGATGCCATGGATAGGCTAAAGGTGAGGACTAATACACGCTAGGGGAATCCAGGAAGGGATAGTGAAGTGATTCTCCACACAGTTGTTTGTATTGCTTTGCTTCCAAGATTACAAGTGCTCCTAGAGCTGTATTGGCGAGAGGAGGAAGAAGGAGCTCTCTTACTCTCACCAACAGTTCACACCTAAAACCCTAGCCAAATCAGAATAGCGGAACCCCCTCTACTGAAACCCTAGCCCCCCTTTTATAGAGGGAGCTCGGTCTCTGCCTAGGGCAAATGTGGAGGCATATTCTTAGGAATATGCCTCCTCCCAAAGTAGTAAGCCGACCGGGGTGCTTTTCCCCTGCGTCACACATGTAGAGGCTACGTGAGCCACTGCGGTGCCCGCGTTAGCCGACATGGGCGTCGTCACTCTTGTCGGCCACGCCCCGGTGGTCCTGCCCTTGCTTGCTTCGCTCAGGTAGTGCGTACCGGGGCTTCTTTTGACCAGCGAGATTCCTTCCTTCTCCTAGAAGCTAGACGTGACCCGGATCATAGCTGATCCGGCCACACCTGTTCATGCATACAAGTAAAACAGGCACTTCCGACTTACTGCTTAAGTCGGTTGAGACTTAGTTAGGCGAACGTCCCCTGGTCCGGGTTACCCCGTGATTCGGCCTGCCTTGAGGTGACCCGGCCAGCATCCGCTTTGGCCTTGCCGAACCTCGGCTAACTCGGCCTTTATACCCCGGCGTGACCCCTACCCGGGGGTATGCCCCCAACATTAGTCCCCGAAGCTGGTGCGGTCTTAGCTGCCTTGGCCGCTAAGGCCACATCAAGTTCAATTCCGAACTCCGGTCGTTATTGCCGAGTTACCTCTTTACCTCGGATTATATGGATTTACGTTCCCTTCGCACATTCCAAGTTTTCACTTGCCGGCCGGGTTACCACTTTAATTCGGACCTCATGGTTTTACGTTCCCTCTGCACATTCCAAGTTTTCACTTGCTAGCCGGGTTACCACGGTTCCATCCGGGTCTTGTTTCCTTCTCTCGTACGCCAACCCATGCGGAGGGTAATCATTATGTTGTCTTATTTTAAGGGCCAGCACAGTAACCGCTGCAGTAATTGTCAGTTATCACTGTGCGCGGGTCACGTCACGCCTGCCTCCTCGTTTACCGCATCACAGCGTCATGTCATGGGATCATCTCCGCTCTGTTGCCTTTCGTGTGGCTTCCTGCTGATTGGCCGAGGTGGGCTATACACGGCCACACCATGGGGCTCATTCGCAGGACGCGATCCCACTCACCCCTTGCGGGAGTGGTTAAATAGGGGAGGGCCGCACCCCTTAGGAGTTTTCCCCTTCCGCGCCCCTCTACCCTTTTCTCTTCTTTTTCGTCTTCCTCGCGACCACGCCGCCGCCAGTGCTCCAAGTAGCAGCGCCGCCGCCGCACTGTTTCCCCGTGCCTCTGCGTCTTCGCTACCGCTACGCGCCTCCTCCATCACGGGTCGCTGTCAATCTAGGCCTCTGCCCCCCGCCGCCGCTAGCGCCAGCGAGGGCAACGAAGACCAGATGACGGAGGAGGAACTCGTCGTCGCCGAGCAAGAAATGGAGGAGGACGCCGCGGCGGCGGACCGTGGTGCGTGGGCCGGGTCCTGGCTCTGCCAAGATGACCTGGACTGGCTCTACCGGACCAGACGCATCCCCGCCGGCGTCGCCGCTCGTCTCGCCTCCTCCGAATGGGCCCCCTCACCCAATCCGGGTGAGTACGTCGTGTTCTTGTCCCACTTCCAACGGGGGTTCAGTTTGCCAGTGAGCGACTTTTTCCGGGATTGGCTTAGTACCTACGAACTCCAGCCGCACCACCTTCCTACCAACGCCATTACCTCTCTTTCCGCTTTTGCCTCTACGATCGAAGGCTATGCCAGACTTTGGCCCACAAAGGAGCTATGGATCCGGTTTTTCGGCCTTAGTCGTAATGTCATTCCGAACATTCAACTTGATCCGGAGGACAAACAGCTTACTCAGTTCGGAGCCGCGTCCATCTCACCCCGGAGGCTTTCCGTTTTCCCCCGGGTCACCGGGCTAGACTCCTGCAAAGGGTGGGCCCGGACTTTCTTTTATGTCCGGAATACGGGCACGGAAGACTTGATCCGGCTGCTTCCCTATACTCTGGGTCCACCTAACCCAGAGTTATGGGATGTCGTCCCCAAGAAGCCCACAGCCTTGGCCAACCAGGTCAACAAGAGGTTCGCGGAGCTGAAGAAGCTTGGGTTGCGCAACAAGGATGCTATGATCACGTTTGTGCGCAACCGAATTTCCCCTCTCCAGAAGCGCACCCACAAGGTGTGCCACATGAGCTTCGCCGCAACCCCAACCGGACCTCATCCTTCGAGCTGAGCAATACAGAGATATATCACCGGGTTAAGGCTCTCTTCACCACCCACAAGGACTTCTCCTCTGAGTGGACTTGGGGAATTGAGCATTATTGCCGCGATAGGCTTCCTCCCGCGGTAAGCTTCATGTTGCAAACTTACCCCGGACTAATTACATGTCGGTTATTGTTGCATTTTTGACTCTTTTGTTCATTCTTTTCCTCAGCTATTTCTTCAGCAGACCCTTGAGGACGGCACCGATCCGACCCTTAAGTGGGCGCCGGACCGGGAGACTCCGGATGAGGAAGAGCCAGACCAGGAGATGTTCCTCCCGATGACCGACGCTACAAAGCGACCCACTGGTAAATTATCTTCTATTAGAGACTGGCCCGATGATGAAGATGACTCGGATGTCGAGGTGATTGAACCTGTTGAGGCTGTCCCCCTTTCTTTTGCTTTTCCGGCATCAGTTAATCCCGGTGGGCACATCCACGAGGACCCTCCCCTTGCTACGGGCAAACCTGTTCCGGTAGCACCGAAGAAGAAGCGCAGGGCTGCTCCAAGTTCCTCCTCCGAACCTTCTTAGCCTGCTAAAGGGCGAAAGAAATCCGGGGACAAGACTGCCTCCAAGCCAGCAGGCAAGGCCCCAGCACGAAGGGCTCGGAACCCAAGGAGGCCCAAACCTCGGATGCGTAAGTCATTTTTCCTTCTGTAACTTGCTCTTTCTTGCATTGTTGTAATTTCTCTTCTGACATTATTCTCTTTTGCAGGGCTCCGATGGAGGTCCCTTAGAGTGGATCTAGCATCTCTTCACCGCTCCAACCTAGCCCTTCTCCCCCTCGTGACGACGAGTCACGGCCGCTGAGCCCTATTCCAGAGGGTTATGCGGCTGCTCCGGGTTCTGATCCACCTCGTCAAGAGGAGGGTAACCTTGGAGCGGGGGAGACCGGTCCAGCCGAGGCGACAGCATCCACAACTTCGGCTTCACCGCAACCAGCAACCACTAAAACTACCTCGGTACCAGCACCAGCTCCAGTACCAGCAACCAAACCAGCACCAATACCAACTCCGGCATCAGCACCAATTCCGGCTACAAAAACATCAGCAGCGGCACCAAGTCCAGCAATAGGAGCACCAGCGCCGAGCTCCTCTTCCTCGTCCGAGTCTTCTCAACCTCGGCGAGGAGCTACCGTGGCAGCTCCTAAGGGGAAATCCACTGCGACGACTTCCTCTTCCCAGCAAGCCAAGGGCAAAAAGGCTCCAGACGCTACCAAGCCAGCATTCATCGAGGCTGGGCAGTGTACCCTCGCATCAATGCTTCCCAAGAAAGCTCCAGCAGCGAAGGACGCCTCTGCCGAGCCAACTGATGCACAGCAGATGGTTCTGCACACCAGCCCAGCCCTTGCCTTGGTTGAGAGGAAAGAAGCGCACGCGAAGGGCTTGGTGGCGCCCCATATGCCCACTGGTGAGCGGTACCCTCCGAGCTTGATTGAATTTGTCATGAATTGGAACAAGGCGGAGTTCGTCCACAACGACGATCTCCCGGAGAGGTTCGGCCCCGCCGAGTTTTCCGCCCAAATGAACACAGCCGCTAAGGCAATCAACCTCGCCGGGCGGATGATGGAGGTACGTCGCTTCCCCTTTACATGCTATAGATAATGATGATATAACCATTAGTCCCCGAGCCTCCGGGGGAGTAACTCGTTACTCGGCCGGATGCTCTTTAAAAAACTAACGTAGCTCCATGAGAACTTCGATTATGCACACACCTAGAGCCGGGTTAAGTTCCACTTGGCCCGGATCTTAGTACACTTCGAATATGTACACACCTAGAGCCGGGTTAAGTTCCACTTGGCCCGGATTTTAGTACACTTCGAATATGCACACACCTAGAGCCGGGTTAAGTTCCACTTGGCCCGGATTTTAGTACACTTCAAATATGCACACACCTAGAGCCGGGTTATGTTCCACTTGGCCCGGATTTTAGTACACTTCGAATATGCACCAAGCTAATTTATGTTTCTGTATCCCTTTCAGGTGACCATCAATCGCCGGAGTGCTGAATTCCAACGTTTGCTGGATACCCACAAGATGCTACGCGCAAAGCAGGCTGCACTTCTCGCGGAATACGAGAAAAGGGGTAAATTTCTTCCTTAGCGCTTCTTCGTTTTTCTTCATCTTCCTCTGCCGAACTAATCTCATCATTCGGTTTCCGCGGCTAGGGTGGAGGCTAAGAACACGATTATGCGGAAGAATCTAGAGCAGATCAAGGGTAAGTCATTTTTGTCCAACCTTGCAGTGCTTTCCATTTGCTTCTCTCCTTGGCTCGGCAAACATTCATACCTCGGCTCTGCCGGGTCAACACACTATTTCAGCATCGCTTGAAGATAGTGTGCTCGTGCCTGATATGATGCTACATTTTCTCGAACAAGCAGGGCAGCACCAAGCCGAGCTTAAGAAGAAAGATGATGAGCTCGCCCTCCTCTGGACCAAGGACGATGAGATTGCTAGGGTCAAGGCTGAGATGGAGAAGATGAAGGCCCAGCACCAATCCGAGCTCAAAAAGGCTGGCCAGGATTACACAGAAGAGCGCGAGCGCCTCAATCTCCAGATCGCCAAGGACCAGGATCTACTCAAGGAGTCCGACATCCAGCTTAGGTCGGCGAATGCTGAGCTTGAGCAGCTTCGGAAGAGACGTGGTGACTGCACCAGGGAGTTGACCCGGATCCTCAGCCATATATCATGTAAGTTCCTTTCCCTTATCCAACCTACTTCTCCGAGTTAATTCATATGTCTTTTCTTGACCTTCTTCCTTTGTCTTGTTTCCAGGAAAATTTCCAAAGGGCACTGCTAGTGCGAGCGCAACAGTTGCAGACTTCCGCCGAGAAAGGGGTACTCCGGCCGCTCCTGATGGTGAAGAGATTCCTTATGACCTAGAGGACCTGTTGGTCAGCTTGTCATCTCGCGTGGAGCTCATCAAAAATTATGGCAAGGACATCCTTGACGTTGCAGTTCGCATCTTCAACACGTTCTGGCCCGGCAAAGATACTCCGGAGACCAGCGCATTTCTCGTTGAGAAGCTAATGGAAACCGAGACTCAGCTCGACCTCTGGAGAGAGTCCGTTGGGCGTGCCGCAGCTGATACCATTCTCCACCACATACTCACGTGGTATGAGAAAATTGATCTCGACCTCTTGACACGCCTGCGCATAGGATCCAGATGGACCAATGACCCGGAGTGGGTGGCTCGGCGCCAGGCTTGCGCCCATAGCCTCTTCGAATATGCTCCCATTCATGAATGGGTTGAGGGGCCGAGCTTCCTGGAAGCCGCTGGGGACGAAGTGGTTGAGAATGATGAAGATGGCTCGGACGGTGATGGAGAAGATGACGCCTCAGATATTGAAGATGGCGAAGATGATGCCGAACTCCCTCCTCCTGCCGCTCCTTGAGCGAAAAAACTTGAAAATTTATCAGATCCTCGGTATGTCGGGTGGAGTTGTATTCCATATACATGTGATATTTTGCTCCTAAGTTCTTATGCATGATTAACTTGGGCGTAGTCCCCGAGTTTCTTTTTCTTGTTCGTCCAATCTCTTGGCTCGGTTCGTGTCTACCTTGATTCGGTTTTACGACTTACGAATCCGAGCTTCAAAAATTGTCTTAACAATACTGGGAAACTTTTAGACTTAGCTCAAACATAAAACTGCATAATAACTTGAAAATAAATACAGGGTTAGTCCGAAAAATAAACGTCGGCTCGAATAAATTCTTTTCCTTAGTCGTTTTTCATGTGCTACGCAATTCCAAACTTGTTCTCTTGCTTGCCATGAAGCCAATTCTTATTGGACAGCAGCAAGTCGAAGAGTTAGGTTCTTGGTGCTCACACATTACTAATCCGAGTTAAGTAGAATAACTTATTCCAGCTAACGCACAAAAAACAACAAACATTATTAAGGCAGTCCCCGAGTTACTGCTCGAGGTGCCAACATTTCATTGATAAGCTCATTGCCGACATACATACCGACATATGAGACGACTCGGATACATACACTTCTTAGTTAAGTGTAGAAAGGACGAAGTAAATCTATATTCCATGGTCGCTTAGATTCCTCTCCGGACCTGTCCGCCTTGTTCTTCTCCTTTGGCTTTGCATCTATAAGATAATAAGAATCATTGTGCAATGCCCTGCTTACGATGAATGGCCCTTCCCATGGGGGGGATAATTTATGCATGCTAGTAGTATGTTGTACCAACCGGAGCACCAGATCGCCTTCCCGAAAGACTCGGGGGCTCACTTTCCGGCTATGATAGCGTCGGAGATTTTGTTGATATATGGCGGATCTGGACAGTGCCAGTTCTCTCGCTTCTTCCAGCAGATCAACATTATTTTGCCGGGCTTCTTGCACTTCGGCTTCTGTGTATTGGGTGACCTTAGGCAAATCATGCTCTATGTCGGCTGGTAATACAGCTTCTGCCCCATATACCAGAAAAAATGGCGTATAGCCTGTTGATCGATTCGGAGTTGTTCTTAAACTCCACAGTACCACTGGTAGTTCTTCTATCCATCACTCCGATGATCTTTGCAGCGGCTCAATGAGCCGGGGTTTTATCCCGGATAATACTAATCCGTTGGATCATTCCACTTGTCTGTTCGATGTGGGGTGGGCTATCGAGGCTACGTCCAGCCGGATCTTCTTATCCCGGCAAAAACGCGCAAATGCTCCTTCCGCAAAATTTGTGCCATTATCATTTATGATACTGTGAGGATAACCGTACCTCAAGATGATATCTTTGAGAAACGTTACGGTCGTAGCTCCATCACATTTTCTTATAGGTTTTACCTCAATCCACTTCGTAAACTTGTCCACCATTATTAAAATGTGAGTCATATTTCCCCTTGCTGGTTTAAACGGGCCAACCATATCCAAGCACCAGACGGCAAATGGCCAAGTAATTGGTTTGGTCTTGAGCTCCGACATCGGCATATGTGTCTTGGTAGCGTACCTCTGACAACCATTACATTTTCTCACCAGATCTTCTGCTTGCTCTAAGGCACTTGGCCAGTAGAATCCGTGCCGAAAAGCTTTTGCTACCAAGGCTCGGGATGAGGCATGATGCCCGCATTCCCCCTGATGTATATCTCGGATGATTTCAAGCCCTTCTTCCGGGTCAACACATCGCTGGAGGACATTGGTCACACTTCTTTTGTATAGTTCGGAATTGATGATCGTGTAAGCCTTTGCCCTCCTCTGTGTTTGCCTGGACAGCACTTCCTCAGTGGGTAACGTCCCATCTTTCAGGAATTGAAATATAGGTAGTGCCCAAGGAGGTATTGTTCACACAGGGAACCCATCCTCATCAATCTCCATCTGATCCACCGGCATAACTTAAACCGGATCACGCTGAGCAGTCCCCGGGTCTACTGAAGCAGTCCCCGGATTTACTGAAGCAGTCCCCGGGTTTGCCGAGGCAGTCCCCGGGTTTCGCGCACCACTTCCCATGTCAATGTCCATGGGCACAGCTCCGGATTTCGTGTCCTCCGGGACATAGATCGAGTCGGTTTTTGGGGAGGGCCTGATGGATGGTTTCCTGAGGTGCTCTAATGCTACACCCGGTGGAATTGCTTGTCGGGTTGACCCGAGCTTCGATAGCATGTCGGCAACCTCATTTTCCACCCGGGGTACATGGTGAAATTCGCGTCCCTCAAAGTAACCAGATATTTTCTGCACATGAAATCTGTACAGTGCCATGTTTGGATCCAGGGCGTCCCACACTCCCGACACTTGCTGCACTACCAAATCCGAGTCGCCAAAGCATACGATCCGACGTATCCCAATCTATTTTGCCACCTTGAGCCCGTGCACAAGTTCTTCATACTCAGCGACATTGTTTGATGCCGCGAAATGGATCTGCAGCACGTATTTCAGCTGGTCCTTCTTTGGCGAGGTAAGTACAACTCCGGCCCCTAGCCCAGTTTTGGTTTTTGATCCGTCAAAGTGCATTTGCCAATAGTTCGGATCGGGTAGTGGCGGTTCGTATTGCACCTCAGCCCAGTCCACGAAAAAGTCCGCCACAACTTGGGATTTGATGGCTTCTCTTCTATCATATTGCGGAGCATAAGGAGCTAGCTCAATTGCCCATTTTTCAATTCTGCCACTCGCATCCTTGTTACTCATTATCTCGGATATGGGGGCCTCACATATGACCCTGATGGGATGCTCCTCAAAGTAGTGCTTCAGCTTCTTAGCGGCCATGTACATGCCATATGCCACCTTTTGATAGTGTGGATAGTTCTGCTTTGAGGCTGACAACACCTCGCTTAAGTAATACACTGGCCTTTGCACCGACTTACCTTCCTCGTCGCGCTCCACCACTATCACTGCACTTACAACTCGGTTGGTTGCGGCTATATAGAGCAACATTGGCTCCTTTGATAGTGGTGAGGCCAACACTGGTGCAGTGGCTAACATCTTTTTCAAGTGGGCAAAGGCTTCATCGGCCTGCGGTGTCCAAACAAACTTATCTGACTTTTTCATAAGTTGATAGAGAGGCAATGCCTTTTCTCCCAACCGACATACAAACCGACTTAACGAGGCTAGGCAACCTGTGAACTTCTGGACATCGTTAAGACACTTCGGCAGTTCCATTCGTTCGATGGCCCGGATTTTGGTTGGATTAACCTCGATACCTCAGCTGGAGACAAGAAAACCGAGCAATTTCCCAGCCGGGACACCGAAGGTGCATTTTTTCGGGTTCAGCTTCATCCGGAACCTCCTTAGGTTCGCAAACGTTTGCATGATATCGTCAAGGAGCATTCTGCTTTCCTTGGTCTTGATAACCACATCATCCACGTACACCTGTACATTTTGACCTATTTGGTCATGCAGACATTTGTGCATACATCTTTGGTACGTTGCCCCTGCATTACGTAAACCAAATGGCATGGTGCGATAGCAATAAGCCCCATACGGGGTAATAAACGCAGTCTTTATTTGATCATCCGGATTCAGAGGTATCTGGTGGAAACCCGAATATGCATCAATGAATGACAACAATTCACATCCAGCAGTTGAGTCTATGACCTGATCTATTCTTGGCAGTGGAAATGGATCTTTTGGACACGCCTTGTTCAGGTTCGTGTAATCGATACACATTCGCCAAACCACTGCCACGTTCGGGTCATCCTTCTTCTTCTCCACCAGCATCGGATTAGACAGCCAATCCGGGTAAAGAACTTCCATGATAAATCCTGCAGCTAGCAACCGAGCTATCTCATCCCCAATGACTTTCCTCCTATCTTCGGCGAAACGGCGGAGAGGTTGCTTCACCGGCTTAGCTCCGGGTCTCACATTCAATGAGTGCTCGGCCAGCTCCCTCGGAACACCTTGCAAGTCCTGTGTAGACCAAGCAAAAATGTCCCGATTCTCACGGAGGAAGCTGATGAGCTCGCTTTCCTATTTATCACTTAACCCGGCACCAATTGTCATGGTGCGCTTCAGGAACATGTCATCAACTGGAACCTTCTTGATGTCCTTCGTGGCCTGGAAAGAGACACTTCCGTGTGGGTTACTCAGCGCCCGCATATACTGCTGCGCGGACTGAGCCAATGCCGCCGCCTCTTGAATTTTCCTTTTCTCCTGCGCAATCACAAGTGACTCGGCTAAGTTAGACCCGACCGACGCACACTCCATGGAACGTCGGAAATCCCCTGCAATGGTAATCACTCTGTTTGGTCCGGGCAATTTCATCTTCAAGTAGCTAATGTAACAGCTTGCCATGAACTTGTTCAGCGTTGGCCTTCCGAGTAACGCATGGTACGCACTTTCCAAGTTCACCACCTCGAACTCCAAATTTTCGGTTCGGCAGTTATCCCTCGTGCCGAACAATACGTCAACCCGGACCTTGCCTATGGGCTCACAAGAAATGCTGGGCACAATACCATGGAAAGTTGTCCTCGTGGGTTGTAGCATGTTTTCCGAGATACCCAACTTGCGCATTGTGTCCGCATACATGATGTTAATGCTGCTGCCATTGTCAATCAGTACCTTTGAGAATCTTACATTAATGCTATGCCCAATGAATGTCGGGTCCAGCACCAACGCATACGAACCAGGGCTTGGCATAAGCTTGGGATGATCCTTTATGCTCCAGGTGATTTCCTGATCAGACCAAGGCATGTACCTCGTCACTGCCGGCATCACTGCATTCACCTCCATATGCCTACGCTGCAAGCTTTTTCTATCTGTTTCCTCAGTGGTGAACACACAATAGCTCTGATGATGCTCTCTGTACTCATTTCTCCCCTCATTTATGGGGTACCTCTGATCCGGCTGATGCTGATTTTCCACTTGATGAACTGCATCCCTTCTCTCATTGTTATCATACCTCGACAGAGGGGGAGGCAACATTAGCTGTTGCGTGTTTGCTCCGGAGAGCAATTGCTGCCAGGGTAACTCCTACTGAGGCTGATCATTCCGGGGTGCCTGAGCATTCCCCGAACCACCTTGTTCAATCTTGCACATCCACTCACATTGCCTCGTCGTATGACCCGCTGGGTTACTCGGATTTGGCGTGTGAAACTTACACGGCTGGTCCAACATCGACTCATAAGTATACCTCGGACGGTCCTTCTTTTCTTGCCACTGTCTCTTTTGCTCTGGCGTCCAAGTTTTCTTGCCATCGTTTCTCGGAGTCCATTGCCCTCCAGTTTTCTGGCGCTGACTGCCCCCTGCTCTAGGCTGATCTTGATTCACAGCCGCAACTTGTTGCGAACCGTATCGATGATCAGGTCTATCATCCCTTCTTTTTCCTCTGTAGTCATTCCTCCGGGATGATCCGGCTCCATCCCTCTAATAGTACTCATCGTTTGACTCGTTTGATACGAGCCTAGGTTGAGTCGGATCACCCAAAGCATACGAATCTGGAATCCGGATCATCTCTGCCAACGTAGTTGGCATTTTCCTTTGCAACTTTTGCCACAGCTCGCTTGCATATCTGCACCCTTGTGCAAACCATGCTATGGCCTGTGATTCTATCACGCCCTCACACGAGTTTCTCACAGTACACCACCGGGTTAAAAACTCCCGATCCGTCTCATTAGGTCTTTGCTTGCACATAGCTAGGGTATGCGGCCTATTTGGCCTCTGATACGTACTCGAGAAATTGCTGATGAACATTTCCTCAAAATCTATCCAGCAGTTGATGCTTCTGGGTGGCAAATTATTCAGCCATACCCTTGCCGGTCCTTCCAACATCTGTGGTACATATCGTACAGCCCATCTCAAGTTGCCAGTGGCAATTTTCACAGCCGTAGCATAATTTATCAACCAATCCTCTGGCTTGGTACTGCCGTCATACATCTTCGTGCCCCTGGGTAACTGGAAGTTGGGTACCGGTGGCTCCTTCATGATCCGGGGTCCAAAACACGCAGGACCCGATGGACCTTGACATTCGATCTGTTCCGACCTATACAGTCGATCCAGTTTCAACCTGGCATCATCTGGCATCAAATCCCTGCTTCCCAATCTTGACCCTATCACATGATAGTCCTGCCTTGGGTATCCCGTGTTTGCCATTTCTAAATCTCCATCATTATATCTGTCTAGCTCTCGCGGAGCACCTTTCTGTTGCATACCTCGGCCGGCACTTTGCTCTTGCCTTGGTATATTCCGATGTTGAGGTTGTCCTGCTCCTGCCGAGTTTTGCTTTCCGGCATTGCCGTTGACTGCGTTCCCTTGACCGGCGTTGCCTTGGTCGCGGTTACCTCGGCCAGCTTCACCTCGGCTCACACTCCGTCGATCATCATTTATCTGTGCTTCTTTTCCTTTCCCTGCCCGTGTTGGGTCATACGGGACGATATGTTTGTTTCGTCTGGCCGAGGTTACTACCTCTTCTCTCCTTGGACCACCATGAGGAGACGATGCAGCTCCAACGGATTTCTCCGGGTTACCCATCGCCGAATGGACGATCTTGGAGGCTCCAACTCTCTCCGGGTTAGCTCTGAGTAGTTCTTCGTTTTGTCTGTTCGCGATCCGAACCAGCTCGTTAACCCTACTTGTTGTCTTTGACGGGCTTCACCCGTCAGACCCTCTAACTTGGATGTAGCTGCATCTGCTGCTCTGAGATTCTTTGTCGGGGTGCTATACCTCGGCAGTCCCACGGACAAATAGTTTTCTGATTCCTCAATTCAAGTATCACCCTCTCTGTTCATCTCGCTCATGAGATTTCTCCCCTTCACTTTTACAGCATCTACTTTGTTCGCCTTTGCGTACTCACGCAGCGTCATATTCAACGACTGCTGAGCCGCGGCTATTTTATTTGCGCCCTCTAGTATCTTTTGCCTAGTTTCTTCTAGCTCGGCTTGCGCCCGAGCCGGATCTACTGCTGCTACCACAGGATTTGCTAAGCTATCCATCGCTTCCCTCAGCACATTTTCCGGCCTCTCTAGCGGAGGACCTCTACCTTTCCTTGGTGCCTTAGGCGTTACCTCCGGATCTGGCGCCGGATCCTTGCTCGCGCCTGCACCAGGCGTAGTCATCATCACCTCTACGCGGTCCAGGGAGCAAGCAATACGCGCCCCGCGAGCCACGGTGAGGGGCGGCTCTCCAACCTCGACGACGTGGCGCGGATGAACACAAGACACGTCCACAGCAACGTAGACTTTGTGCGTGCCGAGCTTGACGAAGAGGCCGTTGCGCGGAAGTGGACACGTGCCGAAGCAGCCAGCGTTGTCGCTGATGAAGTCCAGCGCTCCAAAGCGCTGAACGAGCCCGGAGAAGATGTGTTCGCCGGTGCCGATGAGGTTTCCCGTCCGGATCTTGACCCCTGCTAGCACCGCTAGCCCCACGGTGGGCGCCAACTGTCGTAGTGGTGTCACGGCAGATGCCATGGATAGGCTAAAGGTGGGGACTAATACACGCTAGGGGAATCCAAGGAGGGATAGTGAAGTGATTCTCCACACAGTTGTTTGTATTGCTTTGCTTCCAAGATTACAAGTTCTCCTAGAGCTGTATTGGCGAGAGGAGGAAGAAGGAGCTCTCTTACTCTCACCCACAGTTCACACCTAAAACCCTAGCCAAATCAGAATAGCGGAACCCCCTCTACTGAAACCCTAGCCCCCCTTTTATAGAGGGAGCTCGGTCTCTGCCTAGGGCATACGTGGAGGCATATTCCTAAGAATATGCCTCCTCCCAAAGTAGTAAGCCGACCGGGGTGCTTTTCCCCCGCGTCACACATGCAGAGGCTACGTGAGCCTCTGCGGTGCCCGCGTCAGCCGACATGGGCGTCGTCACCCTTGTCGGCCACGCCCGGGTGGTCCTGCCCTTGCTTGCTTCGCTCAGGTAGTGCGTACCGGGGCTTCTTTTGACCAACGAGATTCCTTCCTTCTCCTAGAAGCTAGACGTGACCCGGATCATAGCTGATCCGGCCACACCTGTTCCTGCATACAAGTAAAACAGGCACTTCCGACTTACTGCTTAAGTTGGTTGAGACTTAGTTAGGCGAACGTCCCCTGGTCCGGGTTACCCCGTGATTCGGCCTGCCTTGAGGTGACCCGGCCAGCATCCGCTTTGGCCTTGCCGAACCTCGGCTAACTCGGCCTTTATACCCCGGCGTGACCCTACCCGGGGTATGCCCCCAACAAATCCTTTTTTGTCTTTTCCTCTCTCCCTGTCTATTATTTCTTGACGTGTCGTTTGTTTGCAGCTCTTTGTCCAGATTGGTCCTATTATGGTGTTCCTCTTTATTATTGTAAACGGTGTGATGCTTCTTTCTCGTACTTGGAACGTTTTCGAAGAGCGATAGGAGGGGAAAGGGATACATGCCTGTTTATTCTGCCTGTTGTTTGCGAGGAAAGGTTTCATTGCCTGGATTTACTCACTGGCCTTCTCCTCTTAAAGAGTTTCTTCGGTTTGACGGTGGAGCAGTGTGGAATCAGTTTTTGCGCCTCATTAGGCATTATAATTCTATGTTTTCTTTCACTTCTCTCGGTGTTGATGTTGACAAGAGTGTTAATTCTGGTGGTGCCCCTTCTGTTTTCAAGATTTGTGGCGGTGTTTACCATAGGATTGGGTCTCTTCTTCCTTCTGGATCCGGGAGGCCTCAGTTTGCTCAGCTCTATATGGTCGACACTGCTGACGAGCTTCAGGGCGGGATGGATATGTTCGATGCCGATGATAGTGATTCTGGTTCTGCTGACGCTCTTGTCGTCAGGGAGTTAACTGACATGCTTGATTAGCATAATCCTTTGGTTGATAAGTTTAGGGCTGCCCGTCGTAGAATCCGGGATCCTGCTGTTTCTAACGTTTCTATAAGACACATTATTTAAAACTAGCCGGATTAAATAGCATACTCGCATAACCCTGTAAACACACCTGCAAGAACGGCCACAACAATGGCGCCGAAACCCAGCTAGTAGTTGTCAAGATATAAAATTTCCGGGATCCTACGACCTTGCAAGTGTACTCGCAAAAACACAAAAAATAACCAGAGTGCCTATGTCTCGAGAGGCTACGCCTGACACAAGTTAGGAGTGTGTGGTTATCCTTCCACCTACTAGTGGTCACAGCGAATAGGAGAGGGAGAATCGCCGGACCTTCTTGCAGCTTCGGACCCACGAGTCGGACGAGGTGGTCAGGAGAGTATCTCTGGCGACGACGGTACTGCGAAACGCAGATACAACGTATTGCAAACCCTTTTTTTTTAAACATTGACGTGTAACATATACCGTATATGCATATCGCAAAACCGAATATTCCTGAAATATTCGGTCGTCTTGTTCCTCTCACGAGCCCGGGGCGGCTATTACCGGCATAAGGGAGCGTGGCGCGTCCGGGCCCAGGAGCAGCGGAGCAGGGCGTGGGGCGCGCAGGGAGGCGTGAGGCACAGAGCATGCGGGCGTGGTGCTGCGACGGTGGAGGACGCGACTAGGAGCGGCTGGGACGGCCGGAACGGGCGCGCGAGGGAGATGCTGCAGGGGCGACGGCTCTGCCGTGGGCAGGAGAGGTGCAGGTGGCTACGGTGGATGGCGTGCGGTGCTACCGCTACAGGCACGGGAGGCATGTGCGTGGGCGTGCGCACACGCAAGGGATCGCGACGACGCAGGCTCGGACGTGCCTGGAGAGGCGCGCGGACGGAGGCGCGACCGCGGGATTGTTGCACACGTAGATTGGCGACTCTTCCTAACTCCGGCCAGCCGACTTCCGGCGGTGGTGGCGACGGCGGGATGGCCAGAATCGACCACCGACGATGGCACTGTAGCTGAATATTCTTCCCACCAACCGTCTTTTCGTTTGCAGTAAAAAGCATATCGGCAGACCTTCATACGGAAAATATGCAGCACGGAAGCACCCATTTGCGGTGAACCGTAAAAAAAATCTTGATATGGTATGATTTACGGTATCTAGAAAACTATTTTTTCCGTGACGTACCGCAACTGATGATTATGTTACAAGATGGGACCGGATGCGGTATCTGTTAGAGATGCTCTATGAGGTTAGGTTCTGCTGTGAGCACCCGGAGTTTGTCTCTGCGTAAATTACTCAAGTTTCTTGACTAAGCATATCTGTTACTATGACAGATCGATAGTGATGTGTCGGTTGGCATTTCTGGATCCTGAAAATGCTGATGCAAGATGAAGCCACTTGGAAAGCATGCAAGCGACTTCCAGATAATTAATACTATATAGGTGGCTCTTGTGTGTAACTTGCTCTCGTTGCCAGTAGTGCAGAATCAAATTGAGTTTGATACCCTTCCTTGGTTAATTAATCTGCTAAACCATTAGTAGTTCCTGGTAAACACTCCCTACCCAACCACGCACGTAACTCCAAACATTTGATATATCTGAACTCTGAAGGCGTTTCGAATACAATCTATCTATCTATCTAGTCTTCTCTATCTATAATTTCTCTTGTGGTAGGTTCGTCTGTCCCAATTTTTCGTTCCGATTTTTTCTGGACGGTTTTGCCCCTGGCTGTTTAGTGATGTTGCGTGCACTGCCACCGCCAAAACAATAACCGAACAGTTCCTTCTCTGTCCGACCCCGCGACGGCTTCGTTCCTCTTCTTTTTCCTCTTCCCGAACAGGACAAAGCCATGGAATCAGAGGTGAAATCGAGGAGGCATGCGCGGGTGGGTGGCACACGAGGTAGCTGGGGCCGGCGCTGGCCGGATTAGGCCGCGGGGCGCTGGAGTCTGGAGAGAGCGCCGACGGCGGGACCTGATGTACTTGAACTCGGACCGGCACCTCTCCAAGCGCCGCTGTCACCAGATTCCGCGACAGAGAGGGGTCAGAGAAGGTGACTTGAGACGGCGAGGCCGTGATTGGAGTTTGGCGGAGAGAGTGAATTTCAGTCCGCTCCATAGACGCTGCGTCCCCGTGCGTCCCCGATCAGATTTCCATCCTTTCATTTCAGGGCCCCCGCCATCCAGGTCCCGTCTCTCTCTGTCCTACCGAGTACGGACGCCGGCGGGAGCGGCTTCAAAGCGCGGTGTTAGAGGTGGGAGTGCTGCGCCGGAGTCTAGGCAGGTGGAGTGCGCGGGGCGCGGCGCCGGAGTACAAGCAGCCGGGGTAGGGCGGGCGGCGCAGGAGTTCAGGCCGGTGTAGGGCGCGGGGATGGAGGCGTCCTCTGACCTGCATCGTGGCATCCGTCGAGTTGTTGTGCCCGGCTGCGTCGGGGTCGCTGTCGAGCTGGTGCTGCGCGTCGGAGCGGTTGCGACCGAACGCGTTATGCGTCGCTGCGTACAGTTTCCTCCCTCCCGCGGCGGTGGCAGACAGATTGCAGAGCCCTTGGCCTCCCGCCGCTGGCAAATCGAGGCGTTCGTGCAAGAAATCGCGGTGGCCCTAAGCCCAATCGCGGAAACCGTGTGCCAAAATACGGTGGTCATCCAACCCAGCGTCGGCCGCCCGTGACTCCCCCGCTGGCCAGCCACACGGTTACCATGCCTGCCTGCCCGCTGCTCACTGGGGATCTCAATGCGTTGCAGAGCCGACGAGGCAGAGGATGGAGGGGGCAGAGGATGGGGTTTGGCTCTCGAGCGGGAAACTCCCCTCCTTCTCCAATCTGCTGCTAGCAGTCACACACTTCCAGCCAGTAGTGGAATTGACTGGTGAATTAGTGATCGGAAGGTACAAGCGCACAACTGCAGGAACCATGATGGGTTCTCTGCTCCTGCTCTTCTTCCAATTGCAGCTACTGCCGCTCCAGCACTTTGGCTGCTCCTTCCAATCGAGCCTCCTGCAAGCCATAGCAGGATTCGGTCCTATGCTGCAAGCGATCAACCACAGGAGGCCTGGCCGGATTCGGTCCTGACCACATCGGCATCAGGGAGAAGCGGTGGAGGAGATGTTGCAGCAAGAGATTGAGCAGGGAGGAGATGTGTTGCTGCTGCTGCCGATTTCTAGCTTGCTTGTGTGCGAGAGAATTAGTGCAGATCGACACGACAATACCTATTTGTAGCTGCTTCACTTAGCTGCTCTGAATTTCGGTTTAAAAAGGGCCAATTTTTACTTTTGAAGTTATGATGCCACTGGGAGCTCTAAGAAATTGCATGCACTTGCTTTGTTTAGTGAGTCATCGTCAGTATATATGATCACAGTGCATGATAACAAATGACGCTTGCATACTTGAAATTGTCATTTCAGTTTGCATGTAAAGCATCTCTGAGTGCCCGTAATTTTGATGCCATTTTATATGAATTTAATCCATTACCAAGGTGCAAGCAAAGTTGTCAGTAAGCTTGTAGGCCTGTTCTCTGCAGTTTTAATGACTGTTTGAAGTTTTGTGCATGCCTCCTGAGCTTTTGGTTGCACAGTAAAATTTAGCCCCAAGGACTGTGATTCAGATGGAGCATCTTAAATCATCGGTGTCGGCATCATTTGGTTACCTGCAATAATTTGAGCTAACAATTTGTAATAAACCATACTGACATATTGTGTTATGTTATGAAGTCTCTGTTCGTTAATTCTACTTGGATCTAAGATATGATTTATTCACATTTCCTACATTATATTAAATGGTGAAGAGAGTTGGCTTCTAATGCATGGAAATATGTTTCCTAATACATTAATACGATGAAATATATTTATAGAAAAAATGTAAAATATTCTAGGTTTAAATGCTGCTACGGCTTTCTACTCTCCATCCTTGATGTCATCTGGTGGGCGCACACTTAGGTGCCCCCTTTTCCCCTTCTAAGACCCAACTTCTCTAAGTTCGGTGCACCTGTAGCAACACACGGACATCTTTCTTATTAAAGCCATAATATTTCTTATGGCTTGTACAGTAATACACACTTTCCATAGCAGCATAGTCTTCCGTTTATATACGTATTTTACCATTACTTCTTTTTTCTGGCACAAGCTGGAATTTGTATGTAAAAGAATACAGCGGCATCATGCACACCTAAGATATGTCGAGAGAGATATTACGTGGACACAATGGCTCAGTTCTAGCTCGCAGCGGCAGGGACTGGCGTCGACGTCCGCACCTGGCCTGTGTCAACGGCGGTGTCGTGGTTGGCGGCGGCCGGAGGACCGCGATGAAAGACGGTAGATGGCAGCAGACGGCGCGGGGATTCTGGCCCTAATCTCGGCCTAGATGGGCCTAGACAACCGCGATATCCACTGGCCATTCGTCATCCTCGACGTCGGCTCGCTCTGATTTTCCCAGGCCATGTCCACGACACGAGGACGCTTGGGGCATCTGTCCCCGGCATGGTGGTGGTGACCTCCTTCTCCGTCGGAGTGGTCAGTCGGGTGGTCTCGCCGTCGAGCGGCGGATCCTGCTAGTTGCCGGTCGGTGGCGTGCGGGCTTCTGGCTCGGTTTCAATAAAGGTTGTGGTCCTACGGTCTCTCTTAAGCCAACACGAAGATCTGCCTGACATTTGTCTCCATTGATCTAGTTTCTGTGTCGTGTTCTGGAAGGCTCCGTTAGCGAACTCCGTAGTGCGTTCAGGCCATGAGTTTGCTGGATGGGATGAGATTCGGTCGTACGCACCCATGTTGTACTCTAACTGTTTGGGTTTAGAGGGAGTGTTTCGAAGCTCTGTGGGATGTTAATATCATGGGACATGTTCTCGTTTCCATGATGCTAACGGAGAATGTCATGGAGACCGAGATCTGAGGACTGACAATGGTGGTTTGAGTCTGGGTGGTGATGAAGAATTGGCTTGGTGACTCGTGACTTAGAGCAGTGATATGCAAGTGAGGGCGAATGCACATGAGAGGTTCACGGTTCTACCTTTCGGGGTGAAAACCCAGAGTCCGGCCCTAATTGGTTGTGCCTGGCAATGACCATGTTGAAGATATTGTTTTGAGAGTGTGGACTTTCGTCAGGGTGAAAACCTAAGATTTATGATCGGTGATGGCGATATTTGTGCATAATTCCCTTCTTGAAGGCGCCATTTTTTGAGAAATTAGACTTCTGGTGTGTGTCTTGTTAGTGATAGTATTTCTTTTTCAACGAATGTGTACTATAGCGGGATTTTTTTTAATTTTTTGTTGTTGTGTGCATATGTATAGCTATTAGGTTAATACGTAGTTGCAGAGGCTGGATATAATTGATATGTCGTGATATTAGTATATAATCTTTAAAAAAAAGCAAAAGCAAGGTCGGCGAGAATGAGATGTGGTGGTGATATGCACAATATCAAACGGTACTGCGATTCTGCATGGTTGGCACCTACGCGTGTGTGCGTGTCTGAGAAACGTCTAGCCTCTGGTCGACACACACGCACGCACGGTATACCAACCGTGACATGGTCGGAATCTCGTGGTTAGACAGCGCATCCAATTTCATATGTGGACGGCTTGAATGGAGATGGAGACGTGGAATCAAAATGGTAGCAGCAGGCTAAATCCATATAAGAAAAAGGTGTAAGCAAGCGTGACTCAGCATTGTTATGAGCTAATCCAGTTGAAGGCAACGGCTTTGCTGTCATTAGTTGGGTGCCTGTCCTCTGTAGTCGGCACGGTTTATAAAATATATGCACAACATGAAAGGAGCTAAGACCATTTAAACGGAGTAGTATTCGATAGTCTCACTCAAGTAAAAGTGAAGTTAAATTTGACAATGATTTTGTGGAACGCTGAGTATTGTGGAAGCAATGAATGGAATTCGGCGTTGGAAATCCTAGTTACGGATATGCCGAGTCAAAATGTAAGAATTGACTAACTGTAGAAGCAACAACACCGGCTAGTTTTAACTTTTGAGACCACTTCTCTGAGATTCTAAGAGCATCTCCACTCGAGTTTCCAGGAAGACGTTCCCATGACGATTTTTTCGTCCAGACGACGAAATTTCGTCCAGACGCGTTTTCAGGACACCGAATTGGTCCGGATTTGGTCCAAGTTACGTCCGGCGTTCCCAGGCCGAACCCATGGCTCTCGGAATCGCCTCGAAACGTCGGACGCAGCGAAAAACAGGTGGGCCAACACTGTCGGCGAGACAACCCCATTCCCCACCCTGACTCAGCTCTCCCGCGGCAGAGAACTTTCGTCGCCGCCATGTCATCGCCGGCGAGAACCCACCACGCAAAGCCGAAACCACGCTATAGATAGGTCCGCCTCATCCGTCGTATCATTTCTCCTCCGCCTTGGCCTCGCTTCGCCGTCCAAACTTCGATGCAGCTCGGCTTCGCTCCGAGCTCCCGCCACCTCGCCCGCCAAGTGTTTAGCGTTTTGCCAGTTCGGCCATGGACTCCGACGATGAGGAGATGTTCGCCCTAGTTCTAGAGGAAGAGACCGTCGCAGCCGACGAAGATGAAGAACACATGCAGATCCTTGCCTCCCTGGACCGGTTGTACACGTAGACTGCAGCACCGAAGTGTGGAGGCTCGGCGAAGGGTCAACGGAAGTGCAAAGCAAGGCAGCGAGTGGAGGGTTACTGCATGTTGTACGCCGACTACTTCGTCGACCAACCGCTGCACGAAGAGGTCGTGTTTCGGCGCCGTTTCAGGATGAGCCAGAAACTCTTCCTCCACATCGTGCACGCCATCCGGGAGTTTGACCCCTATTTCGTATGCAAGAAGGACTACACCGGTATGGTAGGGTTTTCTTCACTTCAGAAGTGCACAGTGGCGATGAGGTTTCTTGCATACGGAGCTCCGGGTGACAGTGTCGATGACTATCTCCGAATGGCCGAGTCCACCGCCATTGATTGCTTGTACAGGTTCTGTAGAGCAGTGATTGCAGTGTTTGAGCCACAGTACTTGAGAACTCCCAATGTTGAAGACACTACTCGAAACCTCGCAGTCAATGAAAGTAGAGGATTTCCTAAAATGCTTGAAAGCATCGACTGCATGCATTGGCTACTGGAAGAACTGTCCATTTTCTTGGCAAGGAATGTACAAAGGCCACAAAGGAGGTTGGACTATGATACTCGAGGCAGTTGCTACACAGGATCTTTGGATTTGGCACTCCTTCTTTGGCATGGTAGGATCGAACAACGACATCAACGTCCTTCAGTCCTCAAATGTCTTTGTCAAGCTTGTTGAGGGTCATGCTCCTTCAGTGGACTTTGAGATCAATGGCCACCACTATAACAAGGGATACTATCTTACAGATGGCATCTATCCAAAATAGCCAACATTTATGAAGACTATCTCAAGCCCGATGCTCCTCAAGCATTCTCAGTTTGTGAATCTTGCAGAAAGGACGTGGAGAGGGCATTTGGTGTGCTTCAACAGAGGTTTGCAGTTGTCTAGTTCCCTGCTATGACTTGGTCGAAAGATCAGACGTAGGAAGTGATGAACTGTTGTGTGACCTTGCACAACATGATCATTGAGGATGAGAGAAAGGATCCAGTAGATTTGGTGGAGCAGAACAAGCCATACTACAGGCAAGGACCTCTTGCAGAGCCTGATCACCAGGTGCTGCCAACGTGGGTTGCATTCACCGCCATGCGTCAGGAAAGGTAGTGCATCAACAACTGCAGGATGATCTTGTTGACCATATATGTATACGCAAGGCAACATGTAGATGCCGAGCATGATCTAGCGAACTATGTTGTATTTTCCGTCTATGCCGAACATTGCTTTGTATTTATATTTATGCCGAATAACGCCAAACTCTGATTGAATTTGAGTCGAATTTGGACGAAAACTCGCCGATTTTTACTCATCTGAAAATGCGAGTGGGAAAACGGGCGTTTTAAGACCGAAAGTTACGTCCGTCATGCGCTAATAGCGCCAGATTTCTCCCTAAGAACGCCCAACGAGATGCCCTGACCAATGATATTAGCCGGTCATGCCAATTTCTCCATCTTTTCTACTTTTTGTCAGCGGGAAGGCTGCCTCCTATGGTCTTGGTCTGCAAGTGGCTATTTTGCTTAGCCTGGACCATCCGAGCCTAAAAAATACCCTTAACGCACAAAAATAAAGTAAATATAAGAAATAAAGTGGCGCACTCTTGGCGGCCTTCTCCTCGTTGACCTGGCGGACGTCACGCGATGCATTGGTCAGCACCTCGCAAGCTCCATTGGCAGAGTGCTGCTACAGGGTAGTAGTACTACTCCCGTCATTTTAAAATATAAAATGTTTTAGTTTTGTGAAAGGAAGGAGGAGTACATGTCAATGACGCATCAGTTCGCTCACAGCTAAACGTGCAAAATGGGTACACTAGTATCACTAAGAAACATCGCTAAGCTAATATCTAAACAGAAATTAAGATCTGAACCATTCGGCCCTCTACTTGAAACAGATCTAGCAAATTTAAAGGAAAAAAAATCGTGGGACTGCTTTTTTTAGGGGGAAAAAAATGTGGGACTGCTTCTTTTAGCATGGATCCTGTGAAGATTGGATGACATGGAACGGATTCTTTCCACGCATTGCCACTACTCTTCTTTTCTCCCTTTATTTTTTGAGGGATTCTCCCTTTTAGTTTTTACTACTCCATCCTTTCTCTTTACAGCATACAAGTTATGAGGAAAAAAGGAAAGGCGAGGGTGAGCGGCTTGGAGGGTCACCGAAAGTAGCCAAGCTACACAGACTTTTGCGAGGGCGCTATGAAATTAGCACTTGGCAGGCATGTACCAAACGAAGACGGTATAAATGACTTTTCCCTTTGCGTCCTTTGACATAGCCTATCACTAGAGCGTCCTTTGACATAGCCTATCACTAGAAGAGAGAGTGTGAGACATACTGCCGGTGTAGGAGCTCATGTTCGTAGGCTATGATCTTTTGTGCTACTATATGTAAGTTACCACTCAGGTGCGTCCTCAACATGTTTTTTTTAAAGGAGACATGGAAATACGATTTTTTAAACGTTGTATATTTTCTTAGTTGGTACGAGGAGCAGATTTAATAAAAAGGAAACAGTGTTATGAGGAACTAGACACTTTTTTGACATAGTACAAGCGGGTCGACGTAAGAATTCCGGAAATTCGTCTCTGATAGGGATCGAATTCCGGTCGCTGGGATGCGCCAACTGCGACCCAACCACTAGGCTATTGTCCCGTTCTCGAAGAACAGACTTAATGGAGCTTACATGTTCTTACCCAAGACCATAGACAATGTGGCTATCATTCGTTCAAACTCCTTGCGAATCGACCAATATTGAGCGATTTATTACACTTAAGATAGCATCAAAGCGACTCAATTCGAAGGAGCTTACACTCGGTCTTTGTAAAGATGCACACAGCCGCAATAATTCATTGAACACAAAAGTAGAATGAAACCGGTGAAAAACATGAATCACGAAGACCATAAATCGCCTATGGTGAAGAGGATCAATCAAGCCATGTGGGATAAAATTACTCTACACTGTATCCTACGACCATGTCGACACCTCTATAAAAAGGACGCGATTCTCCATATGTTGTAGAGACGGCCATGAACAGAGCATACGAGTACACTGGTAGCAGACCTGCATAAGAGAAAAGTTCTTATCTTAAACACCTTATCATTTCTATATAGCCAAAGCGGCCAAATTATAGCAAACGCTCCCACCGTAATAATAATTCTAAACTTCTGGTCAGTACCATGTAGTCAGTTGCCAAATACATTAGCAACACACGTGGTGGATACAATCTAGAAACTGTTTCAGATGACATACCATATAGAATGAACAAACTTGTAATGGGAGAATTAGTGTTTGATTGTCTCATCATGATGACATAACACGATCTAGGGGTGGTTAGGGTTTCCACCCCCTCTCCCTAGCGACGTCACTAGTATGTCCTACCTCCAGCAGCCATGAGGTGTGGTGGACCATGACCCCTCGTCGACAGGAGGGTTTCCATCCTTAATTTTGGTTGTTTATTATCTTCTTCGAGATGTTGAGGCGGCAGTGATATCCTGAAGTTAGAATAAGGTTCTCTCTACCATAAACTCATTCTAGCGGTACACCTAGCATCGACGGAGGCCACATGGAGTTGTCTTCTAGGCGGATCTCTTGGGATCCGATCGGTGTGCGTGTTCATTTGTGTGGTTGCAAGAATGGTCTTTCCAATCTACATTTCTCATCGTTGGTAATGGATTTCGGGGATATCTTTGCAAAAAAAACTCCTCGAGTGTCTTCTACAACAAGGTTAGGCCGACTCCGTTGAGGGAAGGGTGATGATGGAGACACGTCTTGATCCATTGCTAGTATCTGTTGCTAGTTGTTCCAAGGGCTTCGTTGTAATTTTTTACTTCTGGAGTCCTTTATAATGTTATTCCTTATGAATAATAAATTGGAGGACCTCTTTGCAAAAAACTCCTTCCAGATTTCCTAGATTTTTGTTTAATACTTAAAATTAAAGGCATTCTAGAAGAAAACGGTGGTGGCAATTGACACCACAACATGCCCATAGAATCATCAACGGCAACATTTGTATATGAATATCAAGATTCGAATCATCATGGGTGCAAATGTACCTCCAATCAGTTTCCCACAACTTTTCCACCTCGTCGCCAAACCATGGTTGTCATCTAGCCATTTGACTTGTATCCACGGTCATGACATGCTTTTTTGAGAATGGGAAAGCCCGGCCTCTCCATCAATCGATACATATTGGGTTTTATTGCATCATTAAAAAATCTGTTTTACAACTTATTACAAATCATGGATCACAAAGGATTGCAACATGAATTAGCCATCTAAAGAAACTAAGTAGCCTTTGCATCAACATATTAGCCTTCTATCAAAATGCTAGCCTCCACCGGCTGTAAAAATCCCGTCTGACCTATTCCATATGGCTGCACCCAATTACCATAGCTTGACACTTCTCCAAAGGCTGAAGCAAGGACCATGTATGGATCCAACGGGTGGCAAGAGGAATAATCTATGAAAATGAAGGAAATTTGATTTTTAAATATGAAATCATTTCGGACTGTCTTACCTATTGTTGAAGAAAATGCACCCTCCTAAGTCGCACACGTGGGCGACCCTTGAGGGATGCAACCCTAGCGAGCTCCCCTATCTAGTGTCACCGCTGGTGGTGGAGGCCTCCTCTGGCTATCAAATGTGGTGGGGAGGGGGCGTGCCCTGATGAGGCAACGACGTGCAGCGGAGGCCATCACCTCGAGCGGCGCATGACTGGAAAAGGTGTTGGAGGACAAAGGAGTACCTGGAGATGGGGTGGATCCATGGAGGCGGCAACGCAGGCCCTAGAGGCAACGGTGAAGGAGAGATTTCTTGCAGTCGTGCAACCTCCCTAGGCCATGGAGGCGGAGTTGGAGACACTACGGTCACCAGTGGTGGCTCCTGGAGGGGACAAGGGCATTGGGAAGGAGTTGGAACCGGTAACCATGGTGGTGGGCGAATCCGGGTCAGTGGACCACAGTTGTACCATAGCTAACCGGAGCATGACAACAGTGGTGCGGCGAGTCCTCGGCCGTGTAGGAGGTGGAACAAAGGCAGTGGGTTGCATGTTCTTGGCCATTTCGGGGATGCAAGAAGGATGGGATATATCATTCGTGCAGGTCCCAGGTGAACCATGGGGCTTCAGCTACGACGACAAGGTGCTGCAGTGGCGATGGTGTGAACAACATGGTTGGTTGCCCCATTCCGGTGATGCGCTGAGTACGGAGGGAGGTGCATGGCGATACGAATGGAAGTCTTTCCCATCTTCGAACGATGTCGGTGGAGACAACACTGGTGGGTATCATTCCTCTCCTTGGAGGCGTCGCCGAGGTGTGTTACCATTTTCCTGTTCTCCTTTTGGTTTGGCAGATGTCTCCGTGCGAAAGCCTAGATCCAGAGTTGGATCGGCGTGATGGCGTCATCCTTGATGCCGTTCCTATGTTGGGAGTATCACGTTTGGATACATGGCTTGGAGTTCCTTGTTTCTTTCTTCCAGTGCTTGCCTTTATCCAAGTTTGATCCTCACGGGCGCAATGCATGTTGTCATCGTAAAAACCAAGACGGTGCCTTCTCAGGAACGACCAAGTCCCATCATTCACTTTTCACCTTACGGCTTCACGAATGGATGGTGTGTCAACAAGGAGTGCTCAGGTGGAGATGTTGTTCTCTGGAGGTGATAGTCATCGATCGAGACGCGTTGTTGTTGCTCATCTTAATATAGGCTCTATTGTGTTGTAGTTGTTATGTGGATGATGGTTGTCTTCGGACTAGGCTGGTGTGGTGTGTGTACTGACTCGCGTTGTTTGTAGCGAGTTGTAGTCATCTTATACTTGCAACTACGTATTCAAATATACAGTACAACTTGGCGTACCCTAAAAAAATCATTTTAGACATGTAATATTGCCCATAGCAAAGCGGGGCACACACCAACTCTAATGTGATCTTTATCTTTCTCAAGAACATCGGTGGGGTAATATTAAAAGCCATCAAATAATTTTTACAAAAGGACATGATCAGGTGTTGTATTGTTTCATCTTGGTCACAAAAACAATGACTTCTTATTTTCTTACTAATTCTGTTTTACTAGATTGTCTTTAATAAGGATTACCTTAACAACAATTCTTATTTCCTTACTAATTCCATTTTGTTAGATTGTCTTTAATAAGATTATCTCCGTATGCATTAACCACATTTTTTTTAGTTTTAAGTAGTACTCTAATGTGTGAGAATATAACACAATGCCTAGCCCTTTCTATCAGTTTAGACTTTTGGGATAGTTGACTAGTGCATCAATTCACTTGGTATCAGAGCCTTGTAGCTCGATCTATCCCTAAGAACCATCGCCGGTGACGCTCTAATATCGCCATGGCCGCCGATAGTGTTCAAATCTCTCCCAAACCTCAGGAGCCCTGGTATCCTCACCTGATGCCTCCATCATGTCCTCTTCCATGGCACCGATCAGCAACATATCAGTTCACTTGGATCAGACAAACTTCATGCTGTGGAAGTCAATCATCTACCCCCACCTTGTCGGCGCCAACCTCCACGGATTCTTTGAAGGCACGATGTTCGCACCTGCATCCATGATCATCTAGGGAACCAACAAAACCTCCACCACGATGACGAAGCCCGCCTACCACCAATGGTGGATTCAGGATCAGCATGCACTATCTGCGCTACTCTCCAGCATGACTCCGGATGTCGCGAGTTAGATGATTGGTCTCAAAGTAGCTTCCAAAGTCTGGGTTGCCGTGAACGTATGGTTCTCAGAGTCGCGCATGTGTCCGTTAGGTCCGCACCCAGCTACATCAGCTGAAGAAAAAGGATCTGAGCATCGTTGAGTACTTTCACAAGAAGAAGACGATGACCGACACGATGGCAGCGATTGGCTCACCTATCCCCGATGATGAACTCATCGATTACATCCTCACCAGGCTAGGCCCACATTACAACGCTATCGCCGCCTCCATGACAGCGTTCAACTCCAAGGTGTCAGTCACCGACTTCTAGTTGATGTTGCTCTCCTACGAGGCCATGCATGCACAGCAGGCCGAGGATGACGACTGGATCTCATCCGCGAACACCGCAAGGCATCGTGGTGCTCCTCCAAACAACACACCACCGCGCTCCCAGGAGGGATAAAACGATGGTGGTGGACGGTCGTATGGAGGAGGGCAACAGCACAATGGAGGAGGCTACAACCAGTACCAGAACTGCAACAATGGAGGCCCGAACACCAGAGGAGGCAGATACCGCTACGGTCGTGAAAACGACAATGGATATCACGGACAAAACGGTCATAACCGTTATCACCTTCACTGCCAGCTGTGTGGTGTATGGGGACATGAGGCATACAACTGCCGCAAGCGCTTCAACTAAGGGTTTAACCACCCACCGATAGACGTGCCGGCAACGCCGCCATGATGACTCAAGGAAAAACCAACACACACTGGATCACTAGATCATGGACTCAGGAGCTTCATACCACCTCACCAGCAAACTCGAGCGCATGCACATGCATGAGCGCTACCATGGGAAGGATCAGGTTCAAGTTGCAAATGGCTCAGGTTTGTCTATTACTCACATAGGTCAGTCTAGATTAGCTGGTTCTTCTCTTGTTCTTAAGGACGTCCTCCATGTTCCAAACGTTAGCCAGCATCTTATTTTTGTTCACAAACTTATATGTGGTAATTATGTCTTCGTTGAATTTCATCCTTTCTTTTTCATGTCAAGGATCGAGCCATGAAGAAGGTCCTTCTTCGCGGTAGAAACCAAGGTGGTCTCTACCCACTTCCAGTCAGTCGTGCGTCCCAACACAGTAGTTGACATGGGTATATCTTACAGGTACTCGAGCTTGGTATATATGGCCCAGATACGGCATAAGACCACGGCGTTGCCAAAGCCCAATGCAAAATTCGGGTGACCCACGGACTCTTCGATTGCTTGCGAGACAAGAAGAAGTTTAAGATAGAAAGTTTAAAGGGCAAACCCTAATCTGTAACCGACTCGACCTGCTACCCGAGACCTAGCCTATCTATATAAACGCTAGGAGGGGGTGGCGACGAGGACAATCACAACCCTAGTTTCCACAACTCTCGCTAGATTGCATCTGCACGCCCCTGTAATCTTCGATTCCTTTGTTAATTCCAAAAGCAAACAAGCAGGAGCAGGGACCTCTATGAGGCCTGAACCTGGGTAAATCTTGCGTCCTTGTGTGCTTGTTTGCTAGCTGATTGATGCCTCCAGCACTCCCTCCTTCTCCAAAACCTAAGTCCATAATAGTGGGCATTGACGAGTTGAACCCTCGTCAATTGGCACCGTCTGTGGGAATTGGGAGTGCTAATGTCGCGGCTTCTTCGGCCCCGTCAACCGCGATCTACAACTCTACAATAGCAGAGATTCACCAGCTCTTCGGCGCATTCTACTTCACCGTCCACACGCCAGCCACTCGCCCGGCTTTCGAGTCTGTGGGCGATGGAATCAGTCTGGCGATTGGGAGCTTCCGCTTCTAGGTTGGTCAACTGGGCACGCTTCGCATGCCTGGCCAGCCAACGGCACCCGTGATTGCCCCAGCATCGTGGTTCCCACCACCAATCGGCACCCTCAGCGAGCTCAATACCTCAGCAACAGCTGGGAGTACGGACAGCGACAGCAGTCGTGGATCTGATCTGGGTGACCTAGCAAAAGAAGATGGAGCCTATGGCTCTAGATCTGAAAGTTGCGGGAGCAACAGCTTTCCCAACCACTTCATGTGCATCGTCATCAACGCGGGCAACAATGGCATCAATCGTGAAAACACTAGCACCAGATCTAGCACCGGACCGCCCAACGGCAGTATGCCCAATGGTGGCATACCAGTCGCAAACGGCGGCCCCACCAACGGTGGTAATGGCACGCCCGATAACAATGGGACGAGGGCAGAACCGGCACTCGTGATGAATGAGAACACCAGCGAGCGCATGCAGATCCACCTCAACGACAACGAGTTGGCCCGCTATCGCGAAGCTCTGCGGGGCAATCCTCTACCCCCCAACACACCGTAGGACATGCTGATGGGCTACCATTGGCTGCTAAAGGAGGAATTCAAGCGCCAGCAACTGGTGATCGTGCAACTCAAAGTGCGCAGAATGGCGGCGGATGAGTCGAGTCTGCGACGAGCTGGGCTCTCCTCCCACGAAGGATCCTCCTCCAAAGGCAACGAGTACGTGGCCAACAAGAGGCGATCTCGATTGGCCCATCTCACCGAGCAAGAATGCGTAGAGGCTGCGAAAGTCCTCGCCTTTACGTCTATGACGGTGGATACATGGGGCAACATGCTCCCAAAAACGCCGCAAGCCGTGGTGACCGCGGCTACCATGTACCTCCTCAACAACCAGCCACCGGCTGGAGATCTGCGAGCTGCCATGCACCGATCTATGATCACAGGCCTAGGGTTAATCGAGGCCGCCCTCGACAAAGAACCAACACCAGAGCCGAAGAAAAGCAAGGCTCTGGAAAATTACTGCTCGTACTCCTCTAGTGACGACGGTCACGATCTGTCACAGCGACGTCGCTCACGGCGGCATGCCCACGACTACGACACGTGCGATGACCTCACGAAGCACAAAGTCAACAAGATGCGGGCAAGATGTGCTCGTTCGACTGACTCGGAAGAAGACGACACTAAGCTCTGCGGCGCCAGATGCTTCAGCAGGGCCATCAGGCAGAAGCGAATGCCTAAGAGGTTCAAGCTCCCATCGGAGAACCCAAAATTTGAAGGCCTGCAGGACCCGAAAATCTGGTTGGAGGACCACATCTCCTCCGTTAGGCTACATGGCGGGAGTCGAAGCCTGCACCGCTCGCGCAGGGCTCAACAACCTCTCACGCAGATCCATTCGCAGCTGGGAAGAGCTGGTCTACAGCTTTGTACGCAACTTCAAGGGCACTTACAAAAGGCCCGCAACAATCAAAGAACTGAGAAGATGCCAGCAAAGATCCGACAAATCGCTACGCTCGTACATCCAGAGGTGGTCCATCATCAAGAACTACGCAGAAAACATCTCGAGGACCGCGCAATCGACGCATTCAACGGCAGCATTCGCCGTATAGACCTCAGGGAGGAGCTGGGCCGCTCGAAGCCCAAAACGATCGACCACCGGATGGAAATCGCGAATCGGTGGGCTGACAGAGAAGACTCGATGAAAAACCGTACCTACTCCGATGACGACGACGACCTCAGGCGCAGACGCGACCGCCGAGGCAAGCGTCGGATGTGCGTCTACGATGACCACGACGAGATCAATATGGCCATAGCCAACTATGTCAACAAATGCAAGGACAACCGCAATAGCAGATATTGCAGTGGTGGGTACCGCGACAGCAGAAAAACCATGCAGGTGTGGCAACACCGCACTCGCGAAGAGGCACCCGCAACATCTATCGAGGATAAACTGTCCGGACCATGCAACGTGAACTTCTACATCGACAAGCACAAAAGCAAGAAGTAATCTAGCCACCTTCTCAAGGACTACCGCGACTTCCTCAAACTCCATGAGGGCCTGGCTCGGATGAATCGCAACGCAGTCAACAGGGGCTATGGAGCCTCCCCAGGCATTGTGGCACATGGAGCTCCTCCACCACCGCCCAGACCACCACCACCCGCGGCCACACTGGTCCAGCATCACGGAGGCGAGCCATACCCACGAGCCGTGGGCAACATGGGGATGATCCAAAAAGGGCATCCCTCAAATCGAGTGCAGAAGGCCACACTTGCCAAGTCAATCTGGCGATAAACTCTCCACCCTCCACCACTGAGTACCTTAGCGGAAGCGACTCCTGCATCACCTTCGACAGGCGCGATCACCCGTGCCAAGTTCCTCGTCTAGGCCACTGCCCCCTCGTACCCGAGGCGCAGATCGAGGGCTTCGATATGAGTCGTGTCTTCATAGACGGCGGTAGCGGCATCAACCTCATGTTCGCGAGTACCTTGCGAGCAATGAGGATCCCTCTAACTTGTCTGGAAGTTTTATACACGACGTTCCACGACATCGTCCTAGGGAAGGGCATATATCCCCTGGGCAAAATCAACCTCGACGTCATCTTCAGCATGCCGCAAAACTTTCAGCGAGAGCGCATCGACTTTGAGGTCGTCGACTGGCCTTCGCAATACCACTGCATCCTCGGACGTGTCGCATTCGCTAGGTTCATGGCGGTGCCACACAACGCCTACCTGCAGATGAAAATGCCAGGTCCAAACAGCGTATAATAATCAATGGCAACTTTGAGAGGTCCGACAGCTGCAACAGGGAATTCAACAGAATCTCCCAGTCCTTCGGCATGCAGGAGGAACTCGCAAGATTGAAGGATTTGACAGGCAACAGTCTGCCTCCCCTGAGCAGGCCAAGTTCACCCGACCTGTCCTTCGACTCGTCGGTGCACACGAAGAAAGTCCAGGTCCACCCAATGGACCCGACCAAGACGACCCTCATCGCCATCAACTTGAGTTCCACATAGGAACTCGCGCTCATCAAATTCCTCTGAGCACTAGGAGATCTTCGCCTGGTGTCCAGCAAACATGCCAGGAGTTTCCAGGGAATTCGCCGAGCACTCACTCAATATGAATCCATACGCAAGGCCAGTCAAGCAGACAATTTGGCGATTGTCTGAACCAAGAGCAATGGCAGTCAGAATGGAGATCAACAGACTCCTCGACGCAAAATTCATACGCGAGATCAAGGAGAGCACTTGGCTCGCTAACACAGTGCTTGTGCCTAAAAAAGACACGGATATCCTGCAGATGTGCGTGGACTTTACCTCCTTGAATAAGCACTGCCCAAAGGATCACTTCCTGCTGCCACGAATCGACCAAATCATCAACTCCACCGCGGGATGTGAGCACCTCTGCTTCCTTGATGCCTACTCAGACTACAATCAGATTCAAATGAAGGAGGAGGATCAGGAGAAAATGGCGTTTACGACGAGAATATCATTTTGCGGCCCGAAAGTTGGGGTGTAAAGGCAACGCGGTACCCAAGTTCCCTGAAATCAGCCGGGATGACTACAGTTGGTGTGGAAAATACTTAGAGGGTCTTTTTCGGCATGAATTCAACTTTACGTTTCAATACAAAAAATCAGGCTAACGGCCGTCAAGTTGGGCCCCCCTGTCAGTTCTCGCCGTTATGTCGCTCCCGTCGCTTAGGTGTCAATTAGGCTTGCAGTCTGTGGGGAGTCGCAGCCATGGCGCGGAGCTGGGACATGGACAAACCTTCTCGGCCCAGCTCTCCTCCCTGTAGGCTTGCAGCGTTGGCACCTACATCCATTACGCGTCTTCTTCCCCGGAGCGGCAATCTGTGGTCGCGGCCATGGCGCAGATCTGGGACGTGACGAAGCTGCTCGGCCCCGCTCTCCTCCCCATCTCGAGTCGGAGCTCCCCCTCATCGTGGATGCACCCATGGCATGGTGTAGGGACGAGAATTGGTTCCCGGTGAGATCTATCACCTTGTCGACCATGCTCGGTTCTATTTTCCTCCTCTAGAATCCGAGCTCGCCGTCGCCGTGGTTGCACCTGCACCAATTCTGCCACCTCTGCCGTGGTCTCTGTGGTAGCTCAAGTTCTGGGGCTCTCCAAGTTCTGCCATGTTGGTCCTATAAGTGTTGTTGTATGTAAAACTAGCAAATCTCTTTTGTTCAAATCTCTTGGGCTGTACCAACTTCATTGTGTTTAATTATGAAAGACAAAATATAACTCGCATAGAAAAATGCACAGCTAATTTCATATTCTCGCAGGAACTGGCCCCACTTGTTGAACTGGCAGCACTGCCACGATCTCCACGTAACCACGGTGAGTTCTCGAACTGAAAGTTGCAGTTACCACGTTTCATCTACAGTCATTCCTCTTCCTCATTCATTCCTCTGCAGTTTTTCCTGGGCACTTCTTCTTCCTCTGTTCTGGAACCGTCGATTCATCTTCTTCTTCCTCTCGCAGGAAGTTCCTTGCAGGCATTTCCTTTCACCCATTTCCTTGCAGGTATGGACGATGGGAAACGCACAACAGAGACCCACTTGGTCCCTGCCCATGGCACCACGACTTTGATAGTGGTGTACACAAATGATGAAGCGACTGTGGAGACAACTGTCGCCAGGTTTGAGCAATTGCTTGAGAAAGAGAAGCACAAGTTTGTGGGGCTAGACTTGGAGTACACTCGTGCAAATAAGCGAAAAAATCCTCCACAAGAGATCGCTGTCGTGCAAATCGCCATACATGAGGAGGTCCTCGTTTACCACTGTTGCAGGTATGTGAAATTTAAATTTGAGATCACCACGTCTGCATCCCTTGTTCCCTTACATCCCTAGAACCATCTAAGTGCAGGAGTAAACCAATTGAGATGCATTGTCCGGGTCTAGTCGAGTTCTTGTGTAGGAAAGGGATAACTTTCACTAGCGTGGATATCACAAATGACACAATTATGCTTTCTCATGCATTGATAAAAATCCCAGATGGGCACCACATCGACATCCAAAATTTGTACAAGATCAAACCATACCCAGCGAAGGATGGCAGGGGTGATCTGGCAGCGGAAATCATCGATAAATCCTATGAAAAACTGAAGAAATTGAAGCGACTCGATCACGACTACTGGGAGTGGAAGCCGATGAGCCAGGTGCGCCTCGAGTATGCAGCCAGAGACGCCTGCATGGTGTACGAGTTGTATAGTAAGCTCATTACCATGAAAGATGGGATGGTTAAGGTGGGGTTTTTCGCGAGAGAGCTATGACCTGGTTGAAAGCTAGCCCAGGAGAAGAAGCGCGAGGAGGACAGAAAGCGGTTTCAGGACGAGCATGGATCTTGGAACGGTGGCGACATCAAGCGGTTGAAGGGGAAGCAAGTCAAGGACGACAACAAGTGGTGGTGATACATTATGTGTTTGAACTAGATTTTAGTTTCTAGTTTATTATGTGTGTGATACATTTAGTTACTTCAATACAAAATTTCGACCAATTTAACTTGTTGATGTATTTCTTGACAATTATAATATAATCAAGCACTAGAAATATTTTATTGTGTGCATGAGCATGATCAGTAAATATAATTGAACACTAGAAACTTTAAGGCACTCCATATAAAGGAGTAGATTAATATAGAAGGTTCACCAGAGACACCACGGATATATTGTCTTACATGCCACACATAGGTAATAATTAACTAGAACAAAATAAAAGCAGGGGCTACAGCAGGAGGCTGGGACACGGAGACGCCTAATAGGGCAGGGGTTTATCAGCAGGAGGCAGTGACAGCCTAGTCGATGGGTTATAGGCCAGTCCTGACATACTCCTAGAGGAATTTGCCGCGCCAAGGTAATCGGCCTATGGCTTCTGCCTCCGCCTCTGCCAACGCCCTCCGCGTGCTGGATCATGCTGTTGAGATCCACGTTGATTGCTCTACCACAGAATGGGCAAAATAGTCTCCCCCTACGGTGGAAACGGATTAGCCCACATCATACCGCCTCAGCACGTAGCGGCTCTTGTTGTCCCTATATACCTTGCTATCGTCCACTTCATCATCATCCTCGTGTTGATTTTTAAGAACATAACTTAGAACTCATACATATGATTGAATTGTATTACAACTCAAGAATTGACAACATTTATATGTAAGACAATATATCTGTAGATATCAAAGATAAAGCATCTCAGCAGTAGTTTGATCGGTTCATATATCATTTCATCTCAACAAAATGACAAATAATTGCATCAGAGTGAATGTAGGATAAATCTAGGGGCCTCATAAGTTTCTTCAGGAATGAAGTCAGTGAACCAAGTAACAATTGCACAACCTGTAATGTTGTTGTACATCGCCCCAGGTTCACTAACTCATCCCTAAAAAAATCTAACACCAATGTGTCTGCCTCTATTTTGGGACAAATTTGAATCATTGTCCACAATAAGAAATTGAAATGTAATCATACAAAACATTATTCAGGGATATACATAGTCAGGTACAAAAACAAGCCTAAATATTGTAATTATAAATAAAAAACCAAACAATTAATCTTCAGGTACATGTTAAAAATACTTATGATCAAAACCATTCATATACATATGCATCATACCAATCATTAAAAGATCAGAAACAATTCAAGGATCATATATGCAGTTCCATATGAGAATAAATCTAGGGCCTCATAATTTGTTTCAGAGATGGAGTTGGCGAACCAAAGTACCAACATCACAACCTATACTGTTTGTGTGCATTGCTGCCTCAGGTTCACCAACCCATCCCTAAAACACGACACCATCATACGTGTCTCCCCTTGAACTCTTTTGGGGCAAATTTCAATCATCGGTCTCGGTGACAAACTAAAATGTAATTCTTATACACTATGAATGCATGGAATAGATAATTCAAATATCATAGTTATATGAATGTAGAATAAAGATTGCAGCCTCATAAATTTCAACAAAGATGGCGTAAGCGAACCAAGTAACAATTGCACATCTTATATTGATCTTGTACATGGCCCCAGGTTCGCTCACTCATCCCTGAAAAAATCTGACACCAATGTGTCTGCCTCTCTTTGGGGCAAATTTGAATCATTGGCCACAATAAGAAATTGAAATGTAATCGTACAAAACATTATTCAAGGATATACATAGTCAGGTACAAAAACAAGCCTAAATATTGTAATTATAAATAAAAAACCAAACAATTAATCTTCAGGTACATGTTAAAAATACTTATGATCAAAACCATTCATATACATATGCATCATACCAATCATTAAAAGATCAGAAACAATTCAAGGATCATATATGTAGTTCCCTATGAGAATAAATCAAGGGCCTCATAATTTGTTTCAAAGATGGAGTTGGAGAACCAAAGTACCAATAGCAAAACCTATATTGTTTGTGTGCATTGCTACCTCGGGTTCACCAACCTATCCCTAAAACACGACATCATCATACGTGTCTCCCCTTGAACTCTTTTGGGGCAAATTTCAATCATTGGCCTCAGTGACAAACTAAAATATAATTCTTATACACTATGAATGCATGGAATAGATAATTCGAATATCATAGTTCTATGAATGTAGAATAAAGATTGTGGCCTCATAAGTTTATTCAGGGATGGCGTGAGCGAACCAAGTAACAATTGCACAACTTATATTGTTCTTGTACATGGTCCCAGGTTCGCTCACTCATCCTTGAAAAAATCTGACACCAATGTGTCTGCCTCTCTTTGGGGACAAATTTGAATCATTGGCCACAATAAGAAATTGAAATGTAATCGTACAAAACAATATTCAGGGATATACATAGTCAGGTACAAAAACAAGCCTAAATATTGTAATTATAAATAAAAAACCAAACAATTAATCTTCAGGTACATGTTAAAAATACATATGATCAAAACCATTCATATACATATGCATCTCAATTAGTTTATAATAGTTTCATATTGTGCTATAACTATGCCAAGTAGAAACATTGGTACAGGTGTGGTATGAAACAACAAAGTCCCTAGTAGCCTCTATTCATACTAGTTCGTTGGTCACGAAGATGATCTGGGTTTCAAGATCATGGGCATTTATGCCGACTGACAACGAGATCATATCATTGGAGAATGATGTGGTTGGACATTCCTCGAAGGATTGCAACACAATCAAGTCATATAGTTCATTGTTGCAACAGCTATACCTAGACTCCTTCTCCTTAGACCATGAGCTCATATTACTCACTGTTTTCCTAGGCTACTTTGACTGCATCATACGCCACTTGGTAATGCGGTGGTCATAAAGGTGTACGTTGGGTATTCCGAAGGAATAGTAGATGACATGTGGCTGCAAGACCGGGATTTGTTCACCCACATGACGGGTAAAGATACATACGGCCGACTTGGTGAGATGACATCTATAAATGTTGCAACATGTGACTAGGTCACGGGGATGTAATATCACGGTAACAAGAAAACATAACTTGTTGTGAACGAGATTGAACAAGGTATGGGATACCAGTGATCGGATCTCGGACAAGTTGTATCGAGAAACAAAAGGAAGAGGATGCTACATTTAGACGGTTCAAACGACATTGTCATCAGGAATGCATAGGGGTCACATGGATATCCCTGGTCCCTCTATTGATCATTGATACAGATCATGTCTAGAGCATTCCCTAGCCATGAGAGGATACACTTAAGGGTACGATGAGAACGATCATTCGTAAGATGGAATCACAGTAGAGAAAGAGAGAAAGCCAGAATCGTTCCGCGGAGAGATCCGAAGTTGTCCGGAGAAAGAATAAAGGACCGAAAATGTTCCGCAGAAAGATCCGAAGTCGTTCGGAGCAAATCAAAAGGGAACCGAAAGGTGTTTCGGGTCAAGATGGATTTTGTAATATGTATTTACATATTAATTAGTGTAATTAATATTAAATATAATATTAAAATCTAATTTGAAGAGTTATTCCACTAATGGGCCAAACTTCCTAGGGAAATAGGGCCCATGAGGGAAAACCGGAGGAGGGAAGGGCAAAGGGCCAAAGGGCCAATGCCTAGGCGCCTTGACGGGGCCCACCCGGCCAGCCTAGGGTTGTGCACGGGGTGGGGCCCACCCCTGGCCGGCGGCCCATGTGGCCCATGCGCCCCCTCCCCTCTCTCCCTTGTTTAGTCCCACATGGGAACCCAAAGGGGAGGGCACACCCCCTCCCCCTATATAAAGGGGTGCCCATGGGTGGGATTAACACACCAATATTTGGAGAAGTCCTTTGGTTGACTTCCTCCTTCTCTCTCTCCCTTCATGCCTCGTGACCATGGCCCCAAGTCTGGGTTGTGCGATCGAGGCACTCCTGTAGTACGCTGTTGCCCTGCAGGGATTCCTAGCCAGATATCAACTTCCGCACTCCCGGCAGGATCAGGGAGCCGGAGGTCTCATCATGCACCAGATGTGTACGAAGACACGAGGCGCAACACTTGGGGCGCTTAAATGTCATGAGTCGGAGATGTTGCACGATGAAGATGATGAAGATCAAGAAGGAGCAAGGGTGAACTGCGAGGAGCTTCGCGACCTTGAGGTCGGCTTCGAGTACGACTACATCAACCACGTTCGCCGTGGAACGTTAACTGCGTACGGTCTACAAGGGTATGTATTCTATATGCATTGGTTGTTACCGCATTACTACATAGATAGATCCTAGGCTAAGTTTCTGGGGTTCCGTCATAGGAATTTTTTTGTTTTACACACCGATCCCCAACAGTGGTATCAGAGCCGATCTATGCGTAGGAGTGTTGTACGGCCAGTACGCACAAGTTTTATGCGGGCATTGATCCCTTAGTTGTTACCCTTTAACGTGTACTTGTTTATATCGCGGTATTGTTTGATGAAGCGGCCCGGGTATTCGTACGCGAGACTGGTTCCACGCTCAACATACGGCTTGTACCGTATAAGTGGCTAGCGGGTGTCTGTCTCTCATTCGATAGTTGATATAGCATTTACAACGGAGGGCCCCGAAAGGGGTGTAGTAGAGACAACTGTCGGATCCATGTTGTGGTTGGAAAGTTCGTAGTTTAGAAACGGTTCTAGTGCGAAAGCCCTAACAACCACGTAAAACTTGCAATAAATAAAGTAGAGGCGTCTAACTTTATTTTGCAGGGGGCATGTGATTATGATATGGCATTGGTCGATACGAAGGTAAAGTAGTTTACTTTTCTGTTACTAAGTAGTATAGTAATAGTCATCGTTCCGATGGACGACCTGGTGGCGGCGTCGTGGACTTGGCGTCAAACCAAGGGCACGATGGAGATCATGCCGGAGCGCTCGATGGAGATCAAGGCGCAAGAAAGACCATATCATATCACATTATACATATGATGTTGATACCTGTTTTACATCTTATTGTGTGCTAGTATTTAGATACTCAACGGTAGCAAATAAGATAATCCCTATTTACTTCCAATGTTCTGTGTTCTCCTTGTGTGTGCACCACCAAGAAAGTTCTTCGGTATGAGGCCGGCCGTGATGATCGAGGGTCAGACATATCTACTTTTGCATACAGTGGGTGTAAGCCATGTTGCACAGCAAATACACACAAGTTAGATTTGGCGAGCCTAGCACGCCATAGAAGCGTGGCCTCGGAACACAAGAGATCGAAAGATCGAGCATGAGTCACATGGATGATGTGATTGACATTAGTGAATGTCTACCTTTGATAATGCACTGATGGCCGTGATGATCGGGGGAGGTGCAGAGGATAGGGATCATGCGATCACTAAAATCGTCCAGGGGATGACCGTTTTAGTGGAGACCAATTATAAATTGATCTCTTATTATAAACTTAGTCTAGATGTCTATTTGCAAATATCTTAGTAGATCTTGTCCTATCCCATTGAGGTCATTTGCGACCATGGGAATATATTGCGTGATTTGGAACTTAGCAAAAGGGTCCAACTTCATAGTTTAATACCCACGCCTGAGGGATATCCTCGTAAAAGGTGATCTTCTCTTCTTGATACAATAACCATTAGGAGATAATTCGATGACTCCGGAAAGTTTGGAGAAACACTTAATGATCTTGCATTAGAGTTGAGAACTCTTAGAAGGGCTTGATTGAAAAATGGAGATCATGGATGAAAAGGTATATGTAAGATATACAAATTATAAATGTGGGTCTTGCAAAACTCATTGTAGTTTGCAAAGTATTTGATACTTGTCCCGTTTTGTGAAAATAGGATGATCTGCTTGATAATTGCTAGATTTGAGGCAATGTGACTTGATGACGGTAAGCAAAACAGTTGATGGCCGACATCACCTCTTCCCTCAAAGTTTATCATTTGGATTGGTGGACTTGAATATAATTTTATAATCCATGTCTGTGTGTCTTGCTTATGGCGAGACAATTATTCATATGAACAAGTTACAAACCAGTTTGTATTGTTCTTATGAACAATACCTTATGGTCACATTACGATTATAAAGAAGTTATTCTCATCACTATGTTAATGATAATAGTTTAAACATTTATAAAGGATTGGACTGCTAAAAGATATCCAAAGCTTAATAATGAAATGACACTACAGTTTAAGTCATTTTGGTTATTGCAGGTTCTTTATGAAAGATCGGGGTCCTAGATTCTTAATCTAGAGACTTTGTAAAACCATGCCTCTTGGGCAGAATGACTAAAACTCCGCATTCTGGTAAAACGGTGATATGCGAAGAAATGTTGAATCTTATACATATTGATGTATCGTATTTTCAACATGTAGTGGAAATCATTTATTGTGGACTCAAGTGAATAAGTGTATTTACTTAATGAAACATGAAGTTTGAAATGATTTGAATTGTTCAAATGAGTTCATAACTAAAAGGGATACTGAATTAACTGAATTAACAAGTCTCTCCGATTTGATCGACAAGACTAAGGTATTCAGGTCAAGTTTAGCATAAAAGGAACTTGTGAAAGATGTTTCACAAATTATGATAATTGGACGAATTCAAACTATGATTGAAATGTCTAAACATCATAATCATTATGTATTAGATACATATGGTATAATATTATCTCCTATCGGGGTTATAGTTATCGTTTAGAGTTAAATATCAAAATAAGCAAACACTCATTTGAAATACAAAGGAACATCCAAAGATTCGTGGAAACAACACCATAAGTGTTATGGCAAGTTCGAGTTTCTGGAGATTTCGATAAGTCAAAGTCGTGGCGAATAAACATGTCTTTGTAGAGCATTCTTAGGAAGCTATGAATGCATCTTCCACAAAGAGGCAAAACTATTGTTGTCCAAAGTTGACGTGTCTTGATGAAAATACGGGTGGAAGAAAGTAAAAGATCAAAACAAGGTATTTGACCTTACCACTAGATTGTTGAGTGGCGCAGTGGAATTTGTTTCGTGAAACCAAACTCTACAAATAGAGGAGAAACTGTTGATAATGATCATAAAGTTTCAGGGAATACCTTTACTAAAGAAAGTAGGATTCGACTATATATTCTACAAGTTTGTGGAATTATATCATTGATTCACTTGTCATGTTTTGAACAAGACATACCTACAAATTACAAAGAAGCGTGATGGACCTGAGTGCGAGAAATAACTAGGAGTCATAAAATCCTATATTAAGTTACATTTAAGATTACAAAGTAACATGTTACTTGATCTTGTTAAAGTAAAGAAGTTTACTTGATATTTCTGAATGACTACAAAGTCATAAGAAGGAAACGAAACTTAATGACTGACAAAAAGCTCGATTTGTCACAAGTTTGGACAAATTCAAGTGATGCTTAAGTCTTTTGGATTTACACTAGAAATATATGGATATTGAAGTCTCGTAATTGGAATTCTCGATTTGATGATGATCAAAGAATTTTGGAATGTCCAAGATTATCGAGAGGACCTAGATTTGAGTGGGAGCAAATCAGCTTGGCTAATTCATAATATGTATCTGACATATTTTGAGTGGGAGCTAAGTGAAATCCCTGGATCTCAAACATGAATGTCATATTTGAGTGGGAGCGTGAAATCATTCTGGGATATGTGGACGGCATATGTGAATGATGTGATTGGTGTTAATAATATTTAAGTTACATAAGGATGAAGTTGAAGTTATTAAACAATAAGATCTATCGAGATAGATCAGTGAGTTTAATAAACACTGAATGTCGAATGCTTCCTGGACTTGATTCTGAAAGATGTTCAGAATGTCCTAAGACAATATTCTGAAGTAGCTCAGAATGGAACAAGGTAAGAAAGAAGTTCTTACTGTATGAAGCATTGAGTTAGTATTGCAACTATGGTTGAAAGAAAGAGATGCGTTGCATCTCCTATGCCCCAGTCATAGGTTCTTCCATAAAACCATGTTGTATATTCGACATAAAGTGACCCGAGGTTCTGGTTGATAGGTCAAAGTCTTAACTATAAGAATGTGTCTTCAAGTGATTCCTGAGTTGATCACTGAACCAGAATTAAGTTTGTACATAAATGACAAGAAGCAATGTAAGTGGCATAGATGCATTTCATGCACTAGGATCTACATAGATATAGAAGTATAAAAGCTCCATCTGATGTGATGTATAATGTTATGGCGGGGCTAGTTCGCTTTTAACGTAGAATGATGTGTCCCAGGGCCCAGTGCCCATGAGAAAGCCCTCGAGGTTGATCTAAAGTCACTGTAAGCTCCTAGAATCCGGCCTCGTTCTGCTGCCATGACTATAGTATATACACAAAGGATAGCAAAGTGTGTTTCGAAGTTTAGATGACAACGGTGAAAACGACCGTCATCATAAACACTAGAAACAAAGTCTCACTTTGTCGCCAAACAAATACTTCGACCCATTATAAGATAATGGAGTGAATATCAAAATTAGGAAGACATTAACGATTTGCAAAAGACATAATGATCTAGTAAAACAGAACATGGACATGACGTTTCCCAATGAGCATGCATGATCTACAAACGCATATGGTATATGGTTTATATGAGTAAAATGCGAGCTATTTTATTTGTACTCTAGTGCAAGTGGGAGACTGAAGGAGATATGCCCTAGAGGCAAATAATAAGTAGGTTTTTATTGTCATATCTCAATTAGTTTATAATAGTTTCATATTGTGCTATAACTGTGCCAAGTAGAAACATTGGTACAGGTGTGGTATGAAACAACGAAGTCCCTAGTAGCCTCTATTCATACTAGTTCGTTGGTCACGAAGATGATCTGGGTTTCAAGATCATGGGCATTTATGCCGACTGACAACGAGATCATATCATTGGAGAATGATGTGGTTGGACATTCCTCGAAGGATTGCAACACGATCAAGTCATATAGTTCATTGTTGCAACAGCTATACCTAGACTCCTTCTCCTTAGACCGTGAGCTCATATTACTCACTGTTTTCCTAGGCTGCTTTGACTGCATCAAACGCCACTTGGTAATGTGGTGGTCATAAAGGTGTACGTTGGGTATTCCGAAGGAACAGTAGATGACATGTGACTGCAAGACCGGGATTTGTTCACCCACATGACGGGTAAAGATACATACGGCCAACTTGGTGAGATTACATCTATAAATGTTGCAACATGTGACTAGGTCACGGGGATGTAATATCACGGTAACAAGAAAACATAACTTGTTGTGAACGAGATTGAACAAGGTATGGGATACCAGTGATCGTATCTCGGACAAGTTGTATCGAGAAACAAAAGGAAGAGGATGCTACATTTAGACGGTTCAAACGACATTGTCATCAGGAATGTATAGCGGTCACATGGATATCCCTGGTCCCTCTGTTGATCATTGATACAGATCAAGTCTAGAGCATTCCCGAGCCGTGAGAGGATACACTTAAGGGTACGATGAGAACGATCATCCGTAAGATGGAATCACAGTAGAGAAAGAGAGAAAGCCAGAATCGTTCCGCAGAGAGATCCGAAGTTGTTCGGAGAAAGAATAAAGGACCGAAAATGTTCCGTAGAAAGATCTGAAGTCGTTCGGAGCAAATCAAAAGGGAACCGAAAGGTGTTTCGGGTCAAGATGGATTTTGTAATATGTATTTACATATTAATTAGTGTAATTAATATTAAATATAATATTAAAATCTAATTTGAAGAGTTATTCCACTAATGGGCCAAACTTCCTAGGGAAATAGGGCCCATGAGGGAAAACCGGAGGAGGGAAGGGCAAAGGGGCCAAAGGGCCAAGGCCCAGGCGCCTTGAGGGGGCCCACCCGGCGAGCCTAGCGTTATGCACGGGGTGGGGCCCACCCCTGGCCGGCGGCCCATGTGGCCCATGCGCCCCCTCCCCTCTCTCCCTTGTTTAGTCCCACATGGGAAACCCAAAGGGGAGGGCAGACCCCTTCCCCCTATATAAAGGGTTGCCCATGGGTGGGATTAACACACAAATATTTGGAGAAGTCCTTTGGTTGACTTCCTCCTTCTCTCTCTCCCTTCATGCCTCGTGACCATGGCCCCATGTCTGGGCTGTGCGATCGAGGCACTCCTGCAGTACGCCGTTGCGCTGCAGGGATTCCTAGCCGGATATCAACTTCCGCACTCCCGGCAGGATCGGGGAACCGGAGGTCTCATCGTGCACCGGATGTGTACGAAGACACGAGGCGCAACACTTGGGGCGCTTAAATGTCATGAGCTGGAGCTGTTGCACGATGGAGATGAAGATCAAGAAGGAGCAAGGGGTGACCTGCGAGGAGCTTCGCGACCTTGAGGACGGCTTCGAGAATGACTACATCAACCATGTTCCCCGTGGAAAATTAACCAAGTACGGTCTACACGGGTATGTATTCTATACGCATTGGCCGTTATCGCATTACTACATAGATAGATCCTAGGCTAAGTTTCTGGGGTTCTGTCGTAGGAAATTTTTTGTTTTCCGCATCGATCCCCAACAGGATCCACCGGTGTCATTACATGTCTGTTCTTTTCATGAACCACACCCAATGTCATTGCATGTCAGTTCTTTTCATGAACCACATAAGGATCCACCAGTGTCACTGCATGTCTGTTCTTTTCACAAACCACATGCAGTTTCATTGCTTGTCTGTTCTTTTCATGAACCACACCCGGTGTCATTGCATGTGTGTTCCTCTAGACAAACCACATAAGGATCCACTTGTGTCACTGCATGTCTGTTCTTTTCATGAACCACATAAGGATCCACCAGTGTCATTGGATGTGTGTTCTTCTCATGAACCACACCCAGTGTCATTGCATGTCAGTTCTTTTCATGAACCACATAAGGATCCACCAGTGTCATTGCATGTCTGTTCTTTTCATGATTCACATGCAGTGTCATTGCATGTCTATTACTTCCATAAACCACACCCGGTGTCATTGCATGTGTGTTCCTCTAGACAAACCACATAAAGATCCACCGGTGTCACTACATGTATGTTCTTTTCATGAGCCGCATAAGGATCCACCAGTGTCATTGGATGTGCGTTCTTTTCATGAACCACACCGAGTGTTATTGCATGTCAGTTCTTTTCATGAACCACATAAGGATCCACCAGTGTCATTGGATATGTGTTCTTCTCATGAACCACACATGGATCCACCGGTGTCATTGCATGTCTGTTCTTTTCATGATTCACAACTAGAGTCATTGTATGTCTGTTCTTTTCATGAACCACACCCGGTGTGATTGCATGTGTGTTTCTCTAGACAAACCACATAAGGATCCACCGGTGTCACTACATGCATGTTCTTTTCATGAACCACATAAGGATCCACCGATGTCATTGGATGTGTGTCCTTTTCATGAACCACACCCAGTGTCATTGCATGTCAGTTCTTTTCATGAACCACACAAGGATCCACCTGTGTCATTGCATGTCTGTTCTTCTCACAAACCACATAAGGATCCACCAATGTTATCGCATGTCTGTTCTTTTCATGAACCACACCCAGTGTCATTGCATGTGTGTTCCTCTAGACAAACCACATAAGTCATTGCATGTCTGTTCTTTTCATGAACCACACTCGGTGTCATTGCATGTGTGTTCCTCTAGACAAACCACATAAGGATTCACCGGTGTCACTGCATGTCTGTTCTTTTCATGAACCACATAAGGATCCACCAGTTTCATTGGATGTGTGGTCTTCTCATGAACTACACATGGATCCACCGGTGTCATTGCATGTCTATTCTTTTCATGAATCACAGCTAGAGTCATTGCATATCTGTTACTTCCATAAACCACACATGGATCCACTGGTGTCATTCCATGTCTGTTCTTTTCATGAACCACACCCAGTGTTATTGCATGTCAGTTCTTTTCATGAACCACATAAGGATCCACCAGTGTTATTGCATGTCTGTTCTTTTCACAAACCACATGCAGTGTCATTGCATGTTTTTTTCTTTTCATGAACCACACCCGGTTTCATTGCATGTGTGTTCCTCTAGACAAACCACATAAGGATCCACCGGTGTCACTACATGTCTATTCTTTTCATGAACCACATAAGGATCCACTAGTGTCATTGGATGTGTGTTCTTCTCATGAACCACACATGGATCCACCGGTGTCATTGCATGTCTGTTCTTTTCATGAATCATAGCTAGATTCATTGCATGTCTATAACTTCCATAAACCACACATGGATCCACCAGTGTCATTGCATGTATGTTGTTTTCATGAACCACACCAAGTGTCATTGCATGTCTGTTCTTTTCATGAACCACATAAGGATCCACCAGTGGCATTGCATGTCTATTCTTTTCACAAACCACATGCAGTGTCATTGCATGTCTGTTCTTTTCATGAACCAGACCCGGTGTCATTGCATGTGTGATCTTATAGAAAAACCATTTAAGGATCCACCGGTGTCACTGCATGTGTGTTCTTTTCATGAACCACATAAGGATCCACCAGTGTCATTGGATGTGTGTTCTTCTCATGAACCACACCAAGTGTCATTGCATGTCAGTTCTTTTCATGAATGACATAAGGATCCACCAGTGTCATTGGATGTGTGTTCTTCTCATGAACCACACATGGATCCACCAGTGTCATTGCATGTCTGTTCTTTTCATGATTCACAGCTAGAGTCATTGCATGTCTGTTACTTCCATAAACCACACATGGATCCACCGGTGTCATTGCATGTCTGTTCTTTTCATGAACCACACCCGGTGTCATTGCATCCGTGTTCCTCTAGACAAACCACATGAGGATCCATCGGTGTCACTGCTAGAGTCATTGCATGTCTGTTACTTCCATAAACCACATTTGGATCCACCTAGTGTGATTTCATGTCTATTCTTTTCACAAACCACACATGTATACACCAGTGTCATTGCATGGGTGGCCGTTAGACCGAGTCTTCTAGAAGGCATGCCCTAACACAGTTGTTCTGCTTGACGATTGTTACATACCGTTTGATCGGGGCGCTTGGACGATTGGGATGGTCTTCGTGAGAGCGATCCGCGAGTAGGCAGTTATGCGGCATGATTGGCCACACTTGCTCTGGACGAACTGGCAACACCAGGCGCTCCCCTGTTGCGAGTGTCACGTCTCACGAGTTCAGTGGGCCACATCCTAGTGTCACGTCCCCATTAGTTCTCTTCCTCCCCGTACTTCTCTTCCTTCCCCTCTAAGCCACTTTCCCCACTTCACTCCCATCCTCCCGTAGCCGCAAGCCGACGGCGCCTCCATCCCAATCCCCTCTCCGGCAGCAACCCCCCTCCCGTCTCGCCATGGGTTCAAGGGGAGACGGCAAGGAAACGCGTCGTGACAACAGGGACGGTGATTTCGATGTGAGTCGTCTCATCTCTATTTCTATCATCTGTGGCCAGTTATCTATTTTTTGAGCTAGATCTAATCTGTTTACTCATGCGCGTATGATGTGTTAGGCCAACCAGAGGATGTATGACTCCGACTATCACGGTTTAGCTGATGAAGACAGTCCTCTGCTATGTAAACATGGATATGTGCCCGCTAAATTTGTAGCGTTCGAAGGACGAAACGCAGGCAGGAGGTTTCTACGGTATCAAGGACATCGTGCAATGATGCAAGGCAGAAGTTTCTACGGTGTTGTCAAATGGGTAGATCCAGAGTGGCCCAAATCGATGCAGAAAATGCTAGACAAACTATGGGAAATGACTATTGAGTTGAAAGAAAATCCGTATTCATCTCACTTCTTGACAGTGTTGAGATGAAGCTATGGGAACCAGTTGACACGACCAAGCATAAGCGATATCTCAGGTGGGTGCAAGACAAGGTTAGCAAAGTCGAGAAGGAGAGGGACGCGTCGTTGGCCCTGAAGGCTAAAGCAGAGCAAGAACTGACTCAAGCAAGGAATGATCTCCACTAGGCCAAAGTCCTGCAGTTCACAACTACGAGTATTGACAAGTGCATGAGGAAAAATGCAGAGAAACAATTGAAGTTGTGCAAGGAAGATGCTAAAAGGAAGGAGCAGACGATTCGATCCTTGCTCTCGCAGGAAGATGCGCATTGGGCTAAGATTAGGAAGATCAAAGAGATGTGTGATAACTAGTTCTATTTAACTTAAGCTCCGTGCCTTTTTTAAGTTGTAATAGTTGTACTTGTTGACCTAGCGGTCTAAACTATTGGTCCCGGAGTCCAGGGAGGAAACAAATTGATGTCCCATTAGTCTGACCCCGCATTACTTATTTTGTCTGACCAATGCCCCTTGGATATTCCGCCTGTCGCTTCATCGTCCTCGTGTACAAATAGGAGGCGCCACAGCACGTCGCTTCGTCGTCCTCTCCAATCTCCACCGCGTCGTCGCTTCGTTGTCCATCCCCTCGCTCCCTCTCCAATCTCCACCGCGCCACCATGGAGATGTCCGATCGGAACTTCTACGAGGCGGTGATGTTCGCGAACTTCGACATCCTTGCGCCGCCAGCCGTGACGGTGCCCCACGGATGACGCATCAGCTCTACGGGGGTGCCGGTGGCTCCGCTCCCTGGCCGAGCCGAGATGGAGAGCGAAATCGCGGCGTGCCGTCGCCAGATGCCCGCGTGGAAGAGGGTGCTGCCCCGGTACGCGGTGGCTAGCCCGTACTGGCCGGCGCTGTTCAAGAAGGAGCGAAAGGCCAAGATTGGCAACCGCATCGTTGACGGGCGCGTGGGGATCTCCACAACCGAGAAGGGCGGGAGAGGTTCTGGTTCGTCCCTGGACGGACCAAGTACACCGTCATCGCCGCCGCTCTCCGCGAAGAGGTGCTCCGTCTCGCGAACAATGCGGACATCGTGGAGGTTCCGTCCGACAGCGACGAGGAACCCGGCGGCTCGGAGGACAGTGCCAGCAGAAGTGAAATTGTTGACTAGTGGTTGAATTAATGTAGGATGTGAAATCGCACCTTTGTTTAGAAGAATTTGTGGTCGAAGCAATGAAATGCCTCGATTTAGATCTCTGTCTTGGTTAATTTGTGGAGAAATTTGTGATTTAGATCAATTTCTGCCACGATTTAGATCTCTGTCCTGGATTGGGAACGTGACGGTGGACCAAAGACCCCTTTTCTACTAGTGTATTCTGACATTGGTTGTTTGTTTAAACGTAATATACGTGGATTGTGCCGCATGCAAATGGCACAACCACAATTTATAAAGTGGAAGCACGTACACCCGGTTACTGGAGATCCGGGAGCTTCGCCAGATGCAGGGGATGCAGGAGCAGAGAGGCGGTGAGATAGACGGGTTCAATATTAGGCCAGAAAGTGGTACCGATTTCCTCCTCATCTGCGAATTATCGGTGAGAACATTGTTATTTATGTTGCCACGTCGTTGTGTAGCATCTGAAATAAGTTGCTGCTTCGTGGAGTGTGGCAGCTTAAATAATTTATTTCTGTGCCACTTACATTCCGTCGTATTTGGAGACCTCCTGCCCCTCAGCAATCGTGGAACCGGTCGATCCTTGTTTTTAGATAGCAGTGGCACAATCACAATTTCGGATTCAAGTACTGACTCGGGCGTTTCCAAACCCTAAGTCATGTTACATTTTACTCAGAGAACATGGGTAGATTGTTTCGCCCAGCAACGTGCCACACACAGAGCTCCAGAATTTAACGGAATTACATATATATGCTCAAGTTCAACACATTACTATGCATCTTCATCGCCAGAAGCCTTCTTCCGCAGCATGGGTGCCAAGCCTTCACGTCCACTGCCTTCTTCATTTCCTGCCTTCCTCCTCTTTCTCGGTGCCAATTTTCTTAGCTTCACGTACTCTGCATCGCCGGGACAATAGGCACCAGAATCGTGTCCAGCATCATCTTTCCACTCGTTTTTAATTTCTTCGGGCAGCAAAATGGCATCTTTCCACACGTTTTTAATTTCTTCGGGCAGAAAAATGACTGACCCGGCAGTCATGTTTCTAACCTTGCGGCGCTTCCTGTCAAAGAAACAAGACTATTGCATAAATGCCTAATATCTACAGAGTAAATAAAACAAAAATTACAATTCAGCATAAACATGCGAACCCCAAGAGACCTTTGCTTACCAGGAGCTAATTGGGTTCGAGCAACCACCTTGTCCAAGAATAGAAGGGCGACTCCTAGTTGCAGTAGCTTCCACATCTAGTACATCACATTTCAGCTCAAACATGGCAGCCGAAGCATACCTTTTCATCAACCCAATTAGCTGACTGTCACACATTATAGGAACCATGATGCCATGTTCATCCATGAAGCTGAACTTTGCAGTCTGCTTCGGCCATAATTCAACATGATTACGCAGAGCAGCAACCATACTAGATATAGTGCAGATTTGCGCATGCGCTTCTTCCATCGTGAAACAATGGTGTCCATACCACTTGCCCTTAGAGTCGTACCTGTAGAGGACTACCGTAAACAGGTAAGGGGGTCCGCGCAGATCCCACTTGACAGAAAACTGTGGACAAAATATGTTTGTCAGCGTTGGGCTAACAAACAATTTGAGGTTCAGTAGCCAGCTAGCAGTTATAATTAGTGCGAATAGCAAAGAGAAGGGTAGCTCACCCGCTTGTAGCCAAAACTTCTTCTTCCTTGATAGTAGGATCTGCCATCTTCCGAACTGCTCGGCTCGTCGGTGGCTGAGGCGGGCTAGAGCCTCGCAACGGCGGCTACAACATGCGCCATTGGAGCTCGGGATCAGCGACTAGGCACAGCAACTTGGCCCCGGAAGTCCAATGTCCGAAGGGATCGTCCTGCCTGGAGGGTGGATTCCGACGCCACCGATGCTAGGGGAAAGCTGGGAAGGGATTTGTGAAATTGTTCAACGCATCCAATCCACTTAGCTGCTCAATTTTCCTAAGAGGTTGCCGCGTTGGCGCCCGCGTCACGGACAGATGACAGACATGAGGGTCCTGACTGTCTACTTCACAGGGCGGTTTAACGGAATGTTTGAATTTGGCAGGGGTGAGATGTGTTTGCCTCAAAATGGCCCCTCTCAGTAGTTGGCGGTCCAACTTTTCGAAACGTGGTAATTTCAGGCAACTTAGGTACCGCCATGCGCTGGCCTGCGAACTTTGGTACCGCAGATGAACAGACCCGTTTACGACGCCCTTTGGTGTGTTCTGCTACAACACGATGCCCTTCGGGCTAAAAAACGCAGGAGCCACCTATCAACGGTGCATGCAGGCTTGCCTCAAGAACCAACTTGGTCGCAACATCCAAGTCTACATTGACGACATCGTCATCAAAACCAAAGAGGAAGCCTCGCTGATCGACGATCTACGCGAGACCTTCGCCAACCTCGACCGCTACCGGATCAAGCTCAATCCTGATAAATGCGCCTTCGGTGTGCCATCCGGGCAGTTACTCGGGTATCTCATCTCTACGAGAGGGATCGAAGCAAACCCGAAGAAAATAAAGGCCATACTGGCCATGGAGAAGCCGAAGAACGTAAAATACGTCCAGCAGCTGGCTGGGTGAATCGTGGTGCTCGGTCAATTCATCAGTCGAACGGGCGAAAAGGCATTGCCCTTCTACCAACTTTTCCGCAAAACTGACAAGTTCGAGTGGACAGATGAAGTGCAAGAAGCATTCAAGGATCTCAAGCGCCTACTATCCACCTCGCCAGTACCGGTGACGCCTCGCGAAAAGGAACCACTACTGCTCTACATCTCCACCACCAACAAGGTGGTCAGCACGGTGCTCGTGGTGGAACGAGCCGAAGAAAATAAAGTCCACGGGGTCCAGCGCCCAGTATACTACCTCAGCGAGGTGCTCACGCCAACAAAACAGCAGTACCCGCACTACTAGAAGCTGGCATATGGCGTCTTCATGACAGCCAGGCGACTGCGCCACTACTTCCAGGAGCACCCAATCGTGGTGGTAAACGACACCCCACTCGGGCACATACTCAATAACCCAGACGCCATAGGACGAGTCGCGCTCTAGGTAATCAAATTGTCTCCACGAGACATCACATATGAAAAGCACGGCGCGATCAAGTCGCAAGTTCTCCCAGATTTTCTCGTACATTGGATGGAGAACCAGCTCCCCGACAAGACAGATATGTCCTACCTCCGGACAATGCACTTCGACGGGTCCAAGCGAAAGGACGGAGCTGGCGCAGGTGTCATACTGACATCGCTCCAAGGAGACAAGATGAAATACATTCTGCGAATGCAGTTCACCACCTCCAATAATGAAGCTGAGTACGAAGCCCTAATCCATGGGATGCGGATGGCGAAAGCCTGTGGCGCCAAAAGGATCATCATCTACGGCGACTCCAAATTGGTGGTCAACCAAACGATGCACGAGTGCGATGCACTGAGCGATAACATGATCGCCTATCGTGACCTATACGACACACTCGAAGGAGACTTTGACGGCTGTGAGCTTCGACACATGGGCCGCGAAAGCAATGAAGAGGCGGACCTACTCGCCAATATTGGCTCCACCTGCACCCCCATACCACCTGGGGTATTTCTCGAGCGCATATGTGAGCGCTCCATCAAGCCCAAGGCTCCAGAGAAGAAAGCAAGCACGTCAACAGACTCGGGGGCTACGCCACCTAACGAGCCAATGGCACTCGATGACCTGGAGCTCGATACAGGACTCGAGGGACCAATGGGCGTCATGATGATTGAGCCATCTTGGACACAACCCTACATCACATATCTACTCAGCAAGAGGCTGCCAGATGATCCGACTGATGTGCGACACACCGCACGACGATCAAAGGCATTTTTATTAACGGCGAACTGTACAAGCGCAGCATCACATGAGTACTTCAACGATGTGTCTCCAACGGGGACGGAAGGGCCATCCTCCTCGACATCCACGAAGGAACTTGCGGGCACCACGTTGGCAGTCGCGCCCTCGTTGCCAAAGCTCTACGAGCTGGCTTCTACTGGCGCATGGCCATGTGTGACGCCAAGGACATCGTCTAGTGCTGCAACACCTGCCAGTGATTCACAGACAAACCTCACGCACCTGGCGCGGAACTTCGTCCAATACCATTGTCTTGGCCCTTCGCGCAATGGGGACTCGACATGGTCGGCAAGCTCCCAAAATCCTCGCGAGGAGATTATGTCTACCTCTTGGTTGCAGTCGACAAATTCACCAAGTGGATCGAGGCCATGCTGGTGACAAATCAATCAGGGGCCAGCACTGTCAAGTTCTTCGAGTCCATCGTCTACTGCTTTGGAGTGCCACACAGCATCATCACGGACAATGGGACGAACTTCACCTCTAAGGAGTTCCAGGAATTCTGTGACAACTTGGGAATCAACATAAGCTACGCCTCGGTGGCTCACCCGCAAACCAATGGTCAAGTCGAAAAGGCCAACGGCCCCGTCTACGGTGGAATCAAGAAGTGACTCCTTTGGCCACTCAAATAGCCACCGGATGCTGCCCAGATGAGCTGCAATCCGTACTTGGGAGCCCGTGCACAATGGATGCTGCCCAGATGAGCTGCAATCCGTACTTGGGAGCCCGCGCACAACTCCAAACAGCACCACGGGATACACCCCGTTCTTCATGGTGCACCGTGCTGAAGTGGTGCTACATGCAGAAGTACGCCACAAAGCCCCACGGGTGGTCGCATACAGCGAGAAGGAGTCAACTCTCGCACTCGAAGACTCCGTCGACCTCCTTGAAGAGGCACGGGAAATCACAGTGGAGAGATCAACGATCTACCAGCAAAGCCTCCGTAACTACCACAGCAGAAGACTATGCCCCAGATCCTTCGTCGAAGGAGACCTAGTCCTGCGACTGAAGCAACAAGGGCATCTCAAGCTCGAGTCCCCTTGGGAAGGACCATATGTGATTACAGAAGTAATCCCAAGTGGCGCCTATCGCCTTAAAGATTTCGAGACAGGATTCGTATACTCCAACCCCTGGAACGTCACGTAGTTGCGTCGCTTCTACCCCTAGTCGTTTTTACATTACAAATAAGGCTATTCAGTCAGGCTACTTAGCCACACACTATACCTCATACTATTCCACGAATAAATAAAGCTAAGTGCCCCAAAACTCTATGTTTTCCTTATTTTCTTGCAATTTTGTCACTCGGGGGCTGCGCCACCCTTTATACTTCCGTTCTACGAACACATCGCAGTATCCTGAGTAGCTGACACAACATCAATCGAACCCTTGATAAACACCAACCTAGTTGCAACGCACCTTGGCAAGGTGTTGAGATAAACACAAGTCAGGCTAACGAAAAGGAACTGCAAAGTACAATTCACTCGCAAAATAGAAAAGCTAGCAAGCTCTTCACATATCGATGGGTATTAATTACATCCAACATAATCATACAAACTTTACAACACTTATACAATTATGTGCAGGACACAAATCATGCTACTGCTGCAAAAGAAGAACGTTCGTCTGCTCCACGAAGAAATCGACAATGTCCTCTGCTGGCCGATCAACCGCTTGATAGTGCGGAACCATGTTCCAGGTCATACCTTCTAGCGGAGGTAGCGACCTAGGAGCAACAGACACAACATCTATGTCCGGCCTATGCAGTCGCACTAGCGACAACGCAGCCTTAGCGCCAGCTGCTAACTGCTACCGCACTCACTCGCGGACCGCACTCAAATCTTGAAACTTCGCCAGAAGATCCAACAGGCTTTAAGAGACGGCATCCAGTGGAAACATCGTTTGATCAATATGCCTAAATCACGACTGCGCCTTCTTCAAATAATGAAGCACTTGAGAAGAACGATCCTGCACTGTCGCAAGCGTGATCGCACGATCGTGGTCCACCCAAAAGTACCCACTCACATGTAGTTGCTCCTGGGTCAGGTTATTCATTCGAATGGTAACCCGGTCCTTCTCATCATGCGGATGACGAGCGCTGACAACTACACCAAGCAAAATGACAAAGTGTGAAGACAAGGCATCGCCGTGACTGACTAAAAAGAAAAGATGAGAAGGCAGAAAGCTAACATTTGAACTGCTCATTCAGCTGCGCCACTTCCTCCAAGAGATACTTCTCACGGGCGGTGGCCTTCTCCGCCTTCGACTTCCACACATCTGCGCTACTGCGGACGATGGGAAACTCGCGCTCCAACTACTTAATGCGATCGCGCAATCGCGAAAAGGCAACAATAGTTCCTCCACCTTCGAACGTGGCTGCATCGTGGTTTCATCGGTGGGAGGAGAGTCACGAGGACCACTTGACGTACCCTATCACAATCAAATAAGAAGAAAATAAGGGACCAAGGATGCATTGATAAAAGCACGAATGCATTCAAGCACAGCAAAGTCTCGATAGGGACACTCCCACAAAAGCATTGTTTCAACAAAAGGCAGCTACACCTATTATAGATTGGCAACTAAGGAGCAATCTGCTTCTTCGACTTTCACTCTGGCTTCGGAGGCCTCATCGAATCCATGGCAGCCTCTAATGCCATAGACTTTCTGGTGGTAGCCCCTCATGCTGCAGTCTTCGCCGCCTTCTTCGCTCGTTGCAGCTCTACAGAATATCTTGCGACTGTATCGATGAGTTGTGGCCCATATTTACCACAGCCAGTAACGAAGGGAGCAAACACTACCTGTTGGACATCTGCGTCGACGGGCATCGCCTTGGAAATCGCGGAGGGATCCAGCTCCACGCCATGGGCTTGAGCCATCACGAGTGCCGTGGTAGCACCAACAGACCGCTGGGAATTCTTGAAGTCCATGGGAATACCCCCAGCAAGGTATTCCACCAGGTCCTCACGGTTGTCAATCAGCTCAGCCTTGGGAGTTAGATCCTCACAGATGCGACTGAGCACACCCTTGGCCTTTGTCAATGTCCTCTGAAGGGAAACACTACGGTCCTCGACTGCGGCCATGACACCAGCCAACGCATCTTCGAAGCGAAGGGACTGGGCGTCGAAGCTCAGGCCACCGTCATCTGCATACATAAGGTGTTAGCACAACAATACTCAAAAAATCAAGAAGCAACGCAAATCCAGCTAAAAAAAATACCTAAGAGGGACTAGGCAATCGAGAAAAGTTGTTCTTCAAACAACTTCTCCCTCTCAGCAGTAGAAGCACGCAAACCCTTTTCGCGCTTTCGCGACTCCTCCAGAGTTGCGACTGCTTCTTCGCGATTCTTCGCCGCTGCGGCAAGCGCCTTCTCAAGGGAAGCAGCATGGCACATGAGTTCATTGTGCTCAACTACAAAGCATAGGATGTATCATCAATCGAATTTATAAATTTCATGAAGACAAAGACGAAGCCAAAACTAACCATCGACAACACGATGGCGATTGTCCAGCAGAGCGTGTTGTCGACCCATGACAAGAACTTGCTCCGCCAGGCGAGCAACTTCCTTTAGAATGAGCTGCATCAAAAATAAAAATAAAAGTTTAGCGGTAGCATAAGGTATAAATTTGACTACCAAAATGTCAAAGAGGACGCTTACGTGACCCTCCAGGGACTCCAAAGATGACTGCCGCGCAGTCGTCCAAGCAACCATCCGGTGTTCCCCAGCATGGGGGAACTCGAAGAATTGTGCCCGGAGTGGGCCACCACTAGAGGAGAAGGAGACCGTTCGGCCACCTCCTTGGCCTTGGAGTCTGCGACTCCGGACTCTTTCACAATTTGGACATCGTCAGAAGACGACGACGCCGCTTGACTACAAAATACATCCAGAAAAAAAACTTCAAAAAAAAGCAACTCCAGGAAAGAAAGCAAGACGCATTCGCGAAGGCAATACTCACTAGTTAAAATTATCAAGGTCGAAGGATTCCTCCTCCGACTCCTTCGGAAGTCGCAGCTTCTTCCGAGTGGGGGGAGCCACTGCGCGGAAATGAACCGCAGGGATATGCTCCTCTGCAGCAGCAGTAGGAGAATCCTCCCACGTCGACAAAGAGGACACATCTGAATCCTCATTGCGGGAACGCTTGTGGGTTCCGCGATCAGCGGACTCGGGGGCTTCCTCTTCTTCCTCCATGGGGACTATAGACCCCGACTCATCCTCCTCCTCTAATTCGCAAGGAATAACCCCTTTAGGCTGAGGAGGTAAAGTGGCAGCCATGCTCCAGTCCTGCAATCAAAAGATGCATCATTATAGATCAAGCGCTTGGTGGCAATCGACAAAGAAACTACTTCGTAGTACATGTCTACCTCAGGAGGAGGGTTAGAGGCATCGAAAGGGGGCACGACTGGTTCACCTAGGAGAACCTCCTTGGCGGTGTACTTGGTCACAATCGCACCCTCCTATCCACCTCACCCACAGAAATGCCCTCGGCAGATACGCGAGTGACATCGTCAGCACCGGTCCAACAACACATAGGGTGCACTTTGGCCTGCAGAGGCTGGACGTGGCGGCGCAACCACATGCGAATGAGAGAAGCGCCACCCTCTTCTTTCTCTATGTGGTTTTCGAGGTCGTAGACGCGCTTATACAGCACCTCCGTCTCCTCGAACTCGCCAGGCATCACGACATTCTTCCAGGAGCGCCTCCTCTTGCAAGATGCCGTGGGATCGAAGGGCGCGAGTCCATAGTGGTCTCCGTCGGCCTTCTGGTCGTGGATATAGAACCACTTGTCTCTCCACCCTTGGACGGATGCGGTGAGCTTGATGTCAAAATAGGTGACAGAGGAGTCGACGTGGATCCCGCAGCCTCCTACGGCGTAGACTACCGAACCGGACGTCGACTGACGCTTCAGCTTAAAAAGCCTCTTGAAGAGGCCAAAGTGTGGCTCGATTCCGAGCCAGCACTCGCAGAGCGTGATGAAGCAAGAGATGTGGAGAATGGAATTTGGGGACAGCTGGTGCAGCTAGAGCCCATAGAAACAAAGGAGACCTGAAGAAATGATATAAGGGGAGAGAAAGACCTCGAATGATGAATGTAAGGAACATCACCCGAAAACCCGAAGGAGGACAAGGGATTACCTCGTCGCCGGACTCTCGCGAGTCATTTTCCACGGGTGGAAGAACTCCATCTTGATGATGAAGATGCAGCTCAGAAGGTTTGATGATGTATGCTCGCCAGGCGCCATTGGTGACGCGGGTGCCCGCACCCTTCTGCTTCCCAGCGCCGGCGGCGCTGGTGCCCACGGTGGTGGTACTGCCCTTCTTCTTGGCGACGACAATGGTGGCCGCGGATCCAGTGGCGGCGCCTCCCTTCTTCTTGCCCATCTTTCAATGGCGGTGTGAACAGAGAAAGTAACTGGGGAAGACACAGAGCTGGTCCAGTGCCACGAAGAGGAAGTGCGCAAGGAAGCAGAGAGAGCAGCAATGGCGGCGGAGGCACGAGCAAGAAGACAGATGGGGAAAATTACCGCAGCTGTGCTGCTACTTAACCTCCTCGCGGACGCCATCGAACGGCCAGCAGAAACCCTACTACATGTGTGGCGCACATCGCCATCAACACGTGGCGAAGCTGAACCACAAACCTTCCCCCACTAATCCCATTACGCGTGGAAATCGAGGAGACGCAGTTAAAATAGAAGATTACCCATGCCCGGTCATATCGAAGTTAGAAAGTGGGACCCACCGCTCGTCACGTCCCGTCAAAGCCGCTCACGCGGGCAACTGAGGTCCTCACATTGTCAACACTGATGTCATCGATTCCAGCAGCAGAAGATCTCGGCTAACTTAGTTCTTGCTCGAGTCTTCGACTCAACCAAGCACTCGGGGGCTACTCCTAACAGGAGTGCTAGCCGCACACCCGAAAGAATTTTTATGCAGGTGTTTGGACATTCAAAACAAACCCATCGCTCGAATCAACGATTCGATTGTGAATTACGGGTTACTCCCATAGGGAGCTTTGGAAGCATATTCGACTGAAACAAGCAACCAAAGACGACAGCAGTCGCAAATGTTTTTAGTCCCCACTCGAGTCTACGACTCGAATAGGCACTCGGGGGCTACTCCCATAGGGAGCGCTGGTCGCGCACCCTATCATTATTTCTCCTTGTACATCGTACTATGTGTTGATAACATCCACACTCGAATATTATGGCGACTCCACCTCACTTTTTCCCTACAAAGAGATTACGTCGCCTGGGCCATCCGAATCATCTTCGCGATGACAAAAAAATTGGATGTCGCGCTTACAGCGTGAAGATAAGACCTGAATAACCCCTGGCAACGCATCTGCTCTGCGCTACCAGAAACATATCCGTGCCTGCAGGTACGATGAATATGCCTTGACAGACGCGTCGAGTGCTCACACTTATACACTGGAACTCGACTCATGTAAGACCTTCGTGGCCTGAGTCAAATTACACCAGCACTTTTCTGAATTCGAGTCCAGGGACTCGAGGTTGAGTAGATTGCGTTGTTTTGCCCTAAGGCAGTTAACTGATACCGCTACATCAGATAAATCAGGCACGTATATCAACAATCCCTATGACACAAACAGAACACTCGAAAAAATGCTTAGTCATGCACTCGAAAGACTTCATAAAGTCCCCAGTCGAAAAAATGCTTAGTCGTATATACGGCCCACATACGGCAGAAGCCCACAGCGTTGCCAAGGCCCAATGCAGAATTCGGGTGACCCACGGACTCTTCGATTGCTTGCAAGACAAGAAGAAGTTTAAGATAGAAAGTTCAAAGGGCAAACCCTAATCTGTAACCGACTCGACCTGCTACCCGAGACCTAGCCTATCTATATAAAGGCTAGGAGGGGGCGGCGAGGAGGACAATCACAATCCTAGTTTCCACAACTCTTGCCGGATTGCATTTGCGTGCCCCTGTAATCTTCGATTCCTTCGTTAATTCCAAGAGTAGACAAGCAGGAGTAGGGACCTCTACGAGGCCCGAACCTGGGTAAATCTTACGTCCCTGTGTGCTTGTTTGCTAGCCGATTGATGCCTCCAGCGCTCCCTCCTTTTCCAAAACTCAAGTCCATAACAATGGGCATTGACAAGTTGAACCCTCGTCACTAGTCATCATGCCTACAACGGTGTCAATGTCTCTGCTGATCGATGGCACCAGCGCCTTGGTTATCCATCCAACAATATAGTTCGATCCGTAGTTTAGCATAATAGTTTTCCTAGTTTTCCGATAAATTCTGAATATTCGATTTGTGATGTTGTCAACATGCTAAAATCCACCAACTTTCTTATAGTCTGTCTACTCGTGTGTGTACTATGTCCCTCGAGTTAATCCACACTAATGTATGGGGGGGCTATGTCATCTTCTGGTAGTTATAAGTACTATATAAGCTTTGTTGATGATTATAGTCGTTTTTGTTGGATCTATCTCCTCAAACATAAATCAGATGTTGAACATGTTTTCTATACCTTTTAGAAACATATTGAACTCCTTATTAACACTAAAATCAAGGCCATCCAATCAGATTAGGGAGGTGAATACCACCGATTGCATAAACACTGGCATAATTCATCGCGTCATGTGTCCACACACCTCTCAACAAAACAGTGTCGCAGAGCGCAACCATCATCACTTAGTTGAGACATGATTAGCTCTCCTTGCTCAATCATCCATCCCATTAAGGTTTTGGGATGAACATTTCCTCACTGCATGCTATCTCATCAATAGAATGCCAACTCCGGTTTTCAACCATGAGACACCTATATCTCGTCTGTTTAAATGCAGCCATGATTACTCTTTTCTTCGCATGTTTGGCTGTGCATATTGGTCGAGTCTACGGAAGTACAACACTCTTAAGCTTGAGTTCTGATCAAAACCCTGCACATTCCTTGGCTATAGTCCCATGCATAAAGGATACAAGTGTCTTGATCGTACTACTATCATATATACATCTCTTATGACGTAGTTTTCGATGAGTGTGTTTTTCCGTATGCTACTCCTGGAGTCATTCCGATGTGTCCACTCTCACAAATCTTCCAGTGTTTCCTAGGGATGAACCAGCTACTAGTGATCATGTGCGTAATTACGACCTAACCTATTTGTTTGCTAACCCTACTACCCCTAGATATTGTGCACGTGCAGGATCGGATTGATGATCACAGTGGCTTTTAGGATGAGATGCAACACAGAGTCATGCCGCAAGTCATGTCGTGGCAGCAGGACAACCTGTCGCGGATAGTCGACATCTTGATGTGACCACCCGGCAGCCTGCCACGGCCACCCAGCAACCTGCCGTGGACCAAATCTCTGTTGCGAAGGAGCCCCCCTGCGCACCTCTACAACACCAGGTCACACCATGGTGACACGGTTGCGTGATCATACATGGAAGTAAAAAAATAGTACACGGATTGTACAATACAATATGATGCTAATAGACGTGTGTTTCTCGCTGCACCTTCGTCGCATCGTGTTGCTCTAGGTGATCTGGTCTGGAAACAAGCTATGGAAGATGAGTTCGGTGCTTTGTGTAGCAACAACACATGGACGCTAGTTCCGAGACCTCTTGGAGTCAACATAGTTGGGAGCAAATGGGTGTTCAAAACCAAACAACGGCATGATGGTTCTATTGATAAGCATAAAGCCCGCCTTCTTGCATGACAGTAGTATCGACCTAATTAAGGTGACACATTTAGCCTAGTTGTTAAGTCAGATACATTTCGACTTGTCCTTGCCCTTGAAGTGTCAAGAGGATGGAGTTTATGACAAGTTGATGTGAATAATGTGTTTCTTCATGGGTTTCTCTCTAAAGATGTCTATATGCAACAACCTCCCATATTTGTGGATATGTCATGTCCCTCTCATGTGCGCAAACTTCAGAAAGCTCTATATGGGTTGAAACAGTCACCTCGTGTGCGATATGATCTACTAAGTGCTCGGTTGTAGCAACTTGGATTTGTGTCATCCAAGGTGGATACTTCTCTCTTTATCCTGATGGAGGGTGATGTGCAGGTGTTTATTCTCGTATATGTGGATGAAATAGTTATTGCAGGATCATCGCCCATAGTTGTTGATCACCTGGTAAAGTCCTTGTCTAACACCTTTCCCATCAAGGACCTAGGTAAGCTCGAGTATTTTCTTGGTATTGAAGTGGCCTAAAATTATGGGGGACTAGAGCTATCTCAGTGCAAACAGGCTTTAGATTTCCTGCATCATTCAAGCATGGAACATTGCAAGGCTACTACAACACCACTGTCCATCTCGGAGAAGATGGCACGTGACTTAGGAGTATTGTTGTCTGTAGATGATGCATTTAAATATTGTAGTACGGTGGGAGGCTTGCAGTATCTGACCCTCACTAGGCTTGACATAGCATATGTTGTGAATAAGGCATATCAATACATGTCTATAACGACTGATACTCACTGGGAGGCAATCAAGAGGATTTTGCGATATGTTAAAGGAACCATTGGAGTTGATCTTCAGTTTTGACAATCCACCTCTACACAGCTCAATGCATTCACTAGTGCAAATTGGGATGGATGTGCTGATGATCGAAGATCCACTGGAGGGTTTGTTGTATACCCCAGATCTAATCTCATATCTTGGAGTTCTAAGAAACAACCTAATGTCTCGCGGTTAAGTACAAAAGCAGAGTACAAAGCTTTGTCCAATGGAACTTCAGAAGTTATGTGGGTTCAGCCTGTGCTAAAGGAATTAGGAGTACCTTAGCCGCAAACACCAATCTTGTGGTGTGATAACCTCGGAGCTACCTATCTCTTAGCGAACCTAGTCTTCACGCTCAGACTAAGCATATTAAAATTGATTTTAATTTTATGCGTGAGCGAGTTGCCTTATGATCTATGATAGTGAAATTCATTGCTTCAGGAGATCAGTTGGAGGATGTGTTCACTAAACCTGCCACAAGACAGATCCTAGAGAGATTTAGTACCAATCTATACCTAGCTCACTTCGGTTTAGATCGAGGGGGAATTTTAAAATAGATAACTATCCTAGTTTAGCTTAGATGATTGATACCTAGTCTAACTCGTTCTGATGTTGTATGTGACATAGATTGTTAGTCCTATCCGATCACGGTTTCTATACCGTATGTAACTTGGTCTTGTTTCAATCAATATAATCCGACTATGGCCAGCTGCCATGGGTACGGCAAATCAATCTAGGGTCTTTGCAAGGACAAACAAGGACTAAGTCTCTGCTCGAGTCTACGATTCGATCAAACACTCGGGGGCTACTCCTAACAGGAGCATTGGTCGCGCACTCGATGTACTTCTGGGTCCAGTGTAAGCCTAAGGTACTATCAACTACGGCCATGAAGCACAAGGACTCGAGTCTCTGCCCAAATCTACAATTCGGCTAAAAACTCGGGGGATACTCCAAACCAGAGTGCTGATCGTGCACATACAAGTTCTTCGAGTGGTACGCTCTGATTCCTAATCCAAACCTGCGATTCGACTAAAGACTCGGGGATGCTCCCATTGGGAGTGTTGGTTGCATATTCGAAAAATTGTAGGCGTTGATGGCATTTGCAGGATCATCCGAAGCACTTCCGGATCACTATGACTATACAATTGACAACTTAAATTTCTGCTCGAGTCTACAACTCGAGCATACACTCGGGGGCTAGTCCCATAGGGAGTGTTGGTCGCGCACTCTATAAAAAAACAAAAGATTCACATAATGGTTCATTGTGTCGACTATGCCCACAATGCTGACTCGGTCATGGCGACTCCACCCACATACATTAAAATGTCAAGTTCAGAGACAACGTCTCATTGGCCACCTGAATCACCTCCACAGTGACAACATTTGGATATTACGTCTACAATTTAAAGATAAGACCTACATATACAATCTGATGTCCTAGTAACCGCATCTGCTGCGTTCTACCAGTTTAATACCATGCATGAAGGTGTGATGAAAATCTTGCCAGACACATTGGGTACGTACTTATCAACTGGAGTTCGGCTCAGCAAAGCCTCAATGGCATGAGTCGAACTACACTAGCAATTTCAGAATTCGAGTCTAAGGACTCGAGTTTGAGCAGGTAGCAATGTTTTTGTCCGAGAGCAATTAACTGGTCCTGGTCCATCGGATGAACTAGGCACATATACCGCAATCCCTATGAATCGATTGAATATCTCGATTAACACGATAATCCTTTGGGTTAAAACTACGCACCTTCTGCGGCCATTTACTTCTAAGTCTTCGTCCAAATCTACGATTCAAATAGACACTCCGGGGCTACTGACATAGGTATGCCCTACGGGTACCTGCTATTGGCCTATCTGGTCCGGCCAAATGGTAGGCCCATGTAACAATCTGCTGCTGGCGGCGAAGCCCATGAAGATTCGGGTGAGGCCAAGCCCATGAAGGATTCGACTCATTGGCGGATACAACAAGATTAGATATGAAACTTTAGGGCTCTGCCTCGAACCTGTAACCGACTCAGACGACTCCCTAGACCTGGCCTCCCCATATAAAGGCCATGAGGGAGCAACAAGGAGGATGGCCTAAACCCTAAATTACACGCCAGATTCAATTTGTGCTCCATAGCCATCTCGGCGCCCTTGTAACCTTCGTTTGCTCAATCAAGAACAAACAACTAGGAGTGGGGTTGTCCCCCTGAGGGTCTGAATCTGGGTAAACTTCATGTTCCCTGTGTGTTTGTCTGTTAGCCGACGGTGTCTCCAGCGCGCTGCTCTTTTCTAAACCCAAGTCCATCAAGTATGGGCATTGACGTGATCACCACACGTCAGTCATTGAACCGTTTCTATGCCAGGAATCACTAAAATCTACATAAGGCTGATTCGAGGTCGTTACATTACCTTGACAACAATTCTTATTTCCTTTACTAATTATGTTTTATTAGATTGTCTTTAATAATGATTATCTTAGTATGGATTAACCACATTATTTTTTAGTTTTAAGCAGTACTTTAATGATTTGAATATAATATATTGACGTACTCTCTTCATCCCGGAGTATTAGTCCTGCGCTTGTCCTTTGGTCATCATTTTAACCTATATAAATTAAATTGTATAACATAAAAATTATAGTATTAAAAAATATATCATCCTGGTATATTTTTTACCATGTATATCTTATCTTAGGGTCAAATTGTTGGCTTAGGACTATGTGCATGACTAATACACCGGGACGGAGATAATAGAAGCCTAGCTAGTGTGACTGTTTAGTAAATGTATGTATTACTAAGCCGAAGCCACTAGGCAAATGCACGACAAATGCGACAAGGCAGTCTATTATATCGGTTTAATTTTTCTTTTTGAAAATATTACTCTCACCGATCGATAATGAGTGTCGCTTGTAGCAGCGAATATTTATTATGGACCTCTGTTTTAAATTATAGTGCGAGTTTAGTAAGTTATTTTAGTCTATAAAACATTTTATATTTAGAAACAGACACGGTATCTCCATAATTTCATTAGGAAAAGTTGTTACTATCTCCATTCCAATGAGTAAGGTTTATATCATTTTTTTAAAGTCAAGTAAAGTAAAGTTTGACAATGTTTTTGGAAAAGAAATAATATGAAAATCAACACCCTTTGATATATTATAAAATATATTTTCATATGATGTCTATATTATGATGTACTCCCTCCGTTCAGAAATATAAGACATTTTAGCTTTGTGAACGAATGAATCTAGATGTTTTTTAGTGCATAGGTTCACTCTGAATCTATACACAAAGTTATTTAGATATATTCATTTCACAAAGCTAAAACATCTTATATTTCTAGACGGAGGAAATAGTTTTTGATTTTTTTTAAGTTTAGTTAAACTTTATTTAGTTTCATTTAAAAAAACACATGGACCTTATTCGTTAGAAGGGATGTAGTAGTTATGACAACGGAAACTGACAAAACACAAGATGGAGTAAGATAGAACTTCCTGTGAATATGGGTAGTACTGTATAGTATATTGCGTTGGTGTTTACATTTAGAGCAGGATATAAAAATGTGAATGTGTGATCACGCAAGCTCAGATCAGGTGGGGACAATCCCCCTGGTCACCGTCCCTTAAACAAATCAGAGTGAAAGCCACGAGGCTATATATAATTAAACAGTGGCAGGTGGGTTTGGATCTCATTCGATCTGATGAATCAAATCTTACCGCATGTTAGTACTCGCTCTGTTTTACAAACATTTGTCATCGTCTTTGTTCAAAGTTAAACTAAAATCACGACAAGAATTATAAAACAAAGAAAAGAAAGTATATTTAATATTTTCAACTGTTCGTAAAAAATCCCTCCATCCCAGTTTAAAAGGCCTACGTATACCTAGATCATTTAAACCGGGACAGAGAGAGAGAGTAATACTAAATACTAGTTAGCTCTGGCATAAATTAAGAAAGTCTCCAGCCGGAGCTGCCTTCTTGACAACACGCTAGCGGCATAGCTAACGTCTTCCCCTTGACTCGTCTCCTATCCTACGGAAGTAACAGCCGCCTCCTCTCATCTCCGTCTTCTTCGTAGATCGGTTCCCCCTCCTGCAGCCGGCTTCGCCGGTGTGAGGAGAGGTGGGAAATCTATGAGTCGAGTTTTTTAGTAAAAATAATACTTCAAATGATTAGGTTAGATTTTTGCTAGCCATCTTCGTCTTGGCATCTACCTCTATGGAGATGGCATCATCTATAATAAGCGATTTTCGGCCCTTTGTTCGACATGGGATCTCTTTCCCAATATTAATGGTAGTGCTGAAAGATCACAACTCTCTAGGTATGGATCTTCAGGTCTTGCTTCGTCAGGTCTGTTTTGGATTTTTTTTCTCATGGCTGCAGCGAGGTTTGTTCTTGCAATATTTGTCCCTCTTGCTACGTCCTCGACAATGGTGATATTTCTACTCTTGGAGCCCGAGCGACGTTGACCAGGCTGTTCGGTTAATTTTTTCTGAAATATTGGTGTTGGTACTCTTGCCGATGTTGGTTAATTATTTTAATGGCTACACGCGTGCACGGTCTTGGCATTGTGGCACAAATTATAATTATGGAAGTACCATCATTGGTATTTATAGGTCTGTGGTTCGGCTTCTATGTCAGGAAAGTGCAAGATTGTGTCATAAAAAAAAAGAGTTTGAAGACCTCGAAGAGTTGCTCGTTGCTTTTAGACTTTATTTTATAATCGTCGGAGTCAGTTTATGTATCTCTACAATGTACAATTTGTTTCTATTAATATAATATAATATTAATTGTAAAAAAAAGTCTCCAGGCGAAAATAGTTCCGAGGGAGTTTTCGTCACTGAATAAAGATGAGAAGAAATAAAGCAAGGCGTTGAAAATGGGAAGGAAAATCGGAGTAGTTCCAAGTGAGAGAGGGGGGTACAGTACAGTGGCATAGCACTAGTAGACGTTTTGCTTTGGAGTTGTGCGCATCACCCCCTTTCTCTCTCTCTACCCCGGACCGCGGACTTTCGCTTTCTCCCTCCTCCATCCCTCTCACCGAGTCATTTCACATTTTCACACACCAAACCAAACCAAACGCCCATAAAACAAATTCCATTTTTTGTTCGCTTTCCTCACGGAAGCAGAGAAAAGTTGGAGTTTTTATGCTTGTACGAGTCGACTAGTAGTAGTGGTGCCGTGGTGGTACGAACGAATCCCACAAGAATATTAAGGAGCGCGGGGCCCTGCGAAGAAGAGGGAGAGAGAGAGAGAGTCAGAGGAGGAAGGCAGTAGGAGAGACACCAGAGAGTTGGGAGGGAGCAAGGCGGCGGCGATCCCGTCTCCGTCCGTACGGGCTTCGCTGCTCTCTCCGGCGCGCGGAACCTCGGAGGCGGTGCGTCTCTCTCGTCTCGGCCCCACTCGCCTACTCCTTTTCCCCCTCTGATTCTTTCCCTTCTTGGTAAATTTTGAAGATTTGGTGTTGGATCCGCCCCTTTCTCAGATTTGTTTTTACTCCCAGCGTTTCTTGTTTGGTCGCGTAGCAGCACCAGCCTTGTCTGCGTCAGAGTTATTCCTTGTTTTTTCCCCTTTTGGTGTTCGTCCGGCGAATTTAATTTGACTTGATTCATATTTGGTTTGGGTGGCCGATGGGTTTAGTCTCTGGGTTTTGCTCAGTTGCCGCTTAGATTTTGATTGATTTCTCGCGATGTCTTGATTCATCATGGCGCCTGATGTTTCCGTGTTGCTTTAGGATTTATTTTCCCCAATTTCTGCGACATCTTTTTTTTTTTGCTGGAATGGTTGGTTGTGTGTGGTCAATCAATCTGTTTAAATATTTTGCCAATTTGGTTGGACTGTTTTCACGCGATTGATAGTGCACAAGATGGCTTCGTTTTCCTTCTCTTGCACATTCGAATTATACTTGATCTCTATAGTAAATTCCTACATGGTGCACATGGTATGAAATGTCATCTAATAACAAAGCAAAACAAATTATTACGATCCATCACTTTCTTCTTGGCAAATGATGTGTAGACTGGGGGTAGGTTGATCATTACTTGATCAATTGAGATGCTAGATGCAAGGACAATTAGTTGGATCCGTATCTAGTTAACTAGGCTGATCTGGAAAGTTGATGCTGTACTATGATGTAGTAGCTCCTTGTGCTTATGATGTGATAAATACTACTCAGTAGTATTTCAGTAGTGATGGAGATGCAGAGTCTTGCTGCTTTTATTGCTTATGGGTGTGAGGGACTAAGTAAGTTGACATGCTGCTTTATGACATGCAGGCTGTCATGAAAAGATAAGTTTGGTAGGATCTCAAGTCCACCGAGCAAGTTCCAGCAATGGGTTCAGGAAATCTGGTGATGAAGAAGGTGGTGAAGCCGGGCTCTTTCGACCTGGACATACAACTTGACAGGAGCTGGACGGAGGACGTTACTTGCCCGATATGTCTTGATTTCCCGCACAATGCGGTCCTGCTGAGGTGCACATCCTATGAGAAGGGCTGTAGGCCCTTCGTATGCGACACCGACAAGTCCCGTTCGAACTGCCTCGAGCGGTTTAAAAGCGCTCATGGGCAGCCGGTCAACGTGAAGGTCTCAGCCGTTAATATCGCTCCTCGTGATAGCATCCATATCATCTCATCAAATGCAAACAACCACCCAGCTTGCCCATTGTGTAGAGGGGATGTTATCGGGTGGGTTGTCATTGGCGAGGCTCGCCAGCATCTTAACCAGAAGAAGAGATGTTGTGAAGAGAGTTGCTGCTCATATGTTGGGAACTTCCATGAGCTTCAGAAGCACACCCAGCAAAAGCATCCAAACTCCCGGCCTTCGGAGATCGATCCGGCTCGCCGAGTTGACTGGGAGAATCTCCAGCAATCGTCCGACATCGTAGATGTCCTGAGCACGATACATGCACATGTGCCCAATAGTATAGTTCTGGGAGACTATGTCATCGAGTATGGGGATGATGAAGCTGGAGATGACTATGAAGTTCTCCACAGGGTCAGGGGCAACTGGTGGACCTCCTGTATTTTCTGCAAGGCGTTCGGATCTTCAAGAGGCCGAAGAAGAACAAGGGCAAGGGAAAGGAGAGGCAATGGAGCGAGGAGTGTCAACAGGTCTACTCAGGAAGGCTTTACTCTCGAGGTTCCGGCCAGATCTGTTGGCATAAGAGAAATCAGATTCGGTGGAGTAGATGATGAATACCTAGTTACAGGGGCATCCAGGAGAATGGCCAATCATTACAGGTCTGTGTACACTCTTTGCTCTCCCCTCTTTGTGCCGTTGGCTTGTTGCTAGATGATTTATTCCCTCTTGTTACTCAAGAGTTACTCCCTCTGTCCGAAAATAAGTGATTTGAATTTGTCTAGATTCGCATGTATCTAGACCGTTTGTGTATAGACACATGCAAATCTAGATAAATCCAAATCACTTATTTTCGGACGGAGGGAGTAACATTTTATCAACCAAGAATGCCACTTTAACTACCAGCTTTTGTTGGTGCCATATCAAGTTCTTAACCACTAGATTTTGTATAAGAATCTAGATAAAGTTGAGGTCATTAATATGGACTGGAAGGAGTAGTATTATTTTTATATAGCTCCTGAGCAGTGTCTTGATTCTGTGAAAATCAGCACAAGTTATGTTTTCGTGCTAGAACTGTAGCAAATCATGTCTTGCACTCAACTCATATGTAATTTTTTTTATGATTCCAGGGATGCCAGATATGTCCGCCGACGCCAGCAATCCTAGGACCAAGCAGCGAAAAAAGCAGCTCAGTTGACAACATAGAATGCAGCAACGATCAGAACCGTTCACATCTCTGCACATCTCATTATTTCTCCCTTCTGCCTATCCCATCCCGAATTCTGTGTGCATATTACAAGATAGCAGCAGACCTTTCCCTCATTGCTCATCCACCTCAAATCCTTCCCATCTTAGGTTCCTCATGTAAATATTTAGCTTTTATTACTACCGTATAGTAGTGTCGGTCCGGGTTTCCGTGTGCGAAACCAATGTATGTTATAAACACCGCCGCGGAATCTCTCGTGTGCGATAATTGTTAGTAGCAAACATTTCCAATGGGTATTTTTCTTAATCTGAAAAAGAAGGTTGTGTAACTGCTGGCTTGTGTGCTTTCTTGTTTTTTGAAGGGATGCTGGCTTGTGTGCTGTGCTTTGCTTCTGATGCTGGGCCTGTTGTAGAAGAGCTTTCGTGCCAGGATGTGTTTGATTGCTACTGGTGTCTAAACTAAACTGTGATGATTTCGTGCAGAAGCAGAAGAGCAAGTGTCTGTCTGAATCTTATATGTTTCTGGTTGCTTCAATGAATCGCTTTGCTGCTTGATTCCTGTTTGACCTGGCTTCCATTAGGGCTACACCGGCGGCTTGAAGATGACTTGGATGGGATCTTCGTTTGTTTCGTACTTTTTTTAGAGATGGAATGCTGATGTTCCATTTCACTTGCTTGCACGGCTAAACCATCGGCTATGGCCACATAACTTTATTTGTCATGAATTTGATTGAGAGAATTGTTTGTTCAGTGAACTCAGCATTGCGCCATGCTATTCGTAGCTAATTGCACAAATCACGAGGATATGCAACTGTGTGCGCAACTAGCATTGAATTACGAGCTAGAAACGAGAGTTCATTATAACTGGCGAGAGTTTTGTACTGTACTTTTAGAGATGCAACGCTGATATTCCATTCACTTGCTTGCACGGCTAAACGTCGTCTATGGCCACAAAACCTTGGTTTTGCCATCACTTTATTTGTCATGATTGATCGAGAGAATTGTTTGTTCAGTAAACTCGATTTGCACCACGCGATTCGACGCTAATTGCACAAAGCACCAGGGTGTGCAACTAGCATCGAATTAGGAGTTCTCGTTTGTTATAACTGGCTGGAGTTTTCGTTCTTCCCAAAAACCAGATCTCAAAAGGACTCCAATATGGCATCATAAATATATACCAACTAATGACTACTACTATCCTGTAAAAATTATCTCCGTAAATTATGAAATTATTACATTCTACAACAAATGTGGCAAGGGAGCAAATTTCCTATTTTCATACAACCAAATCCTGATACTTTTAGCTACAATCAGTGTTTACAAAGGTATAACTGAAAAGTCTCTGTCAGCAGAACTAGTAATAACAATGTATGAGAACAGGATAAACGCCTGCAGAAGGTAAAATTCACTGACACCACCCATGGAAAACATGAAAAGTACAGGAGGCAAAACATAACATAGCCAATCAGGAGGTCGAAATTTCAGAGCAGTTACAACATCATGATATTCGTCTAGCCAGTGTCAAGGGTCCATCCACAGAAGTGTGCGGCAAACAGTGCAGTGCCAGAAGTTCCAACTGTACAATGCCAGTCCCTTCGGTTTCACTATCAGAGTGCTGGAAACATCTGATGAGAACAACACATATCAAGGGTTATGTTATGGACGATAATTCCTTATCCTGTAGTAGACGAAACAAACAGCAACAGCAGAGGGAACATATTCCTACTTCATAGACTAGATGAGGTGACTCCCGAGACATTGCAGGAGTAACCAAGCATGATCTACTCGAGACTAGTCGTCCTCTCCTTCCAAGCATACACAACTAACCTGCCAAGAGAGTAACCCAGTTTGCTTCATTTGCATGGCATTGAGAAACCTGTATGGAGACTTTCAGATCTCAGACTAATGAGCTTGCTAGAGAAAGCTCATGTATTTCAGTTAGCGTCCACTCTTCTCCAGTTTGTCCTCCAAGGACTATTGCCTTTGTTCCTTCCATAACACAGGTACTGTGGCCCCAGGCAAACCTCGGAGGACGCCCTGGAACATTCAATATTCTCCAGGTAGGTTTCTCTTCCGTTGGATCCAGGAGGTAAAGCTGTGAAGCAGAGTGAAGACCTGCTACTGAGCCACCGAATATCATGATTCTCCCTCCAGGAAGGCTCACAGCAACGTGATCAAGGCGAGGGGGTGGGCCAACTCCAGCAGGGTTACAAGCTCCCGGCATTCCAGTGCCAGTGATGCATCGCCAGGATGGCTCATCTTCACTTAAGTCCATTGTGAATACATCTCCAGACCTGAGCCGTAAAGGGCCACTTTTAGCAAGACCACCAAACATCAGGATTTTCCTGCCGTCGTATACAGAGAGCGAGTGCCCCAATCTAGAAGGTGGAGTCCAAGGTGCAGGTATCTCTCTCCAAACAGGTCTTTCCATTGTTACATCTAAGAGATGGGTATCACTGAGAAGTACACCAGAGTCAGCACAGCCACCAGAAACCACCAGCTTTGATCCATCCAGTGTGCAAGAGCTATGCCATGACCGTGGAACTGGTGGTGCACGGCCAAAAATCTCACGCCATGTTGGATGTTTTGCATCCAAATCCAGAATGAATACATCATTGAGCAGGCCCTGGCCTCCACATCCGCCAAACAGAACCAACAGTGATCCATTTAGACATGACAGGCTATGACCCCAGCGGCCAGGAGGAGCTGAGCCCACAATGATGTGCCTCCATTCTGGCTTGCTGGCATTCAAGTCCAGCACAAATGTATCATTCATTGGCTGTGCGTTGACACCTTCCCCACCGAAAAGGACAACACGGTTCCCTACAGCACAAGCACTGAAGTTACAGCGAGATGGCTCCACTGTACCCCCAATTGTCAGTTTCCTCCAGGCAACAGCTTCCAATGTGGTCAACTCTCTTGCTAGCCGTCCCCATGCCAAACTTTTTGTTCCTGCCACATTCTCAAGAGCCCGAGTAGCCTCGCTGCCCCATGCTTTCTGACAAACCATTTTCCAAAGGTGATCATTCCTTGTCATGTGATACAAACGTTTACATACGGAGTTTACAGATGCTATATCCCTAGGTGACAATCTTGATAGGATCTTCTGGCACAGTACCTCATCACTCAGTTGGAAGAGATTAGAATGCTCAGAGCAAAAGTTACCCTTCCCTGTTGGACTTGATCGGAGAGCATTATCTGGTGCAATCCATATTGATTTCACAACTTCCTTCGCCATAGAGCCAGGCAACGGCCCCAAATCAACATTACAATCATTGAAGAACTGAATGCCCATATAGTGGGTTATTGTTTCATCATCTCCATATATGGGTTTTAGTTGCAGAGTCGTCATGAACGGGGAACCATCTTTCTTGAAATTCAGCAGATCACCCTGGAACTCAGTTCCTTCCTCTAAGCATCTCTGAATCTCAGTAACTACTACAGGATCAACAAGAGGGTGTCTCCTCTGAGCAAATGGTCCTCTGCATTGCAAAAACCGGCTGCAAAGAAAGTACCAAAATAGTTGTCAATAAGATGGGTCCGTTAAGCCATTTACAAGTAAATTAAGAAACATAACATGTTCAACCAAGTTGCATGATAGCCATAAATCAAAATGGAATCTTTGAAAAGTTGCACCAGATATATTACTTTCCCAAATAAGAATGTATCTTTGGCTTGCTAGCAAGTTGATTAGCATGACTGTACGCATTTCTTTTTGTTTCTGTCCATGCTCATATGTAAAGTGATAACATCAGCAAAGCAAGTTACGTTCAGGAGTTTCTCACACCTCACTATTCAAGCACCCTAACATTGGTGTGCCTTAACTACTTTAGCCCCGATAGTACTAAAAACCATCATCAATTAAGCCACTTCTACCAAAAGCTCCAACAATTATCTTGCATACGACAACATAGTGACATACTAGTGCCAGCATATCTACCATATGCGTCTCCAGGCGACTTCTAAACACCTATGTTATTACAACAGTTTACAGCGCTCAGCGCTCAAACAGGTTGTGTTTCCCGTCCTCTAAAACATTTCATTTTCATCCAAACCCCCTGCTTACACACACGCACACATTATTTCAACTAAAAAACTTGTAAATCAGGCAGGAAGAGAGCCCCTTGACAAGTACTCCCTACGTCCCATAATATAAGATGTTATTACAACCAATAGATGTTATTCAAACCAATATATATTATGGGACAGAGGGAGTATTAGTTACTGTTTCAGCTTTTACATTGGCGTTTCAATATTTCAATTTATCCTATCAAGAAAATATATTTTTTAAAATATTATGATGTTTTTTCAAGTAAACACCATTTCGTGAACATAACTCTCAAACATCATTAATCAAAAAATGATCCTTTTGCTTTCTGCGCATTTGTAAACTAATAATTAGACCTGACGTTAAACCAGTAATCTTTCTTACTGCTTCCCCTGATAGCATAACATTTCAAGCCTAAAGACAGTTGGCTAGCTGAATAAATTTTCATCTTAAATCAAACTTCTAGCAAATAAGTGATACTATAGATGTTTTTTCAAAGAATATTCAAAGGCAAATTCATCTGGAAAGGCGATTGGTGCACCACCCAGGAAAGTAGTACTAGAGGAAGTAGTGTACAAAAACAGAGTTAATTTACAATTGCTTGTAGGTAAATGGCTAACAGGAAGAGGTAGAACAGAACAGAACAGATTCCAACATTCAGGAATGGAACTATGGAAGTCTTGACGCTATAGGCTGTCTGTAACATTTTGGCCAGACGGCGACCATTGACAGACATTCTGGTTATTTCGCACTGTTTCAACTCAAAGAGGACTGGCACCTAACAAAAAGCAGGCAGGTGTTCCATCCCAAATCAATCTTGATATACCTAACTAAAAACAGGGCAGCGCCTCAAGACAAAGATACCATATCTCCGTAGTGCAGCCATAAAGTAATAGGCTGGTTTCATTTTTGTTAGAGGCAAGTTCTATGAACAAATAGACAGCTAACCAAAGATTGTCATGATTCTAGTTTCTATTTGATTGACCTGCCAACGGAGCCCTTAATAATTGGACTAAAATACTCTAACTCCTCCCTACGATAAGGCCTCCTTTACTGTTCTCACAAGGGAGGTACAAGTATGTATCTCCTCGTTGAAATCAATCAAATATATAAAGCAATGAAAGACTAAGTGGTTGCAACAAACTGTAGCTTGAACAAACGGTAAGCTCATGTTTCTCATGGCTGATATCAGCACCAAACAGAAATAAAAAAAGTTTAGTATAAGCTAGCTAACCCTGCAAACTAATCGAACTACTAGTCCCTTCTCTTTGTTCAACTAAATCATTCTCAACATAAACGGACACGCTGCGTGGGCGAGCTGAAAACAAACAGTAAGGCCATGTTTCTCATGGACCATTTTCCTAATCTGGCACCGATTGCTGGTATCAGCACCAAAAAGAAAAAAAAAGGCACCAGTACACGCTAGCTAAATTTGCGAACTGACTGAGCTGCCATTTGTTCCACCGAATCATTTCCAATCTAAAAACTAGTAAGCAGTATGTACTCAGATCCCCCACGAAGCATAGACGGGCACCACGCGCGGCATGAATCGTGATGTGCGGTCCAAGCTCGAATTCGCCACGTACGGCTAAGCCAGAATATACAGAATAAAGAATCGGGAACTGACCAGTTCCGGCCGAGCACCTCCTCGGCGTGGTACCCGGTGGCGTCCTCGAAGCCGCGGTTGACGTAGATGATGGGGAAGTCGGGCTCGAGCGCGTCCGACACGACGAGGCCGCACGCGCCGCCGAGCACCCCCTCGATCGCGAGCGAGAACCCTCCGCCGCCAACGCCCCCGCCCCAGGGCCCGACCCCCTCCTCCTCCTCCTCCTCCTCGTCCTCTTCCCCGCTGCCGTCCGAGTCGCTGTCCCACTCCATGGCCCCCACGGGAAGCCCCTATCCCATGGCGCGGGCGGCTGGACTGGTCTCGAGGCTCGCTAGGGTTAGCTCTTCGGTGACGCCGCGGATGCTGATGGTGGTGCTGGGGAAAAGTGGGAGTTCGTTGGGGGATTCGATTTAAATAGGCGGATTTAATCGGGCGGAGGATGGATGGGGACGAGGAAGACGAAGGCAAGGCAGGGCAGGAACGAGTGGACGACGCCCGGACGAGCAAGTGGAGGGGGACGAGAGGACGTGCGGGGTTTGGTTTCGGCGAGGGGCTCGCGCGATCTGGACCGTCCGTTGTACGAGGGTGGATGGCTGGGATCTGCTGTCTTTGGCCGGCGTGCGCTGGCCGGTGGTTCTCTCTGGCCACTCTCCTCTCCTGTTGTTGAGTGAGAGAGCACGATTCCACAAGGGACGGGGACAGGGTAGTGCGACCGGATGGATGAGTGGCTACTCCTTTCTTTTGAGGAAGACTTGTGTTTTCTTTTTAAATTTCATCCATCGATCTTTTTATTTATCATCAACAGTAGTATATAAAGTATAAAGAGACTAAAAGTAATAAAAATTACAAGTAGGTCCATAGATCACCTAGCGACGACGTCTACAAAGTGTACCACGAGCCGACCATCCTCATTCGCCGTAGCCAAATAAAACTTGTTGTAGTAGAGCTTGTTATAATAGACAAATATGGAGTCGTCGTGCTAAGAGCAACTTTAGCAGATACGCTAAGACGACTCCAGCCCGTAAAAGTCCCGCGACTTTGCGGCTCGGACAAAATTTTCTCGCCTAGCAGATCCCGTATCCCAGCCTGGCCCGTAAAATCTTTTACGGTGTCCCAAAAACACGCAACCGTGGCCGCTATATGTAGCGCGCGGAGGGGCGGTTGCGGGCAAACCCTTACTTTCTCCCCATCGCTCCTCCGCCGCGGCTAAATGCACCCTCCAAAAATTGAATCGACGAGCAGAAGCGGTAGCTCCGGCCTCCCAACCACATGATGTGGCCGGTACGAGGGTCAATCGGAATGGGGGCGGTTGCGGGCAAACCCTTACTTTCTCCCCACCGCTCCGCCGCCGCCAAATGCACCCTCCGATAATCAAATCGACAAGCAGAAGCGGCAGCTCTAGCCTCCCAACCACGCGATGTGGCCAGTACGAGGCTCAATCGGAATGGGGGCGGTTGCGGGCAAACCCTTACTTTCTCCCCACTGCTCCTCCGCCGCCGCCAAATGCACCCACCGTCAATCGAATCGACGAGCAGAAGCGCCAGCTCCAGCCTCCCAACCACGCGATGTGGTCGGTATGAGGCTCAATCGGAATGGGGGCGGCCGCGAAGGAAGCTCAGGTCATTGGATGATACTATGTTTTACCTTTTTCGCGATGTCTCGATTACCTCTTTCATCGTTGGATTTACCTCGTGATCCGTGCAATGCATGAGTTGTACATACTAATTCGCAACTAGGTTGTAACTAAAAATTAGCACAAATAGTAAGATGATCTGAGCCGCTTTTGTTGGCGCACGAGATCTAGACGCTCCCAAACGTTATATTGTTATATTGTCATATTTTTAAGGCATTTCTTTCGGTTTCATGGTTAACACGTTTAATACTCCCTCCGTTTTAAAAATATACGATGTTTTAGCTTTATAAAAAGGGTGAATCTAGACCCCTTTTAATGTGTAGGTTTATGTAGATTTAAAGTAAACGTACACACTAAAAGGGGTTTAGATACAGTCCTTTCATATAACTAAAACATCTTATATTTTAAAACGGAGAAAATACATCGCAACTGTCACATCGTCTATACCCATGCATGCATCCTTTTGGTGGCCATAAACCAAAAGGCAGAAACAAATTAATCTGGTAGTACTCCCTCTGTTCAGAAATATAAGACGTTTTAGCTTTGTGAATCGAATGTATCTAAACGTATTTTAGCGTATAGATTCGTAGAGATTTGGATGAACTTATACACTAAAAGTGGCTAGATACATCTAATTTACAAAACTAGAATGTCTTATATTTTCAAAGGGAGGGAGTACTAGTTAGCTAGCCTCCATCATCATCGATGTAATGTAAAACTGCCGTTGCCTAACGTCGCTGCGTCTCCTGGCCTGGTCCTAATGTAAAACTAGCACTCGATCGGCAAATATGCCAACGCGTTATGTTTACGTAGGCTTATCCACGGGGAGTTAGGCGCCGTATGCATCGATCCATGCAGAGGCCGGGTGCCTCTCCATTTCAAAAAAAAAAAGGCGCCGTTTCAAAAAAAAAAAGGAAAAAAATGGCAAGTTAGGCGCGTCCGAAGCAGCGCACCAAGCCAAACTGCATGCCCTGTTTGTACGTTTCCTTTCGAGCCAAACGAGCAGCGGCGTACGTACGAACAGCTTGGTGGCCTACCGGCAGTGCCGGCCGGGCGCGGCGGCCAGGGCCATGCTCGACCTCGAATTCGCTATACACGCACGCACGCACGCACGGACGGCCAACCAGAAGATCAGCGGCGAGCCGAGGAGACGGAGAGCCACTCACCAGTTCCTGCCGAGCACATCCGCGGCGGCGTACCCGGTGGCGTCCTCGAAGCCGCGGTCGACGTAGACGATGGGGAAGTCGGGCTCCAGCGCGTCCGACACCATCAGCCCGCGTCCTCCGGCGTACAGGGAATCCTCGATCGCCAGCGAGAACCCCCCGGCCTCCTCCCCCTCGCCTTCCCCACTGATGGAGCCGTCCGTCTCCTTGTCCCACTCCATTGCCCCGAGCGCGCGCGACGGGTCTGCTGGGGGCTCGCTAGCTAAAGCCAGGGTTCCAGCTCTATTTAAGCGGGAGGGAGAGGATGAAGACACAATCGGTTTTCTCCGGTTTAAGCATTTAGTGATGCTTCTTCCTCTCAGCGGTCGGACCTGTCACCTGTTTTTCTCAAGTTTAAGAAAACTCGGCAGTTATTTTCGGTTCGCTTACTTATCCGGTCCAGTGCGCTTAACAGACCAGCGGAGGCGCTGGTTCCCGATTTTTTCCGGTCGAACCGCATGTCCGGTCCGGTTTTTAAAACTATGACAGGTACACTTGGTCTCCGACCTCCTTGCTCCGTCGTGATGCCGAACCGCCGCCTGCCCGGAGATATGATGTTGTTGCACAGGTAGAAACACCGACAAAATCTTGTAGCAGTGGCTCCCGCCGCTGGTGGCGGATCCCCCAACCGCTCGCAGCAAAAGCGTCGTGGCCAGAAAATGTTGTCGTTGGAGAAGATGCCATAGCCGAAGAAGACGTCGCCCCTGTCGTTGTAACAGCGCTTTCCTATTGTTGTAGTAGTGACGCCCTGTCGTTGTAGCAAAACAGCTCTGCTATTGTAGCAGCGCCGCGCTGCTTGCCATTCCCATGACTGGTAGCAAGGTCGCATGCCCGTCGTAGCAGAGGCACTCTTCTATGGCAGCAACACCGCCATGCTATGGTAGTAGCGCCGCCGTGCTCTCCTTCCCCGTCGCCCACTAGCAGTGGCGGAGGCAGGATTGCATCTTAGAGGGGGCCAAACCTGATAATTTTCAATTGGGGGGGGGGGGGGGTGGGGGGAATAAGCTAATGAACGCCATGGGGGGGCCAGGGCCCCTGCTGGTCCCCTACCTCCACCACTGCCCACTAGTAGCAAGGTAGCTTGTTGTAGTAGCGTCGCCCTGCGGTTGTAGCAGAGCCGCCGACGACCACCGGTAGCAAGGTCGCCTGCCTGTTGTAGCATTGTCGCTCTCTAGTTGTAGCAGAGCCGCCCTGCTATGGTAGCAACACCGCCGTGCTCGCTTTCCCTACCGCTCGCACCACCGATTGCAAGGGATGACACCCATTGTAGCAAGACCAGACGCCTATTGTAGAAGGGTTGGCCATCCATTGTAGCGGCACCGTGGCCTCTCCTTTCTCTGTGTCTACGGCGACACATCTGGGGTCCATGTCGTGCTCCTCCTGGATGAGCACCTGAGCCAAAGATCGCACTGGCGAGAGCGAGGGCATCCGTGTCATGGTAGGAGGGTCTTCGGGGAGCGGGAGAGTCACTCGAGGTCGAGTTGGTTCGTCCTCCACGACAGCTGGGACGAAGCCGCTAGGGCTTCCCGCGCGGCGGCTTGATTTGAGGTGTATGATGGCGGGATCAGCGAGGAAAAAGGCACGGGGGCTCCTTTTTGGGAAGAGAGGAGAGGTGCTCTAGGTGGAGGCATGGAGAGAGGAGGCGGAGGCGAGTGCTAGGCTCGTGGGGTGGCGAGATGTGCAATGAAGGGATAAGGAAGAAGCCCACACGAGGGGACACACATCATGGGTGGGTCCCTCCACGCGGGCAAGCAACGACCTTGGCCGTCCGGGTGGCCAGACTCCGTGTTGAGTGGGCAGTGGGCACAGGGTAGTGTGGCTGGATGGCTGACTGTTAGTCCTTTCTTTTCATGAAGAGCATTCACTTTGTTGTCTATATGTCATCTCTTAGCACTATATGTCTCATCACATATTTAGGAATATCTGTCGTTGAAGATAATACTAAAAAAAGACCCACTGTACATCTTGTTTTATCATCATATCATGATTATGTGGTATGTATAAGATAAGACTATCTTATCAACCACTGTACATGCCCTTACAGTGACCTGTCCATTTGATTGTCTATAAGAACCTTAAAACCAGTTGGATGGTTAGGAGGGCAGTGGTATCCTAGCCCACCAGAGTTCAAACCCCAGGTTTGACGCTTTGGTATCTCGTACAGGCGAAATATTTTTTCAGTTGGAGACGACGTTCCCGTCGATAGCGAGGCGCCTACGGTGACTTCGTCAATCTCAAGACCAGCCGGCTCAGTCTCTCGAAGATGCTCATAGGGGTAAGATGTGTGCGTGTGTTCACAGGGTGAGTGTATGTATATATTATGAGCTTGTAATGTGCTTCTTAAAAAAACAGGAGTGGTTATATATGGCCATGGGACGGAAGAGAAATAAAAGACTACCTGTTCCAGACACCCATCATACAACGGGAGAACAGTCGTCGTTAAGTAGCGAAATTTGTGGCAACAGACCGTCATTTATTTTGCAGATGGGCTAACTCTTTCTGATCGTTCTCTTTCCTCCACCTAGGAAAATATCCTATCTGACCTGCATTACAGCTGATTAGATGCCGTTGTACACGTCCTTGGCATGGCGAACAGAGACATCTGAAAGTATCGGCACAGTGCTTTGCATGGCGCATTCCCTGGTAGGTCTATTCTAGCCTTGAGACATGTGAAAGTATCGGCACAGTGCCCGGTTTGCTTGACATGTGCTGAAGATATACAACATCTTATGTTCGCATGCCTTAGAGCGAAGGAGGTTTGGAAGACTCTAGGACTATCTCGGGCTGCCTTAAGAAGGTTCATAATTTTAACTCGATAAATTTTGAACATTGCCCAAGCGAGGCCAACCAGGTGGCGCACCAGCTATCTAGGGAAGCTTCTACTTCAAATTATGTTATTAGTTTTTTTTTGCGAGATTTATAATCATCAATAGCACTAAAAAGAATCAAAAAATAATAAAAATTACAAATAGGTCATTGAACCACCTAGCGATGTCTACAGACACTAGCGCGAGCCAAGGCGCGCCGCTGTCCTCGCTCCTCTATCACCGGATCCAGACAAAGCTTGTTGTAGTAGAGCTTCTTGTAGTAGACAGATAGAAAATCGCCGTGCTAAAACCACAAAAGACAACGAACGAGAGCAACAACCATCGTCAATGATGGCAACCGTAGATCGAAAGAGGCTGACATAAAAACAAACCACCGAACACGAAAACGGACCGGATCCCATAAGATCCGTCGGACAAACGACTACACGCGCCCTCCGTCGATGCTAGATGCACCACCGGAGCGAGGATAGAGCGGGAAGGACCTTATTATGACTTCAGAACATAGCCATCATCTCAACATCCCAAGAAGACATTGAAAAACAGGCTAAAAGAGGAACAAAAACCTCTCGCCGGCAAGAAATCGTGGTCTGCCACGCCTCCAAGACCCTAGGGCCATCGGAGACAGAGGACCGACAAAGTCGCCTGCGAGGGGGACGGAACCCTAGATGAATTTAGGCTGGCTCCCGATCGCCTATCGCCTGGTGGCGGCTGTTCGGTACACAAAATTATGTTATTAGTAGGGATGCTGGTCCACCTAGGTTTATAATGCCTTGTGTAATCTAGGGCGTAACTTTGTTGGCTTCTAAATAAAGTGCCGCATGGCTTTTCCCTAAAAAAAAATTGTACATGTTTTCCTTGCGTGCTTGGGCTATCCACGCCACACCACGCATACGACGTCTTGCCGTGACGGACGGCAGATACCCGTGTAGTATATTTCCACGTTTTGTAAATAGTGAATGTTCGTGCGTTGCCACGGATATATTATATTTTACTAAATGCACGTGTAATGATACATACAATAGCGGCTTAATATTCGGAAAACGAAATATTATAGCTTTCACAAAATGTAACTGGATAAATAAACTATATTTTAAATCATAGACATGACCAAAAAATCACTTAAGTCATATCGTAAAACTACAAGGTATTTTCTTAATTCTTGTTCATTATGATAGCTAAGACATTATGATAGCACTTAACTGAATTGGACTAAATTGTTCGGATACCATATGTCCCTCCCTGTATCTCTTATTTTTATGGTCTCATTTTTTTCTCCGCGATAAATTAGCGTAAGAATGAATTCTATATCGGTATCCCAAATTAATAATTGAAACCAATAGTTATACACCCGTGCACTTGCCAGGGAACAAAAACATTTAAAGAGCCAATATGTCATGCTTATCTCATGATTCAAATTGATTTCATGCCCACGCGGTAGTATGGATTAATTTATTAAATATTTTTAGGATATGTAGAATTTCATGTTGCTTCACCGGACAAAATGTCAACTTGTAAAGTAAACCAATGTTTAAAGTCTTGTACTCCCTCCGTCCGGAATAAGCGACGTAGATTAAGATTCAGATGTATCTATACACTAAAACGTGTTCACATACATGCGAATCTCGACAAATGCAAGTCACTTATTTTCGGACGGAGGGAGTACCTCAATTTGGAGATTTGAGGAAAGTGCTACCATATATAAATTTGGCCTAGCCATGCATGAAAAAATAATGAAGAAAGTGAACAAAGCAGAGAAGAAAAGAATTAGCTTTGCGCAAGCATGGAGGGCGTAGAGAAGCAACTTGCTGCAGCCTGCAACAACCGCACCTATGTTCCCTTTCTCGAGCCCCATGTAGTCGTGCACGATAGAAACCAAATTAACCAGTTCAAAGGAGTGTGGTAGCGTTTTTGGTAATGGATGAGTTGCAAATCCAAGTGAAGCCATCCTATCTCCATATAAAGTACATCTGCTCCATACAAACTCCAACGTATCTCCATGTATGTGAGATATCTGAATTCTATAGGGGTAGACAAACTAAACTGTACATACAGATGTTTAGTGTCTAACTCAACTGTGTGGACAACTGTTGGTTTGTGGTGGATGGTGAAGAATTCGGCCGCTTGATAGGCGAGGTGGCGCTGGCCCCGGATCCAGCGTTGAAGATGCTCGGAGGGCTCCTCCGGCCGATGTTGCATAGCAGCAGGCTAGATTCAGTCTTACGGGCCGGTGGTTATTGTGGCTCATTGACACCTTATGGCCAGAGGTTTCTTCAGTGCCAAAGTGTGGACCGACTCCTGGTGATCTACTCCTTCTCCGACGACGAAGGATTTGGGTCCTTAGTAGTTGCGGTGATGACGGTTTGCAGCTGTTCAACCATTTGTTTTCTTCTTGTTTTCTGTTACTTGTATGTGTTTCATTTTTGTATTGCTACAGTTACAAATACAAGTAATGTATGGCATACATATTAAAAAAAACTGCTACCAGTGCCCCCGCCCCGATTCTCTCCGTCTCCTCTCGTCTAGAACGGATTCGTCCTTCTCTTTCATCCTGTGGACTTTATTCATCCTGTGGACTTTATCTCTGTCGCCTGACAAAATCCGGCGAGCTGGCACCGACCCACAGATGTTCGAGCAGCTGTCCAGCCTGACCACGCTGTCGGTGTAGAACAACAACCTTACGGGCAGGATCCTGCGGGGCTGAGCCGGCTGAAGCGCATATACCACCTCAACCTGGGCAAGAACGGGATGGACGACGTCGTGCCCTCCTCAGGCGTCTCGGACAGAATCTCGACCTCAACGGCAACTCAGGCCTGTGCACCGACGACGACCGAGCCGTCGTCAAGGATTTCCACGTCGGATCCTGGCGAGGCGGAGGCGGCTGCGGCAATAAAGACGACGATACCTCCGCCGCGGCCGTTGTAAGAGCGACCAGGGGAGACGTCGCGAGGAGTAAGAGCAACGCGGTCTGGTCCGTGCTGCTCAGGCCATCGGCCTCCATGCTAATCTGCACAACATGCCGTGTGTCACGTCCACGCCAGAGCAGCCTCACCTACAAGCTTTCACCTCCTACATGGGCCCGTTGCATTGCTGTTGTTGCCGACCGCCGTGGAGACGGTCCTAGGAGGCAGCCAACGACTATGTCCATGGCGTTGATTCTTTATTGGTAGTGCTGATAAGTTTGGTATAGGATCTCTCGAGACGTTCTAGCAACAATTGACCATATCATAGGATTCGACGGTACGAAGGGGGCTGGGGCGAAGGTCGCCCTCGGCGTTCATGAGCACGGACCTGTACGTGTGGCAGGGACGGTTGCGGGGAAGGATCGGAGCAGGACGACGATGGCTTGACCCGCGGCAGGTATCATTCGTCTTAGGGCTTAGATCTCGCTTACGACGGCGTTGCACACATCGAAGACATGGCCGCCTGCCATGACCAGCAGAAGTAGATCGTGGATGTCCGGCCGACACGCAGGGAGGCTGCGGTAGAGACCACGCAAGAGCCGCCGTGGTGGTGGCGTCCGTGCAGTCAATTCGCGGGCCAGAGCTGCAACGCACGGTAGGCGGAACAGCGGTCGTGGGAGATGAATGGTACAACTATCGCTGGAGATGGATGGTCTCGTCTTTACTACGATTGCGGTAGATGGACGGGCAATGATATCCCCGTGCGAGGGGTAGCTGCTATACAGTGATGGTACGTGCATATGTTCCATATACTCGTAAACATATGTTTCGATGTTTAGATGGAGTTGGGCCCGGTCCGTGTTGACACATATACTCGTAAACATACGTTTCGATGTTTAGATGGAGTTGGGCCCGGTCCGTGTTGACACTGCGGGGACGGACGAAAATCCACGATGAAAGGATGAATCGTACTACGGTTGAAAAAAGACATAACAGACGCGGAGGGAAGCGTACTCAGGTGGTTCCATATACTCGTAAACATGCGTTTCGATGTTTAGATGGAGTTGGGCCCGGTCCGTGTTGACACTGCGGGGACGGACGAAAATCCACGATGGAAGGACAAATCGTACTACGGTTGAAAAAAGCCATAACAGACGCGGAGGGAAGCGTACTCAGGTGGACGGAAACGTATTACGACCAACTTACCTCAAGACAAATTATAGTATAGATGATTGCGATGAACTACGAACGAACTGTCTGAAACTTTCCACGAATGTTTCAAATTCATATCTTTGCGGTTTCGATTTTGTGGTTACCGTTCAGCGGGACGTGTTATCAAAGCAAAAACTCGCATAAACTCAGCTCTTGTCGGTCTTTGTAAGATTTGGCTGATAAGAGATCTGCTAGAGATGCTCTTAGCGATGCCAAGACAGGCGGAAGCAAAATACATCACCTAGTACTAGCATAGTACTTCCTCCGTCCAGAAATAACTGACTTAGATTTGGCTAAATTCGAATGTATATACAGTATAAGGCAAAACACTTGCCAAGTAGGTACGAGTAGTACTAGAGAAATCCTTTGAAATCCTCCCGTGAGAAAAAAGAGGCGGCGGCTAGGGTGAAAACCCTAGCAGCCGCCACGATCTGCTTCGTCCTCGCCGTCTGCGATCGAGTATCGACGGGTCCCCACCTCCTATGCTTGCCGCTCCGGTGGCGGGAGGAGGTGGGGACCTCGGACCTGCGCTCGACGGTGTAGAAGGTCCCTAAAGTTAGAGTTTGGTCATCCGACATCGTCGTTATGGTGGATATGGCGGCGTTGTGCGAGATAAAAATAAGGTATACCCGCCTCCTCTTCCACCTCGTCGGCAACGATCCTGCTGCTGGCGTTGAGGAGGGTGAGGATTCGTCTGGTTGCCGCTTTCATGGAGTGGTGGATCTCGTCCAGTCTACGTGTGTTCTGGATCTCGTCCAGTGTACGTGTATTTTAGGTTTGGTGTTACACGTTTCGGATGAATTCAAGGGTTCAATGGCGACAACTTCATCTCTGGAGCGCTGGTCCTTAGGGACACGTGCACAAAGACTTCCCGACTGTCATCAACAACGGCATGCCGGCTCCGGTAATGGAGCGGCGCTTCGGCGGCTCGCTCTGGCGGCAGTAGTGGTCGTTAGGTGGTCCAAAGACCTTGATATAATTTTTATTATGTTTAGAATACTTTGTAATTCTTATGAACTCATGAAATAGATCCGGATCTTTTCCTAAAAAAAATATATATATATATACAGTATAGACAAACTCAAGTCATTTATTTTAGACGAAGGGATACCGTCGATCGATGCCAGCGGACCGAATTCCTCGACGGTAAGGCAGCGTGCCTGACCTTAATTTGCTCACAGCTGTTGGAAAGGATTGTGGTATTCTCCACCGTCTGCATCGGGTAAGCAACTTCTCTAGAGCCGCCGATCTGCCTAATGTCGCTGCGTCTCCTGGCATCGGATCCACTCAGATCTGCCAAGCCAGTCCGTGGCCGGTCGTGGTCGACCTCACGCTTTGCCCTTTTTCCATCGACAGTCCAAACTAGTGGCACTTGATAGGCAAAAAGTGCCAACATAAGAGACTACTATTCAACTGCCCGAAGCAACATCAAGATAACAGCACCCTGACACACGCTTTGTTTCATTTGGCTACTATTTACAGAGAGAAAACGGCGCGAACAATACGAGACTTCAAATTACGAACGAAAATGGTAAAGCGACAAGAACCGATCGATCAAAAATTATTCGCATACGACTACCGAGTAAGAAACCGTGTGTCATGTCCATCCTAAACCGTGCGTGATTGAGAAAATCCCGAACATTTCACCCAAAGAAAATTGTGGGTGATAGATAAACATCGGAGACGTTTTAAGCGTGAGCCAAATTACATGGAAAAAGTTGCGACTATAATTGCTACTACTTCTCATAATCGTCGCAGATGTAGATGATCTCCTTGCAGGTGGATCCAGAGGCCTTGGCTTCGCTGGCAGCGGCCATATTGTTGGCCTTCGCCACACGCTCTCTGTCTGCCTCTCGTTTCTTCTAGGCGAAGTGCTCCAACAGCCTCGCCTGCTCCTCGAGCATCTCGTCCTCCTTCTCGGCTTGCCGCTCAGCCCCTCCCCCCCATTTGAGCTATGGTGAATCAGCTTCCGAAGTCGCAGACTCCGTGTCCTCATCGTCCTCCAAATTAATTTTGTACTCCTCATCCGAGGAGGTCCAGCCGGAATACGAGGGGTGGAGCCTCCGTCGTGGTTCGGCTCCTTCTCCCTAGCCTTTGGAGCGTTCAACTCCTTCACCACCAAGGAGTCCCAATCATCATGGCGGCGCTTCTCCGACGGGCACTGTCTGATGCAAGAAAGGCAAGTGAACTTCTTGCTACGAGTCATGTCGAAGTGTGTCTACAGTAGAGTAAGGTGTGTGCCAAGATCTCGTGGTGACTTTGTGACGCTCGTCTGGTAAGCTGCATCATCCCCAACACGTAGCACATAGTGGAAGAAGAAGAGGCTACGCATGCGTCGTATGGATTTCGAAAAATAATTTATGACTGACCATGTGAGAAAGGACGCAGAAAATGAAACGGTGAAAAAATGAGGCAACATAGCAAATACGAGGCACACGATTCATGAGAAAATAATTGTGAGGATGCTTTGCTTATAAAACACGTTTCTAATTTTGGATCGTGTACATAATATTTATTTTGTTATGGTTCTGGAAAAGCCTTTGGTGCGAAAACCCGTGAAAGGGTCTGCCTGCGACGGACATACGATCGAACTTTAACATCAAGTAGCGTATCATCTATTAAAACAGAAACAAAATAATACTCTCTCCATCCAAAAATAACTGACTCGAAATACAGAGTTCAGGACTCCCCCTCGCGTCGTCTCCTCTTAAGGCGACAGGAGGGGTGAAACTCTAACCCTCCCCCGCCACCGCCTCCCCTCCCTGCTCCCCCCTCCTCGCCATCCCCTGAGGCGGCTGCCTGCGAAGACCAGCAGCCCTGGTGATGGGGACTGCGGGGATTTGCTCGCGGAGCCCCCTTCGAGGCGGTTTGGAGGCAGACAACCTTGCAGTACCCTCTGGTCACTTTCCATATCTCCATGTTTCCATGGTGGCTCATGACCATGGTGAGAGCGTTCTGCGCAGCAGTCCGCGCGTAGGACATGTTCCAGTCCCGAACAAGCTGCGGCATCTTCTTAGCCTTGTCCCGCACCTGAAAATCCGACATGCTTGACATGTCTGGAATCCTGAGAAACTCGCCAATGTCCTCAAGGGACTGGTGGAAGTCATGCAGAAGATCACCGACTTGGGTAAGCCGGTGGGTGCGGGGCTCGGAGGAGGAAGAGTCCGTCAAGTTCAGAGGACCTATACACAAAACAAGTCAATAAAAATCCGACATTGATGAAAGTCGAAGAAATGATAAGTCAGACAGATGGAACGTACCAAGAATGACGTCGTCAATCTTGATCTTCTCCTCCCGGAGACTCTGGAGTTCAGCCCGGAGCGCCTCGGAGATGTCCTTCTCTCTGCCAAGCTCATTCTTGAGGTTCGAGATAATTTTATCTTGAGCAGCGATCTTGCGATCACGCTCTTCAGTGGCCATGGAGGAGGATTCCAGGACTTGAGCTATGCTCCTTTCATGATCCGCCTTGAGCTTATCCAGCTCTTGGCGAAGGGTCTTGAGGTTCTCGGCCTCTTCAATCATAGCGATGGATTGTTTCACCAGCGCTGAAAGTCAAAAAGGAACAACAGTTCAGAAAAAATTCGACATTGAAAAAAAGCAAAGGACAAGGTTTGAATCTCGAAATGTTTACCTTCAGCTTCATCATTGGCTACCTTAAGTTCGGCATTTTTAAGCCGGAGAGCCTTGATCTCTCTCCGCTTATTGCAGACATTGGTCAGTAATTCCTGGTTATAGGAACATACTTTCTGTAAGTCAGAATACCCAAAGTCAGAAAGCTACTTAAGACTCGGGCTAATATTTTTTGCTAAATATCAGCACGAGCCTTGGGGGCTACACTAGTTCGTTCTTTGGCATCCTAATGAAAGCATAAACCCGGATTCTATATCTTTATGCTTGGGGGCTAGAGGATATGATATAACATAATGTAAAAACAAGAGTTGGAATTCCGACTTAGATATTGCTCGCGGGTGAGTTTGTCTAAACCCGCGTTCACTTCAACTGCCACCTTCTCGGCAAGAGTAAGAGGGATCACTGGGGCTGTTGGAAGCTCGCCGTCCCTAATCCTCTCGTCGCGAAGGCGGACTTGAGCAAGAAGGTCGGAGAACTTGACGTCCTCTGCTTCTTGCCCTTCCTCTTCGGGGGATAAATGGCTTTTGTCTAGGACTTGCCTGGCCAGCCGCTGGATCTCCTCTGCAGATTTCCGGGACAGGCCAAACTTGGCAAGTCCCGAATTGCTGATGAGGTTGTCGGTGATGACTTCAGCCGAGGGATCATTACCCAAAGAGAGTTCACCCTTATCTTGACCTGACGCACCCATGGTGACGTCAGTTTGTGACCCAAGGATCACAGGCTCTGTTGGAGGAGCCGGATCTTCTGCAACCACCGGAGAAGGAATGATCGCCGGAGTTGCAGAAGGTTGAGGGGCAGGAGTTGGAGGAGCCACGGCAGGGGAAGCTATGGTGAGCTTCGTCTGTCGCAGGGGCTTCGAAGGAATCCCTTTCCCCTTACCCTTGATGAGAGGCTTTGCTCTGAGAATGTAATAAAGTCGGAAACATTACATCTCAGAAAGAAATTCGAGAAAGGTACAAAGGCGGAAATTGTGAATGAAAGTTACCTCTTCACAACAGGCACTTCCTTTGTGCCAACGGCCACTGTCGGAGCTTTGCGCTTCTTGAGCGCAAGGTCTGGCAATGGGACCACTTCAGTCTCCTGAGAAAACTCAGGAGGATATCCTTCGAGTGGAGCAAGCTCCAACTCGGGGAGGTCAGCAAGCTGAAAACAAGAAAGCATATCAGCATTGCAGTATATAAATTAAAGATTGAAACACATAAAAGGTGTATTGATGGAGGCTTACCGGCACCACGGGGTTTTCCGCCATGTACATATCTAGAGAAATCTCCGGAATTCTCCTCTCAATCTGCTTCTTGATCAGCCACTTGATCTGGCTGATGTAGCCTTGAGTGGTGTAGGATTTGGGGCTGATGCGGAGGGAGTCTTTTTTGGAAGACGTGATGGAGTGCATCAGTCTATCCCCGTGGTACTGAAGTGGCTGGATCCGACGTGAGACCCAGCACTGGACCAAGTCGGATCCCTTTAGACCCATGTGCTTGATCAAATATTCGATCCTCCTCTTCGAGAGGATCAGATCGTTGGTGAGAGCCAGAGCAGCCTCGTCCCAGAAAGGCAGCGCCGTGGCGGCTCCGTCGACAAAAGCCGGCAAAGCAGTAGCTTTGCCGGGAGCCGGAATATCCCTATGGTAGAAAAAAGTGGTTGGCCATTGTTTGACCGAGTCACTGGCAGAAATTTTGGGATATGCCCGGTCACGTCTAAGTGAAAAACTAATAGTGTTGGTGATGTAAGGAACACCGGCAGTGATGGAATTTCTCCGGACATGGAAATAGTACCGGAAGAGAAGCAAACTCGGCCTAATGCCGAGAAAGCCCTCGCAAAGCGATGCATACGCACTCATCTCTAAGAGAGAGTTGGGAGGAAGATTGTGGAGTTGAACTCCGTAATAATCTATCACCTCGGAGAAGAACTCCGAGGGAGGAAAAGACAGACCTCGGTCGAGATGGGTGCCGAAGTGAACCCGCTCGCTGTCGTGCGGGTTGGGGACGGTTTCGCCGGAGCCGCTCCGCCAGTCGCCGGCGGCGAGAAGCCCCTCCTTCTCCACGTTCTTGAGGCCGTCCTCATCGATGGCGCAGGAGATCCAGATTCCCTGGAAGCTTTCCTTCTCCGTTGCTGCTTCCGCCGTCGCCGCCGCCGCTGCTGCCGCCAAACCGGAGGAAGAAGATGATGAAGCCATTTCTCGGGTGAGAAGATGACCTGAAAGTGGCGGTGCTGGGAGTTCTGTGGGGGGAAGGACGAGAGAGTTCTAAGCGCGCAGGAGGATTGGGAGGAAATGAAACGGCAAAGACTGGTGGAAAGAAGAAGGAGAAATCCAAACCCCTTATATCCACCTAACTGCGCCAAGATTCGTGCAAATGCTACAGTGTAACCGCCACATGTCATGGAAAGAACTGGAAAGGACCCACGCGATGATTGCGTCTCCTCGATCTCCACGCACGCATTGAAACGGCGCCTCGGTTCCACGAACCGCGGACCCACCAACGGCCGTGCTGACGGCACGCCTGTCAGATGACGTGACTTGACCATGCTTGTGTCAGGTGGCGTAGAAACCAAGTTCCGGCTTAGTTTAAAATCAAGCTGGAAAATTCGAGTAACTAATTGATAGGTCCGACTTATTTTTAAGACCCGGATCGTATTTTTTGTTGTGAAGTTTCAGAAACCCTTCAAGATTCTGCAAGCCGAAGATCAAGCTAGACGATGATAAATCCGACTTTGGATCTTGGAGGCCTCCGGGGGCTGCTGTTGGGGATATACTTTTCGGGTATCCTCACAGTTCCTCGCTGACCAGAGTGGCCCGCTTCGGGTTAGAGCTTTGCTTCATGGGCAACCCAGTCAGGGAGAGAAGACGGAGTCCAATCCGGCTACGGGAAGGCCTAGAAGACTTACCGACTTAGGCCCATAGTGTTACTTGTAGTTCAAGATGTACTCTGTAATCAACTCTTAGTCGTAGCCGGAATGATCTCTCCTGTAAACCCTAGGCCGGATATCTATATAAGCCGACCTAGGGAGATCCTTTAGGGCATAACACAATAGTCTACAATCTCAACTCGCACAGGCGATACCCTTGTAACCCATATTCTGGCTCTGCCGTATTACTAGATTGCTAGCAGGAGTAGGATCCGTCCAAAGCCGGCGGATTCGAACCTGGGTAAACTTGTGTGCTCACCGTCCCGGAATACCGTATGTCTCACACCCCTCTCTTCCGCACGCCTCGAGGACCTCCTCATGGCGTACTTGTCCTCAATCCGACGACATCATGGAGTACAAGAAAACATGCTAGAGTTTCAAGATCTAGCACCGAAGCTGAATATAAAGCTCTAGCAAATGCTACAGCTAAATTGATATGGGTTGAAGCCTTGCTTGGTGAACTTAGTGTTCAACTAAAGGTAAAGTCTTGTTTATGGTGTGATAATTTAGGTGCTATTTATTTATCTACAAATCATGTTTTCCAATGCCAAAAACAAATACATTGAAATAGATTATCACTTTGTTCGAGAAAGAGTTGCAAATAAGATGCCTGCCATCAGGTTCATATCAAGCAAAGATCAAGTTGCAGATGGTTTTACAAAGGCTTTGGCAGTTAAAGATCTGAATGAGTTTAAGCATAATCTCAACCTTTTAGAAGGTTGTGATTAAGAGAGCCTGTTAGATTTATATGTGTCATGTCATGTAACATCCTTTGTACCATGTTTTTCCTTTATATCCCGTATGACTTATGAAGTAGTACTCCCCGTTTTGCACGATAGGACCTCTTGCGATCGATCGTGTTCTCCCTTTGTAGTGATCGATCTCCTCTATGTACCGGCCATAAGGCGAATACCCCTATTGGAGGCCGAGCTACACATAGCTCTATATCCTGGCCATCCATCTCCACTTTTTGTGATTTTTGTCTTTTTTGAAAAAACTTAAGAAAATGCAAAAAAAATATGAGCACCACACATCTGAAAATTTTCAATCTCAAATTCCTTATATTTCAGGTGCAGCAAAAAGTTATTGTTCACGCCCCAGATCTAAAAATTTCTCTTTTTGCTGAGCCCAAAATATAATGTATTTTACCACAGATTTTTGGCACGCGATATACTGTATATCATGATCTACATGCCCATATTTTTCCGTATTTTTCGAACCTTCAAATTTGAATTTTTCAAAGTTTCGAAGAAAAAATTAAATGGCTGAGTATAGCCTGGGTCCCGTTACACCGCACTCCCACGCAAGGGCCCTTTTCTTCCTCATATAAGAGCATATGCACTCGACCCCCTAAAGGCCTCCTAAGAGTGAAATGAGGGCGCCGGTGCAGAAAAGCCCGCCTAGCCCTCCCCCAAAACCAAAATGGCGACGACGCGACCCAACTAAACATCCGGCGCCCCTAGGCCGAACCCAACCCAAGGGGGGGGGGGGCAATCGTGGGGTGCCAGCGCAACTTGAAAAAGCTGGTGGGACACCAAAATCTTTCCTCTCTTTCCCCTTCACAACTCCAATCTCCCCTCCCGTGCGCCACCTGCCGCCGCCACCATGCCACCGAAGAGGTACCAAGCTCCCCGCACGTCGGCGCCTGCGAAGAAAAGGAAGACCGACAAGCAGCAGCCGAAGGGGATGACCAACACGGAGTGGCGTTCGACATCCAACACCGGCAGGCGGAGAACGCCAGCCGCCAGCTGTGGGAGAAGAACTCGAGGCTGCATAGGGCGGCGGAGGCGCAGGCATCGGAGGCCCACACGACCACTCTTGCAGTGCAAAGGCGACAACCATGGCGGGAATGGCAGCGCCGTCCTACAGCATTGGCATGCACATCCTCGGAAGCTAGAGCAACGTCTCCTCTTCATCGTCGTCCAGCACGTCGTCGTCCGGCCAGGCGAACACATCGCTGCATCTCACGTGTTTCTCGCTGGGCTACAATGACTTTGACCCGCTCGGCGGTTTTGACCCCAAATCTGTCGCCAACGACACCTCACCGGCCCATCGCCGCCTCCCTCCTTTCAATGGCGGCGTGCCGCCACCACGGGCTGCCTTCACCCAGTTTGCCGCAGGTGCAGCAGCCAGAGCGCCCCCAACCTATTCGGTGGGACACACCACGGCAACTCCATCATGGACGACATCATCAACGGTGGCTCCGCCCACGCCTTCACAAAAGAAGAAGCTGATGCATATGCGAACGAGGAGGAAGATGGCGGTGAGCTTTGGCAGGACGAGGTCTACGCGTGCGCGGAGCCAAAGGCGGAGGCGAAGGCCGAGGATGAGGTGGTGGAGGTGTCGGTGACCATCGCGGCTGACCCGAAAGTGAAGAAGAAGGTGGTGGAGGTGGAGGGGAGAAAAGGAAGAAAGGAGGCAGCGACCGTAGCCCCAAGTGGAGCTCGAGCGAGGACGAGTGCCTCACCGAAGCTTGGAAGACCATCAACATAGACCCCTTCAACGACGCCAACTAATACTCGGACTGCTATTGGAAGAGGGTGAAGGCGGCGTAGATGAGCGGCGGATCTTGGATCCCTACTTCAAGTCCTTGTGCCACGACCGCAACGACTGCGACATATATCATTGTTGGGCCATGATCCAGCACACATGCAACAAGTGGCACGTCGTCGTGGAGGAGGTGCACCGCGTCCATGTCAGCGGCACCAACTACGACGATCAGGTAAGCAGCCCCCATCACCACCCACTCCTGCCCATTTGAAATTGTGTCCCATTGTTGGTATTGTTCATAGATGCGCGCCATGATCGCCGCCTACCAAGAGGATAACAATGACAACAAGTTCAAGTTCATCCACGTCTTTGCATAGATCAAGGGGTGTGACAAGTGGGCGGAGACACGGACCGCTCTCACCAAGGCCAAGACCACCGCCTACGACCCCGGAGCGGCACCATCGACGGCCTCGGAGGGTCGACCCGTTGGCCACAAGAAGGACAAGGTCATGAGGGACGTGGCGCCGGCCATCGAGAAACTACACTCGCCCATCCTGGCCTACACGGCCGTCGCTGCTGCGCACGCCTCCATGGGGTAGAGTAGGCCACCAGGTTGGAGGAGATTGCCGCATCAAGGTGGGCATCGGTCATCGAGCGGAAGGACATCAAGCTCGGCCTCATCAAGACCAAGGTGGTGGCCAAGAAGAGGAGGGAGGACTTGGTGATCTTGCTGGTTGACAAGAAGGACATGGGCGATGAGGTGAAGGCGTGGTGTGTTGATCAGCTCGCCTTGATCCTCTCCGAGAGCTGAGCGGCCGCCAACCAAGCCAGCACCTCGACACCGGCGACTGCGACCCTGATCGGCACCCCGGCCAGCACCACCGTTCTGCCACCGGCAACCCCGGAGGTGCCTCCTACCGCGGCGGATGATCTCCCCCCTTTTGATTTACGTGTTCCTCACATTTGAATGTTTAACTTATGTTGTGCCCGGTGGCGGCAAACTTATGTTTAACTTCTGGCGACCATTTGAATGTTTGAATTTAATTGCGATTTGGGTGGGGGCAGCGGCTGGGAGGCGGTGACCCCCGGTAGGAGGTACCCAGTGGCGGTGTCAGGAATTGAACTGAGCCGGGTCAAACAAATAAGCTCTAAAAAAATTATATAAAAAAGCAAGTGTATTCAACATGAGAAATGTCCAAACAGATTCAATTTTCATATTTCATCAAGTACAACTACAAACTCACTAAGGTACAAGAAAACTACATACAAAATAGTGCTACATTTGCTAGATCAAAGATTTCATGAATTGGTCTCTGAACTCCAGGATCGGTGACGACATTTGCTAGATAAAAAAATTCAGGAACATTTGCCTACAACATTGAAAACAAAAATGAAGCGTGAGCAATCTCACTATTGCCTACACATAACAATCTTGCGTGCCATGTCATATTGGAAACCAATGGCCGGTGATGAAGTCCATTTCAGAAAACAGGCTCATAAGTGAATGCATGACCATTATAGGATGAAGCTATATTAGTCATACCAGGACATAAATATTTCAAGATAATTTGGTGTTGAAGATGGTGCTATGGCCGGATTGCAGCAAACTTCCACATTGCAGTAGTCTCGACAGGAACAACATGGTTAACTGATGAACTGAAGATCTCGTAACAACAAGTAATTTGGAGTACTAACACACCCTAACCTTCTCATCAAAACAGTACTAATTGGCATGCACATTTTCAACCAGGAATCAAGATGTCTTAGACAACATAGGAGGCGCCCTCCCAGATCAGTGAAGAAGCCAAACTACTACAATACAAGGTTCGGACTCTAAATGGAGTAGCAGTTCAAGAAATTTAAACTAACACTAGCCAAGCTACAAACCTACAAGGACACGCGTGGCAAATCTAATCAGTCCCCTGCTGCAAATTACTAGACAATTAGACATCAAAACTGAAAACTGAAATTAAAGGGGAAAATTCAACCTCGTAGTGTGCCCTCTTGTGCCTTGCTCCTGCCTCTTCTTCTTCAGCCACAAGCGTTCCCTCTTCTTCTTCTTCTATCCAGCCGCCTCCTCGTTGGCGTTGGCGTTCAACGCATCTCAGAGTTGAGGAGGGAGGCAGTGAGGAAACCACAGACGGAGACTAGAGCAGTGCCGCAAAGTCGCAAACGGAGACCAGGGGCGAGGCAGGGCAGCACCGCGCGGGGCGCCAGGGGAGGACTCGAGGGCGGGTCTGCACCACTGCACGGGAGAGGAGCGGCGCGCGTCGCTGATGTGGCCGCCGAGGAAGGGGACTAGGGATCAGGGTGGGTTGGAGTGGGACGGGAGTCATGTGACAATTTTTTTCTCTCCTTACCAATTCGACGCGTACGGGGCTGATCTTGATTTTTTTATCTCGCTCGATGTGAGGCGGGTCGGCCGACCCGGCTCGACCCCTACTGGCACGTCGATGGAGATACCTGTGCCGGCGGACCCATAAGGCCAACCACCAAACCCCGTATGGTGGGGGGAGGGGGGAGGGGGCAGGGGAGGTTGGAGATGCTCTAACACATACACGGAGCCTCCAACGAGGCTACTGCTTCTGCCACAATCAACACGTCCGATACTAGACTTTTCACTTTTCAGGGCAGAGTCCATTGGATGTTCACAGACTGACAGGGTGAGCTGATCAGCCAAAGATTATTCACAGGTTCACAGGCCAAAAGACTACGTACTTCAGATAGGTGGTGGTGGTAGTAATGTACAAGTCTGAACCTCCTAGGGTCAGGTTCAGCTGAGAGAGCGCAGCGCGGACGCCTTACATATTGGGCACCAGTTCTTCTGCAGGAGCCACTGCCGAATGCAGCACACGTGGTACTGGTGCTCGCACCGCAGCCTGCCGACCTCTTCGCCTTTCAAGAACTCCTCCTGGAACAGGAACAGCAAACCATATTCATTTTCTTTCTCTTTTTGAAGGAAAAGGCAGGGCTACTGCCAATGCATTTCAAAGGAGAATAGTTCACATATTAGACGGAACAATAAAGGAAAATATACCAGCAAGGTGCTGGGAACAGAGTGACTCTAAGGACTAGCCAGGATCCTCGGGCGCCAGGCCCGGAGCCGGGAGTAACCTCGTCCATCAGGATGTCCCTCCATTTCTTTTAGATGTAACCAGTTAGGTAATTAAGAATTGACTATATTCATTTTCAGGAAGGGTTTACAGGCCAATTAATCCCTCCGCTTCTTTTACATGTAACCAGTTAGGTAATCTCTGTAAGGCTGTCGCCTTTTTCTCCCAAGAGAACCAAGTGGATAATCGGCGTTGTTGGAGGAAGCTTCAGACGACACGTTGGTGGGTATACTAGATGGTGTTTTTCACAAAAGTTATATTGTAGTACTACTTTTTCTGAGACTGATGTGGTAGACTTCTCTTTCTAAGTAGATGTGTAAGAATCATTAGTAAGGTACGAGAAGCAGGGATGACGCGAATGCAAGTACTAAGAAGCAAGTAGCTAATAAAGTAACGGGTCATTGACAGGCAGCAAGTAGCTAATAAAGTAACGGGTCATTTTCATGATGAGACACTTGGGATATATACTCGGCAAAAAAGAGATTGGGATAGTGGGCTCATGGCAGTTTTAAGAAGTGTTCTCTTGGTGGTTGTCAGGAAGATTAATCAGGACATTGAACGCAGAAAGTCAACATATCCATCCAGTTGGTAGCCAGGAAATCAAGGACGATGTAAAAGCAAAGCAATATTCAATATTGGATGAATTTTTATTTTCTACCCTGTAGAAATAATAGAATCCGATTGGTGATTATTTACCTGGCATATGCTGCACTTGATGTCATCTACTATTGATGTGTTTACTTGTGCAGCCACTGGTCTATATAAACGCCTTCTGATACATTTGGCAAACTGTTCTTCAGAAAGAGCAGTACTTACGGAGCCTATTCTCTCTTCTAATGCTAATAGTTCCTGTTCAGAAGAAGGAAAAACAAATTAATCTTGAATGAGCATTCCAGATGTTGACCATCAAATACTATCAAATTTATGCAAATCATAGAGGGAGTGAGAGAGGAGGAGTTTCTCAACGAGACCCACTTCCGTAATGAACCCCTTTAGTCAGAAGTATATGTGACGAAAACAATACCTCATAGGACATGTTGTCAATATCCATCCGCATGTCGCTATGCTGATCATGAGAGGCGAAAGCACTAAGTAATAGATTTGTCTCCAGTACCCGCAGTTGCTGCTAAAATTTTAATCATGTTCAGTGAAAAAGTAGTCTTGAGATATTTATGAAAATGATGGCAAACTCACTAACCTCATAAGTCAGCTCAGCTTCTTGTTCAATCCTGTCCAGCGCTAGTAGTACCTACATACAGTTATACAACAAAGAAACACTTACAAAACCTCCTTTGGACATAGAGCATAGTCTTTAGCAAAAGCATTATCGTCATGACAGATTCAATCCTACACAGAACCTGTCTACGAAAACATAACTGTAACCAACATTAAAAAATTGTTTTGGAAAAAGACCTCTGCAATGCCGTCCATGTTTATGCGTCTGTGACCAGCTCTCTCCCCCAAGCGACCACGGAATGTTTGTGGGGGAGTTTCCTCAAAATGAGAGCTCGATGTTCTCCTGGCGGTCCGAGTACTTATTCCCTGATGACTGGATGAGTAAATTGCATGAGGTAGTTGCACAGAGAATGGTCTTGTGGAGCTTTCTGAAGAAGCCTCTTCCACAGAAAAATGTGCCCCGGCTGACTGTTGATTCCCCGTGGTAGACTCATGAAGAGAAAGCATGCCATCCTGTCTTTCCTCAGACATCCTGAACCTACTGTCCTGGGAAGTTCGCCTTGTCCTTACTGATACAGCTGAACCATGAATATTTCTACTGCGGCTTCCTAATGTTTGTTGCGGAACTGATTGATTGGCACTTCTGATTCTAGGACCACTAACACTAGGATATATTGTATGTGAATGGCCTAAACTGGATGGTCCACTTATGACCCTTGATCTGGAAGAACTTTCTCCAACAGAAACTCTCTTTCTAATAGCATCAAACCTCCTGCTATAAACAGAATCAGATGAAGATCCTGATGGCAGAACATCAGAGTTTGAAGTGCAGCCAAGGCTTCTAAGACCGTGTGATACATGTCTCTGTTCCCCACTACTAATAAGACCATGTGGTGGATTCACACCATTGCTTGGAGTCCTAGATATAGTATGCTGATCAGTAAATGACGATGAGCAAGGATATCCTGGTCTACCTAAATTCAATTCCTTAACCTTCTGTCTGTGTGTTCTAGAACTTAGTGAAGCGCTCCTTCCCAAGGACCCAGCTGTACGTGTAGGTACATCTGAAGAACCAGCAGAACGAGAAACCTCGGGATCAGGTGCTACCATCTGGTCATCTTGGGCAGTTAACCCTTCTGTCTCGGCGTGCACACCACCTGAACTCCAATTCTCTACAACGATTTTCTTATGACCCTCCTCCAGAAGCCTGGCATCGGCATTTCTTCTACTAGTTTCAACAACGTCAACCCCTTCCAACAGAGACTGCCTCCGCTTCTCCTCACCAAACTTCCTTAGGGGAACTTTCAACGAGCTTCCAGACATGACCCTTGAGCTCGCAGATTTGTACGAAGCATGTAAATATCTCGGCCTGTCCTGATTATCAGCCAGCCTAGTTTTCGTAGGATTGACTCTTGCGGGGCTCCCCTGTCCACCGGTGTTCTGGCTGGTCGTCTCTCCAGGACTTTGATTCCTCGGAGAGATGCCAGAACCTCTTGTGAGAAATCCAATGGCTGTTTTCGATCTCCTACTTAAATACTCCTCCATGAAACCAGGTGGCACTCCACTGAATACCGAGAGAGAGGAATAATTTCCAATGCCGAGAAGCCACGATTTGCAAAGATCAACAAGCAGCAGAACCTGGAGAATGGATTCCAACAAATAAATAAGCAAGAAGACAACAAAAGCAACAGAATATATATTTAAGAATAACATACAGTCGAGCTGGGTGCAAAACGAGGCATAAGAGCATGCCACCTCAACGTCATCTTATCGAACACATAAAGGGGCCTCTTTCAATACCAGTACGTTCTCTCCCCACACACGCCCGGGATCCCATCCCAGTCCGATATACATACAGAAATGAGTGAGATGAAGACACTCGACAAATTGTACAACTACTATCTTGAGCCGTGAGCATATATTTAATACTGCTAAGAAACAAAAAACCAACAACCAGGTTAACATATCGTTGATTGGTGTGCTTAGCTAAGTGGCCATAGAACCGTGCAAGTCAGAAACAAAATCCTACAGGAGTAGCTGCAGACGTCCCTAACAATATGAGATGAAAGATAATGCAAGATCATGATGTCATTGACAACCTTTACAATGCAAACTATGTTTGTCAAGATAAGCTTCACGGAAGGATTGGGACCACGCCCCACGAATCATGACGTGGTCATTGGCGCCCTGACATCACTTGTCTATCCACCTAGCGTTTCCTCTGAACCGTAGCGGAGCATAATCAAGTAAACCGTCAGCACCGATAACTAACTTTTCTTTTACAGAACTGCTACTACTCGAAATGCCTATTCCGTTAAAAAAAAAGTAAGCGAAACCGCAGCCCAGTTTAAGATTTTGATTTTCTGGGCGTAAAGGTAATTTTTCGATCGAAGCTATACCCAGGATGGACCAAAAGCTTTCAGTAACATTTCCGAGCCTAAAATCGTGGCTGGTCACTGTAAAATCTATCCAAAAGAATAATTCAAAATCAGGCAGGTTCGCGGCCAGCCGAGAGGTCGCCCCGACGTTCCCACGCACAAGTCGCGGCGTCGGGGAGAAGGAGCTTGTGATCCTGGAACGGTCGTACAAACACAGGAACACAAAAACAGAAACGGGACGGGAACGGCGAACCAGACATACAGCGGCGGCGCATTCCGGTTGTGGAAACTCCCCCGAGCGTCGGAGAGCGAGGAGCGCGCGCGGCTCGGCTGCCTCGAGCGCAACGGCGGCGGCGGCCGGAAGGGGAGGAGACGCCGAGGAGAAGTGGGGAGAGAGAGGGGGGTGGGGGCGCGGCTGGGATTCCTTTCCTCCTCCTTGGCAGGATCCGAGGGGAGATTTAAGTGGAGTTTAACGACAGCAGAATTAACGGGTCGGGTGCTTGGGGAGTGCGTGGAAGTGGAATCTCACGGCTGCCCATTTCGGAGTGCTCCCCCACGTGTGCGGTGCGCGGGGCCCAGCGCTCAGGGTGGTGGCGCTAGGGTACACGGTTCCTGCGGAGTAGGCGTACACGTGACGTAAAAAGAGGATTCCGCAGTAGTAGGCGAAACAGTGCGTGCACATTATGAGCAGGGCGCGCTGTGACAGAGATCTTTTTTTTTCTTGAACAACATGACGACGGAGGTTTCCATGAAGTTATAAGGGCAACATCGACGGCCCTCGCAAATCGGACACAGAATCCGTCCGGTTCGGTCCATTTGCGGTGCGAAGGACAGTTCGTCTGGGTTCGGGCCGTTTGCGGTGCCCTCTGCCGGTCAAACTAGGTGTTTAGGGTTTGCTTGGGTTCTAGCCTCCACGGTGATCAGTTTATATAGACTTAGCAGAATATAATACATGGTATGTACATGTACACAAGTCGTACGGTTACCTAACTCTAGACCGTTTCTACAATCTGAACTTTTACAAACTAAATTCAAATTGGTGTTCTAAAACGGTTTAACATCTGCTGGGTAGCTGGCTTAGTAAATACATTACATCAGCTAACTGATCATCGGAGGAAATAAACCCGACTTGAAGAGCTCCAGCCGCTACTCACTCACGCACAAAATGGAAATCAATCTCTATGTGCTTCGTACGAGCATGAAACACTGGGTTTGTTGTCAGGTATGTAGCCCCATATGGCCTCAGCAGCGCCGTTTGCCAATGATTTGTATTCTGCCTCGGTACTAGATCTCGAGACAGTAGGCTGCTTCTTCGAACTCCAAGAGATCAAGTTCGGACCTACAAAGATGGCAAAACCTCATGTGGATCGTCGATCATCAACGCATCCAGCCCAATCCACATCCATGGAAATACTGATGCCGGTAGACGAAGACTTCCGAATGTGCAGCCCGGTGTTGATAGTGCCCTTCACATATCGCAAGATGCGCTTCACAGCTTCCCAATGTACCTCCATTGGTTGTGAGAGAAACTAACCCACCTTGTTGACTGCAAACGATATATCTGGCCGAGTGAGAGTCAAGTACTGGAGTCTCCCAACTATACTGCGATACCGGAATGCATCATCGATACCCAATATATGTCCACTGTCACGTGCAAGCTTCTCGCCAGTGGCCAGTAGGGTAGAAGCCGAGTTGCAATTCTCCATATTAACCCGGTGTAGGAGATCTAGCGCATACTTGCGTTGGGTGATATTCATGCCCCCGGAATTGCAGGACGCTTCTAGACCAAGAAAGTAGTCCAAAGCACCAAGGTCCTTGATGGGAAAGTTGTCCGAGAGGGAGGCCACAAGCCGATCCACTACAGCAGGAGTAGAGCCAGCGATGACGATGTCGTCAACATACACAAGCATATAGAGCTGAACACCGCCTTGAGAGAACATGAACAAGGAGGTGTTGGCCTTGGAGGCCGTGAAACCAAGCTGCAGGAGATGCTCACTGAGACGAGCATACCAAGCTCGTGGGGACTGCTTCAGTCCATAGATGGCATGCTACAATTTGCAAACATGAGTAGGGAACTGAGAATCTTCGAACCCCGGGGGCTGCTGCATATAGACCTTCTTCGTCAGAAAGCCATGAAGGAAAGCATTGCTTATATCAACTTGACATAGACTCCATCCTCGAGAAACAGCCAAGGAGAGTACTAGGCGAACTGTCGCTGGTTTCACCACGGGGCTGAAGGTGTCCCCGTAGTCAATGCCTTGTTGCTGAGAGAAGCCGCGAGCAACGAGATGGGCTTTATGCTTGTCGATGGAGCCGTTATGACGATGTTTAGTCTTGAAGATCCACTTGCAGCTAACCAGGTTTGCATCACGAGGCCGAGGCACCAATGTCCAAGTGTCGGTCTGACGGAGTGCAGAGAACTCAGCAGACATAGCGTCACGCCATGCAGGTTCCCGAAGAGCCTCTCGATGAGAGAGAGGAGCACCGAAGAAGGCGCGTCGTCGAGTATCATAGCGGATGGTGCCATCGGTGTACTTCTTCTCGCGGCGAGTGTCATCCCAGAGACGAGTGGTCATGCCGTGACCATGAGATGCCGTGGTAGAAGACGCAGCCTCGGCAGGCTGTTGCACACCCGCGGCAGGCTGCCGCACACCCACGATAGGCAGAAACGCTGCCGCGACAGGATCGGCATCAGAGGAGGCAGTGATGTCTGCAAGTGCACAGATCATTTGTAGCTAGTTTCGAAGTATAGATATCGATCCCACAGGGAGCCCAAAGGTAAGTGTTTACGGGTGAAGTCTATGTCACACCCAAAGTTGTCACATGTCTTCAAGTGAATTGACTGCAAGTGTTGAAGTAGGAATGAGTTTTGATTAAATGAGATATATTTAAATAGAACTAAAATGTAAACTTTAGAAATATAAAGCATAAAAGTAAAGAACGACTTGGTTGTTTGTTGTTTACTGCAAATGGCAAAAGATGGCGCGAGAAGATTCAGTTCATGGTGATAGTGACTGTGCCAGGTGGATGAATGATAATGTAACAATTATAATCTTATAAATATATGTATAGGCGAGCAACCCATAATTAGCCAGAACTCCTCTTGGTAGATTTCATCCCAACTTCAATAATCCTAATAGCCTGTTACCAAAACCATGGTCAGACACTAGATGATTAATACCCTTCAGGTCGCTTAGTGATTAAGCTCCTTGGATCAGACTAATACAATAACCATAGTGGTTCATCGTTATCCTCGAGTCTACTAGTTTTCCGTTGATATCCCCGTGTCACCCGGGGGTCGACGGTCCACTAGCGAACAAGATCTTATCTACGTAGAACAAAACATCATGTTGTATGAGCCCTTAATTGGACAACAAGCATTAGGCATCCCACAGATAGTCAAGCACACATAATATAATAATTAGTATAAATCACAAAATAATGGAGAATATATGAAGGCACATCACAGCTCACCAATCCCCTACATCTCTGATGGTTGTGATATACAACACTTTTTAGCAATATAAATTGTGTCATTTGCTTATCATATCATGCTCCATCTAACTATTTCTATGCCTAATATGCATGATTACTTGTTTTTATTAAATTCAATATGAGTTTTGGACATTTAGTAGTTTGTAGAATTTTATCTCTTTTCCTTGTCTTTAACATGTGTGTAGGTGTTGATGATGATTATGGACAAAACAAAGGCAAAAGGAACCAAAAGAGCATAGTATGGAGGAGCTGCAGGGACCAGACTTAACCATTTGAGAGGTTGGAAAAGTCAATTTCTCCAACTTCTCAAAATAAAGATCCAATACAACAGGGTTGTATCCCTCGACGATACGAACTCAACGATCCCAAGAACACCCAAAACGGAGTTCGTATAAATAAATGGCGGCCAAAATACTAAAGTGGTCAGACGTTTTAACGAGCAACTATATGGGAGCTATATTTTTGGTCGTATAGCTCCGACCGTATAGTTGCCAAAAAGGTTAGAAACGACGAGATTTCGCCCTAGAAAAGCTCCAGAACCTTCCCTAAGTCGTATGAAGGTATTGGGGGAACCCTAGGGCACCCCCAAGGCCTATATAAAGGAGGGAGGATCCAAGAGGAAGCATCCATCAACCATATACAAGATCTAGATCCCATCTACCGCCTCCATGATAGCGCCATGCCGCCGTGCCGCCTCCATAGCCTCTCGAGCTCCACCAAGATCTAGATCTCCATCAACACCATCAAGCCATCCAAGCAAGAAGAGGAGGAGAAGGAGGACGCCGTCATCACCACGCCGACGCCACCATCACCGCGCCATCATCACCATCTCCATCGCTGCACTCCTTCATCCTTCCCCATCATGATCTTCGTAATAGGTTGTAATATTGCTTGAACCCCCTTTTATTAATGTTATGATGCTTTGAGTAATTGAAGTGTGGTGTATTCTTGTTAATTAATATGTTTGTGCGTTCTCTTTACATTGTTCTATTCATGATATTATTCTAGTGATTAGAGATGTCCAATCCATTGTTGAGGAGTTTACTAGGGAATCACGGAGTGTCACAGAACTTATCATTAGTCTCTACTCATCCATGGTACCTGACAACACCATGGGTAGAACTAATAGGCTATTTTCTATAAGTGGTTTGCGGAGGCAATAGGAGCTTAGGATGCACCGCCCATTAAGATTAAATTTCCTCAAAATCACTCATGATATTGTTGCAAATTGCTTGACCCCAAAGTGACATATGGGATATCTTGTGACTAGCACACTTGCTTAGGAGTACGGTTGTCCATAGAGCTTAATGCCTTGCTCTAGTTTACCTTGATTGGTCTTGTTACCTTAATACACTCTTCTTTTACAGATCACCCGTGTCCGGAGAGGGTGTGGACAGTTGAGTTGTCTAGTTGCCACTTACCAACGGTGGGAGACAACGGTATATGAGGGACCGCCACAATTATAGTTAACATCTATTCCATAAGCACTTATCATGCACACCGGTATACACAACATTACTTGAGGAATCATAGCATTAATATTTCATCTCATTGCTTTCACCTATTTTTAGTTTTACTTCTTTCTAGTTTTCTTCCAGTTCTAGTAGTAGTTATTACAAAACATCTTAAATTCATTTATCCTAGCAACTTATAGAATAGGATATTTCCAAACCACGGTTTGAGTGCATACGTGGTCACATTGACAACGCGGCTGCGAGGGTCGTTGTAACATCCCAAAACTTTAATCCAAGGTTATTAAGATCCAAATCATCAAAATTAGGGTTAACAAAAACTGTTCCAATTGAAATTATTAAAGCATTCATATGTGTGTGCATTTAAATAGGAGTTGTTTGAAATTGCCATGATTAAGTGATCCATTGCTTGTAAAATTATTCTTAGGTGAAATAAACATCATCTAGATCATTCCCAAACAAATCCCAAAGAAAAACAAATCAAAATGAACAAAAGAAGGAAATGGTCATTTGTGCCATTTTAATCAGCATGCCTACTTTGGCTATTCCTAGTACTCAATTCTTAACAGAGACAAATGTGGATATTTGCACCCCTTGCTAGTACATGTAATGATGTACCAAGTCCCACTTTGTGATCTGCCAAAAACTTACAAACACTAATTTTAAAATGACAAGTGAAAATTGAATCTAGTGTAGGTATCAAGATCACCTTATTTCAAAAACCACTCAAATGAGCTCCATTTTAAAAACCAAGCAACCACAGAGGCTTAAGCATGTGTCTAGCAAACCCACCAAAAATATTTTCAAAATTCAAAACTAAATTTCTTTCGACCATTTTCACAAACACTTGGTAGGCATGATTCACACCTAGTATTAGCTCACTGTTTTCTACAGGGTTTTACCACCCATTTGACCTCAAATCACTCCCTCTGTCTCCATTTGATCTAACCAAACCATAAACACCCCATCCCCTAGTCCCTAGCAGCAGCACCACGCCATCCCGAGGACATGCTCGCCGGCCAAACTTGCCAACGCAGCAGCAGACTGCCCCTCTCTCTCTCGCCATGTCTAGGAGCTAGAGCAGACCACATCGCCGCCCTCTGTCCCCTCCCCGAGCAGAACCAAGCCGTGGACCACCCGCAGAGCACAGCGCCCAGAGCGTCTACACCATGCCGAGCACGAGCCGGAGTGCCTCGCCCGACAAGCATGCACACGCGGCGCCTCGACCGGAGCCCGTACTCACCGCTTCGCCACCACCCCAGGAACCGCCCGGACATGCCCGTTTGCCGCCGTTTGACCCGCAGCCACCGCACGCCGTGTCGAACGCCGCCTCGGCCGCTTAGAGCGTGAGCACCACCCGACCGTTTGCCACCGTCCCTAGCCACGCATTTAAGCCGTAGCGCATCGCCAGGAGGCAGGCCACCGTCCCCTACCTCAAGCCATGCCGCTAGCACGCTGAGCAGCCCTCGCCAGAGTCGCCTGCCCATCCCTTTCGGTCGCCTCGTCGAGCTATAAATAGAGGCCATCCCAGCACAAACCACTCACACCATTGCACTCCCCTCTCCTCACTGGTCCTTCCCCACCTCTAGCCGGAGCAGCTCGAGCACTGGTTCGCCGGAATTTTGCCGGAGGAGCCCGCTGTAGAGGAGGAGAAGGCGTCATCGATTTCGTCCACCCCAGGAGCTGCCGCGACCACCGCTGAGCCCGCTGTCGACAACACGTTCGTTTGCCCGCCTCACTGTCATCGTTGGAGCCCTGGTATGCCCCCTGAGCACCCCCACCGAGCCGCTAGGGTTAGACCTCACCGGCGACCTGTCCGTCGTCGACGACGAGCCCCAGCCGTAGATCCTAGTTCTAATCTAACGGCCCACATCGCCCCGTACCGCTTCGCGTGTAAAGATCCGCTGACCGGTGGACCCTCCTGTCAGCTATCCTCTGTGTCGCGGAACGCCACTAGGCCGGCCCGTTTTATTTCCCACGCGACCCATTTAATTCAAACTTAGATTTTTCTATTTAGTTTAAACCTAGTTCTGTCCCTTAGTTTGAAAATCAATTCAGAGAGATTTACAAATCCAAATGGAGTGATTCCAATTGTGTTAGAAAGCTACTGAAAAGATCTACCCAACTCATTGGATTTAATTCAATTAGAGTTAGAGATCTCTCCTAGTAAAAATAACAAAACAGAAGCATTTGCACCTAGCAACATTTTTATAAAATCAACCATGATAGCTTTTGAGTTGATTCCAACTCTCAAAAATCACATTTCACCATACCTATCTGAATATGTAATAATATTAAGGTTTACATGCAGTGACTTTGGACTAGTACCAAAATAATGCTATACAGGCATTTCTAGTCACTTTAAATCATTAAATAATAAACTTAAACTTAAGTAAATATGATCCAACCCTTAAATCACATTACCACATGTTAGAATATGTGGTGATGACATGTGTCCACATGATCCCATATTTTAAGTGGTGAATATTAAATCTTAGTTAATTTTTCAATGAGTAGAAATTACTTTTCTTAAATAAAAAGAATGAAACTAGTTAATAAAATCTTGTGATGCTTGTGATGATAATAGATCATCAAATGTGTGCCTTATAGGGATAATTAGACTAGTTAAGTATTGTTTGGTGATTGTGTACTCCGTGTGTATTTATAGACGATAGTACCGACCAAGCTTTCGAGGAGGAGGAGTTCTATCAAGAGGAGGAAGAAAACATCAACCAATGCACTGCACAAGGCAAGCCACCATTAGCAATGCAAGCTAACCCTTGCAAGCTAGATAATCTAAGTAGATGCTTTAGGCATGTTTTGACTCTACCACTTTGACCATTACTGACCCCAAGTGTTATTTTCAAAGCTTTACTTCCTTTACTTTTCCAAAGTCCCCTACTTGTTTTGAAGGTAGCATAAAGAGTATAAAACTTGACCTATTTAGATAACTTTAGATGTCATTCTATGGCATGAGATTGACCCCATCTTTTCACCTTAGTGAACACTCTTAACTTAGTAGTTTTAGAGTAGATAAAAACTTGAGTTACTTTAGATGGGAACACTTGGTAAAAATGAATTATGAAAACCTTGGAATGATGAGTCATTCTATTGAGATGTTTTGACATGTGTTGAAGAACACAAATGGTTTATGATGGTGAAAATGTTGAGGCATGAGCCTTAACCCTTTTACAAAACTGATGGTTGGATTCGGATGTGATACCATTCCAATTTTACCGTACAACCACAATACCTGAATTGGGTAAGGCTTAGATGGAAATTTATATGCATTAGTATTAGTTCCCCCGCGGGAGAGGTTTGAGCTGAGGCTACCTCTCAATGTTGTCCACCTATGCAGTGCCCAAGATGATAGATGGTCATGGTTGGGAGGCCATGCTCATAGGAGAGGTGCTTATACTAGGGTGTGTAAAGGAAATGTTATGTTTGATTATCTGCATACTAAGTATGAAGATTCAGGGTTATCCATGACAGATGTATCGAATCTTGTGGTGAAAGTGTACCACCTCTGCAGAGTGTCAAACTATTCGAATAGCCGCGTCCACGGTTATGGACAGTTAGAATGGCCATACTGTTTCGTTGTCAGATGTTTTCAAAATAACTTATGAAATGATGAATCTTGACTTGACCACAACAGGGTTGTGGCTATGACACTAGCTTCCCAACTTAAGTGATTCTAGTACTTTATTTTATCTTTCTTTGCTTCTGAACTTAGCTTAGGTTTCAAACTTAACTTTATAGTTACACTTAGAGTTAGCACTTTAAATGTAGAACTATACTACTTGTTAGTGGTAGTTTGCGAGTACTTAAAGAGTACTCATGGCTTGTGTCCCTAGCTCTTCTCATGGCCAGACTATGAAGGAGACTACCAAGATGATGGCCAGCAGGACGGCTATGATAACTAGGATTAGCTGCCTTCGTCAGCATTGCCTGTGCCCTTGAAGATGGACCCCACCGCTACGCTTATCTTTTATTCCGCTGTTTGTTGTATTAAGCCTAGATCATGAGATCCTTATTTGTGTAAGACCTTATGTATGGTTTATAATGGATGATGTACTGTGATATCCAATCTAGTATGTCTCGCAAAAATGGTAATCCTAGGATTGCGATGGATGACATAACAGGCATCTGGGATTAAAAATCCGGGTGTTGACAAGTTGGTATCAGAGCCATCCTAACCATAGGAGACCCTAGTTGTCCGAACAAAAACTTAATTTCCAAACCAAAGTGAGTATTTATGAAAAATTATTTCCTCTCTTATCCTTGGGAATTCATTCTTTCTAAAAAAAATCATGTTCCTCAAAATTCTTACATTACTACTTAAAATTTGACACACTTGATCACTTCACTAATTTCCTCATCCTTAATTCTTGTAGATGGAGACTCAGTTCAGCAAGTTCTACCAGTTGGGAAACGGAGGTCAGTTGATCTTCAAGAGGGATCTGGATTCACTGTTAGAGTTAATGGGACGCCCACATCCAGAGTTTCTTGGAGCTCAACTTCCAGGACCCCCAGGAGGAGATTTACAGTGGCTAGTCACCGCTGATCTTAGAGGAATAATAGAAGCACCAAAGTCCAGGAGAATCCAGTTCTCCGTGAGAGAGAACAATTGTCTAGATGGATTAGCTAGGGCAATGCATGAAGCTCTCGCACGTCTATGTGCCCTCAGCGTCAACCAGATCCAAGGAACCCGTTTTGCTCACTATGCAAGATGTGACTTCATGGGAATGCCAATGGAGATGCCAAGTCATCCAGAACTGAAGCGCCAAGTGGAGAACCTCGACTTCCTGTTGTACGATCGTCAAAGGGAGTTGGACAATGCTAGGGAGTCTGCCAGCCACAACCATGCCATCGCAGCCCAAAAGGCCCAGACTTTCTCACTGCTTTTCAAGGATCGTCAGTCTCTTTGCCTGCAGTGCGAGAAGAAGGATCGCACCATCGCCCATCTTCGCAAGAAGGTGGCCGACCTCGAGAAGATCATCAAGGAGCAGGAAGCTCAACTTGCAGCCAAGGAGGAAGAAGAGGAGAGTGAAGACATCCAGGGAGACATGGATTCTTACCTCAGCAATGATGATGACTTTCTGGAGGAGGATGTTGTGGACTTCTACACCGACGATTAGGACTCCGACTTCATCGACGATGAGTAGATGCACTAGAGCACTGTCGTAGCATGAGATGTATCGGTCCCACTATATCGTAGCTTGCAGAATGGTTCTTCAAACCATCTATTTTCCTTTATTGTTGTGGTATGTGTTTGTATCGTGTGCTTGTTTGAGTGAATGAAATGAAGTTAGTTGCAAAACCTGAGTCAAACTCACAGTTTTAGCTTTGAAACCAAAACCATGAACCTTAGAACTTTCCCTCTTATCCCTTTATCTACCTCAATCTTCAGATGACTTGTGGAAACCAAGGAGGGAGCAGCTCGTCGCAAGACCCAATGCTGCAGATTATGCAGATGCTAGTTGCAGACCGTGAGGCAAGCAGGGCAGAATGCCAGGCCAACTTAGCAACATTGCAGCAGATAGCTCAGATGGCCCAAAACAACCAAGGGCATGGAAATCAGGACCATCATGGATCCAAACTCAAAAATTTCCAGAATACCAATCCCCCAATCTTTAGTACTTCAGAGAACCCACTAGATGCTAATGAATGGTTACAGACAATGGAAAACAACTTAGAAGTTGCAGTTGTTGAGGACAACGAGAAGGTTATCTTCGCCACCCACTACCTGGCGGGAGATGCAAGAGCTTGGTGGATTAGTATCCGTAATATGAACCATGGTCAAGTGATGACCTGGGAAGCCTTCAAAACCAAGTTCAGCCACACCCACGTGCCGCAAGGTCTAGTCACCCGACTAAGGGATGAGTTTCGTGACTTGAAGCAAGGCAGAATGACTATGGTGGAATACTATGATAGATTCCTGTCGCTTGCAAGGTACGCCCCTGATGAGATCAACACAGAAGTCAAGAAGAAGGAGAGATTCTTGAACGGACTGCATGATGAGATGCAGACTGTCCTCTTCAACATCCGCTTCGAGGATCTCGAAGAGCTAGTCGACTCTGCCATTCAGATGGAAGGGACGATAAATCAGGCAAACGACAACCATAAACGTCGTATGATGCATCAATCTAGATCCAGCAATCACCAGAAGTACCGTCCCAACCCCTCACAAGGATATGCACCAAGGAACAACCGACCCCCAATGTCTCGCCCAAGCTACCCAACCGTAGCGGAGGCAATGTGAAGTCTGGAGGAAACAATCACAACTCCGGCAATGCCAACAACTTCAACCGTGCACCTCCCAAGAACAACAACAACAACACTACACCCAGAACTGGCAGAAATGTTGTGCCTGTCGCAGTAAAGGACAAGTCCCAGATCACTTGTTTCGAGTGTGGAGTGGAGGGTCACTATTCCAATGAGTGTCCCAAGAAGACTACCACCACTACCAATGTGAATGCCCCAGCTCAACAGCAGCGTCGTGTTCAACCAGGGAGAAGGTTTGCTCCAGGGAACCCTCACAACCGCAACGGGCGTCTCTTCCACATGAACGTAGAGGAAGCCTAAGAAGCGCCAGATGTAGTGCTGGGTATGTTTTCTGTCAACTCAGTTTTAGCAAGGGTATTGTTTGATTCGGGAGCATCGCACTCATTTGTCACCAAAGAATTTGCATGCACCAGTAAGATTCACCCAACCAACTTGAAGCATGTCATGATAGTTCAAATCCCCGGTTCAACAACCAAAGCTAGAAAAATTTGCAAAGTTGTGCCTATCAGAATACATGGAATAGACTTTTATGCCAACCTGATTGTACTTAGAACCAAAGGATTGGAAGTAGTACTAGGTATGGACTGGATGTCAAGGCATAAAGGAATGATAGACTATGCTAAGAAAGCCATCACCATGACCAGTAGCTCTGGAGTCACAGTAGAGCATATCTCTGAAACCCTACCCCGTCAATTCAAGTGCAACAAGAGTCTATCCCTACCCACCATAGACCAAGTAAGAGTTGTCTCTGAATACCCTTGACGTATTCCCAGATGAATTGCCAGGTATGCCCCCGGATAGGGATATTGAGTTCATTATCGAACTAATCCCTGGAACCGAACCCATAGCCCAGAGACCCTATAGCATGGACCCCTCAGAGTTAGTGGAATTGAAGAAGCGGTTGGATGCCATGTTAGCAACTGGCTTGATTCAACCAAGCGCATCGACATGGAGATCACAAGTGTTATTCGTCGACAAGAAAGATGGAGGCAACCGTTTGTGCACAGATTACAGAAAGTTGAATGATGTCACCATCAAGAACAAGTACCCCTTGCCAAAGATAGAGGATCTATTTGATCAGTTGACTGGAGCTTAGGTATTCTCAAAGATTGATCTTAGGACTGGTTATCATCAACTTAAGATTCATGCAACGGATATTCCAAAGACCACCTTTACTACTCGTTATGGTTTATACGAGTATACGGTTATGTCTTTTAGATTAACCAATGCCCCTTCTTATTTCATGAATCTCATGAATAAGATCTTTATGAATTTCCTAGATAAGTTTGTAGTTGTGTTTATCGACGGCATCCTTATCTACTCCAAGTCAGAAGAAGAGCATGAGCAACATCTGAGAATCATCCTAGAAACCCTGGGAGAACATCGGTTATATGCCAAGTTCAGCAAGTGTGAGTTTTGGCTGAAAGAAGTAGGATTCCTAGGACATATTGTGTCTGCTGGAGGAGTCTCTGTTGATCCCGCCAAGATCAAAGATGTCGAAGAATGGGAAGCCCCAACCACTCAAACCCAAATCCATGCATATCTCGGATTAGCGGGATATTACCGCAAGTTCGTAGAAGGATTCTCGAGCATCGCCAGACCCATGACCCAATTGCTAAAGAAGGACAAGAAGTTTGAATGGACTGACAAGTGTGAAGCCAGTTTTCAAGAGCTGAAGAAGAGATTGATATTAGCCCCAATATTGATCATGCTGGACATCAAGAAGCCGTTTGATGTATATTGTGATGCATCCAAGATTGGTCTTGGATGTGTGTTGATGCAAGAAGGCAAAGTCATTGCCTATCTGTCTCGACAACTGAAGCAGCATGAGCAGAACTATCCTACCCATGATCTTGAACTAGCAGCTGTAGTTTTAGCATTGAAGACATGACTTCATTATCTGATGGGTAATCACTGTGAGATTTACTCAGATCACAAGATCTTAAAGTATATTTTCACTCAGAAGGAGCTGAATATGAGGCAAAGGAGATGGATAGAGTTAATCAAGGACTATGACCTTCACATTCACTATCACCCCGACAAAGCCAATGTGGTAGCGGATGCTCTTAGTAGATTGCCGTGTAGGCTAAACACCATGATCAAGGAGAAGCAGCCAAGTTTGTATGAAGAGTTGGAGCAGTTCAGAACTAAATTAGTTAGCAAAGGATTCTTAGCTAGCATTGAACTTCGACCCACTTTGATTAGCCAAATCAAGGAAGCCCAGAAGGGGAATGAAAGTATCGATGGAATCAAACGTCGTATTGGTACAGGAAAAGTACCTGGATTCACTGAAGACGAAGAAGGAGTTCTGTGGTACAAAGGACGTATCTGTGTGCCAGCAGATTCGGAGCTGAAGCAGGTCATCATGCATGAAGCTCATGATACTCTTTATTCTATCCACCCCGGAGGAACGAAGATGTATCAAGACTTGAAAGAGCAATTTTGGTGGCACAAGATGAAGAGAGAAATCAGAAGCTACATCACCAAGGGTGACATCTGTCAAAGAGTCAAAGCAGAGCATCAGAGACCCGCAGGACTGTTGCAACCATTGCAGATTCCGGAATGGAAATGGGATTCCGTCGGAATGGACTTTATCACCGGTTTGCCTACTTCCAGTAGGGGAAATGACTCAATCTGGGTCATAGTTGATAGACTGTCCAAGGTAGCCCACTTTATCCCAGTCAAGACAACCTACCAGAGTTCGAAGCTAGCAGAACTGTATATTGCTAGGATTGTTAGTCTGCATGGAACTCCCAAGACCATAGTATCCGATCGAGGAACCCAGTTTACCTCGAGATTTTGGCAGAAAGTTCAGGAAGGATTAGGAACCAAGTTGAATTTCAGCACCGCTTATTAGCCGCAAACTGATGGATAGACTGAGAGAGTCAATCAGATCCTAGAGGATATGTTGAGAGCTTGTGTTTTGGAGTATGGATCAAAATGGGAAGACTGCCTGCCTTTCGCAGAATTCTCATATAACAACAGTTATCAAGCTAGTTTGCAAATGGCACCATTTGAGTTCCTATACGGAAGGAAGTGCCGTACCCCTTTGAATTGGTCGCAAGTAGGAGAGAGTCAGATCTTTGGACCCGACATTCTCCGAGAAGTCGAAGAGAAGGTTCACAAAGTCCGTGAGAACCTCAAGACCGCCCAATCTAGACAGAAGAGTTATGCTGACAAAATAAGGAGAGACCTGACTTTCAATGTCGGAGATTTTGTGTATCTCAAGGTTTCACCCTTGAAGGGAACACAACGCTTTAGTCTGAAAGGAAAGTTAGCCCCCAGATATATCGGGCCCTTCAAGATTCTGAATCGTCGAGGAAAAGTATTGTATCAGCTGGAACTACCTGAAGAAATGTTAGCCATTCACAATGTGTTCCATATCTCGTTACTTCGCAAATGCCTGGAAGTGCCGAAGAAGACTGAAGTTTTCAAGAACATTGATCACCAAGCTGTGGAGATCAACAATGACCTGACATATCGTGAAGTGCCCATCCGTATCCTAGAAGAAGCTCATAAAACCACCAGGACCAGGAGTATCAAGTTTCTCAAGATTCAATGGAGCAACCATACCGAAGATGAAGCCACTTGGAAGCGAGAAGATTACATTAGGACAGAGTTCACATATCTCTTTAGTTCCTAGTTTTCTTTGTAAATCTCGGGACGAGATTTTGTTTAAGGGGGTAAGGTTTGTAACATCCCAAAACTTTAATCCAAGGTTATTAAGATCCAAATCATCAAAATTAGGGTTAACAAAAACTTTTCCAATTGAAATTATTAAAGCATATGTGTGTGCATTTAAATAGGAGTTGTTTGGAATTGCCATTAAGTGATCCATTGCTTGTAAAATTATTCTTAGGTGAACTAAACATCATCTAGATCATTCCCAAACAAATCCCAAAGAAAAACAAATCAAAATGAATAAAAGAAGGAAATGGTCATTTGTGCCATTTTAATCAGCATGCCTACTTTGGCTATTCCTAGTACTCAATTCTTAACAAAGACAAATATGGATCTTTGCACACCTTGCTAGTACATGTAATGATGTACCAATGCCCACTTTGTGATCTGCCAAAAACTTGCAAACACTAATTTTAAATGACAAGTGAAAATTGAATCTAGTGTAGGTATCAAGATCACCCTATTTCAAAAACCACTCAAATGAGCTCCATTTTTAAAACCCAAGCAACCACAGAGGCTTAAGCATGTGTCTAGCAAACCCACGAAAAATCTTTTCAAAATTCAAAACTAAATTTCTTTCGGCCATTTTCACAAACACTTGGCAGGCAGGATTCACACGTAGTATTAGCTCACTGTTTTCTATAGGGTTTTGCCACCCATTTGACCTCAAATCACTCCCTCTATCTCCATTTGATCAAACAAAACCATAAACACCCCATCCCCTAGTCCCTAGCAGCAGCACCACGCCACCCTGAGGACATGCTCGCCGGCCAAACTTGCCAACGAAGTAGCAGACCTCCCCTCTCTCTCTCTCGCCATGTCTAGGAGCTAGACCAGACCACACCGCCGCCCTCTGTCCCCTCCCCGAGCAGAACCGAGCCATGGACCACCCGCAGAGCACAGCGCCCAGAATGTTTGCACCATGCCGAGCACGCGCTACAGCGCCGCACCCAACAAGCATGCACACGCCGCGCCTCGACTGCAACCCGTACTCACCGCTTCGCCACCACCCCAGGAACTGCCCGGACATGCCCGTTCGCCGCCGTTTGACCAGTAGCCACCGCACGCCGTGTCGAACGCCGCCTCGGCTGCTTAGAGCGTGAGCACCGCCTGACCGTTTGCCACCGCCCCTAGCGACGCATTTAAGCCGTAGCGCACCGCCAGGAGGCAGGCCACCGTCCCCTACCTCAAGCCACGCTGCTAGCACGCTGTGCAGCCCTCGCTGGAGTCGCCCGCCCATCCCTTTCGGTCGCCTAGTCGAGCTATAAATAGAGGCCACCCTAGCACAAACCACTCACACCATTCCAGTCCCCTCTCCTCACTGGTCCTTCCCCACCTCTAGCCGGAGCAGCTCGAGCACTGGTTCACCGGAGGAGCCCGCTGTAGAGGAGGAGAAGGCGCCGTCGATTTCGTCCACCCCAGGAGCTGCCGCGACCACCCCTGAGCCCGCTGTCGACAACACGTTCGTTTGCCCGCCTCACCGTCGTCGCTAGAGCCCTGGTATGCCCCCCCAGCACCCCCACCGAGCCGCTAGGGTTAGACCTTGCCGGCGACCTGTCCGTCGTCGACGACGAGCCCTAGCCGTAGATCCTAGTTTTAATTTAACGGCCCACATCGCCCCGTACCGCTTCGCGTGTCAAGAGCCGCTGACCGGTGGACCCTCCTGTCAGCTGTCCTCTGTGTCGCGGAACGCCACTAGGCCGGCCCGTTTTATTTCCCACGCGACCCATTTAATTCAAACTTAGATTTTTCTATTTAGTTTAAACCTAGTTCTGTCCCTTAGTTTGAAAATCAATTCAGAGAGATTTACAAATCCAAATGGAGTGATTCCAATTGTGTTAGAAAGCTACTAAAAAGATCTACCCAACTCATTGGATTTAATTCAATTAGAGTTAGAGATCTCTCCTAGTAAAAATAACAAAAAAGAAGCATTTGCACCTAGCAACATTTTTATAAAATCAACCATGATAGCTTTTGAGTTGATTCCAACTCTCAAAAATCACATTTCACCATACCTATCTAAATATGTAATAATATTAAGGTTTACATGCAGTGACTTTGGACTAGTACCAAAATAATGCTATATAGGCATTTCTAGTCACTTTAAATCATTAAATAATAAACTTAAACTTAAGTAAATATGATCCAACCCTTAAATCAAATTACCACATGTTAGAATATGTGGTGATGACATGTGTCCACATGATCCCATATTTTAAGTGGTGAATATTAAATCTTAGTTAATTTTTCAATGAGTAGAAATTACTTTTCTTAAATAAAAAGAATGAAACTAGTTAATAAAATCTTGTGATGCTTGTGATGATAATAGATCATCAAATGTGTGCCTTATAGGGATAATTAGACTAGTTAAGTATTGTTTTGTGATTGTGTACTCCGTGTGTATTTATAGACGATAGTACCGACCAAGCTTTCAAGGAGGAGGAGTTCTATCAAGAGGAGGAAGAAAACATCAACCAATGCACTACACAAGGCAAGCCACCATTAGCAATGCAAGCTAACCCTTGCAAGATAGATAATCTAAGTAGATGCTTTAGGCATGTTTTGACTCTACCACTTTGACCATTACTGACCCCAAGTGTTTTTTTCAAAGCTTTACTTCCTTTACTTTTCCAAAGTCCCCTACTTGTTTTGAAGGTAGCATAAAGAGTATAAAACTTGACCTATTTAGATAACTTTAGATGTCATTCTATGGCATGAGATTGACCCCATCTTTTCACCTTAGTGAACACTCTTAACTTAGTAGTTTTAGAGTGATAAAAACTTGAGTTACTTTAGATGGGAACACTTGGTAAAAATGAATTATGAAAACCTTGGAATGATGAGTCATTCTATTGAGATGTTTTGACATGTGTTGAAGAACACAAATGGTTTATGATGGTGAAAATGTTGAGGCATGAGCCTTAACCCTTTTACAAAACTGATGGTTGGATTCGGATGCGATACCATTCCAATTTTACCGTACAACCACAATACCTGAATTAGGTAAGGCTTAGCTGGAAATTTATATGCATTAGTATTAGTTCCCTGCGGGAGAGGTTTGAGCTGAGGCTACCTCTCAATGTTGTCCACCTATGCAGTGCCCAAGATGACAGATGGTCATGGTTGGGAGGCCATGCTCATAGGAGAGGTGCTTATACTAGGGTGTGTAAAGGAAATGTTATGTTTGATTATCTGCATACTAAGTATGAAGATTCAGGGTTATCCATGACAGATGTATCGAATCTTGTGGTGAAAGTGTACCACCTCTGCAGAGTGTCAAACTATTCGAATAGCCGCGTCCGCGGTTATGGACAGTTGGAATGGCCATACTGTTTCGTTGTCAGATGTTTTCAAAATAACTTATGAAATGATGAATCTTGACTTGACCACAACATGGTTGTGGCTATGACACTAGCTTCCCAACTTAAGTGATTCTAGCACTTTATTTTATCTTTCTTTGCTTCTGAACTCAGCTTAGGTTTCAAACTTAACTTTATAGTTAAACTTAGAGTTAGCACTTTAAATGTAGAACTATACTACTTGTTAGTGGTAGTTTGCGAGTACTTAAAGAGTACTCATGGCTTGTGTCCCTGGCTATTCTCATGGCCAGACTATGAAGGAGACTACCAAGATGATGGCCAGCAAGACGGCTTTGATAACTAGGATTATCTGCAAGATGGCCAGCAAGATGATGGTCAGCATTGCCTGTGCCCCTGAAGATGGACCCCACCGCTACGCTTATCTTTTATTCCGCTGTTTGTTGTATTAAACCTAGATCATGAGATCCTTATTTGTGTAAGACCTTATGTATGGTTTGTAATGGATGATGTACTGTGATATCCAATCTATTATGTCTCGCAAAAATGGTAATCCTGGGATTGCGATGGATGACATAACAGGCACCTGGGATTAAAAATACGGTTGTTGACAGTCGTGTTCGCTAAGCTCCCATCAGGACAAACTCTTAAATATTTACTGCTGCAAGTACTGCAATAACCCTGTTTTGGTGTAGGAACTCAGTCAATCTCCCACGCACAAGGGAATTACTCACACATGAGAGAAGAACGGATCATCAATATAATCAAATAAAGGGAATTCATCTTGGTATTACCGTGGAGGTCCACAATAAGAATAGAAAAATACCCAACACAATTCAAGATGGGAAGAAATAATCTCAAACCCTAGTCTTGCAAGGTGGAGATCCCTCTCTCTCAAGTACAAGTAGTGGCTATGGAGGTGTTGTGGCTAGGAGGTTGAAGATCGTGGAGCAAGATGAAGAACGTCTTCTCCTTCTTCTCCGGATCTCTTCTCTCTCCCTTCTGGATGGTGTGGCGGCTGTTGCGTTGTGTTTTCGTCCTCGGTCCCTTCATGGAAGTTTTCCCTTTTGACAAGATAGAGGTGGCGACAACTATACGGCCGGAACTATACGGCCGGAAAAATATTCCCGCCGTATAGTTGCTTGTGAAAGCTTCTGTGAGGTCCCCTCGCGTGCTTAGAAAGTGAGACTTGCTTGTTTTCTCCAGAATATTATGTTTCTCTAGTTAAAACCTTCTGTTGACGTTCAGAACCTGAAACACACATTAAAAACCAAGTTTTCTTCGCTTCCGAAGTATTAGCGTTAGGTAAAGCCAGAAAACGATCAAATCCAGGAGAAAACCATCAAAAATATGTCGAATCTCACAACTATCAACTCCCCCAAGCTTAGATGTTGCTCGCCTTCGAGTGACAAGGAAATAAGGAAGAACAGTAGAGATTCGAGACTGAAAATAAAGGAACTCACAAGTTTGAATTGGTGTCAAAAAAAATTCTTCACAATTCCTGCAATCTTAAATATGATCATACAAGTATTCACAAGATTGCACTGAGTCCACTTCGTAACCACGTATATCTTGTTAGAAAATAAATCATATGCCCAAGCAAGTGTCGAAAGTTTAGCTAGGAGAGTGAGACAAATTATTTTGGTGTCTCTCTTTATTGAGAGATGAAACCTTTTTGTTCTTGTTTGTTTAATCAATTAAGAGTACTCAAGTTGGCATCAACATATTTAATTTAAGAAAAACTCATCTACTCCCATGTCAAAATTTCAAGACTCTCAAAAGCACCTTTTTCTTTCTTTTGTCTTTCAAAAACTTCAGCTCTTTCATACAGAAATCATGCCACTATTTTTAACATATTAATTGGGGATGTGTTCTGCACTCGTGACCATGCCAATAAATAATTGTTGATCAATAATGGGCCAGAGGAGTACTACAACTTCACTTAGAATGTGAGACCATGAGGAGACTAAAAAAATTATACGTCATAGCATTGCTTCTACAGACGTTTTCATAACTCAATAGCCGAAATCAAGTGGTTTCTCATATTTAGATCGTTCGTTGGCCAGCGGAGTTAATAGTTCCCCATGAAGCACGACAGAGTTGTAATGACACGCGTAAAGCAATATCTTACGGTAATTATTAAAAAAATTAGTGGCATAATTTCTACTACTTCGAAGCATCCATTCAATCAAACAATTTCAATCAAGGGTACTATTGAGTCTTTTTATATTAAGCTCAAATGGGATGGAGTAGTTCTAAAATCAAATTCTTTGAACTAAGCATGGACTCAAGTCATCTTTCAGATGCTTTCTCTTGTTGTAAAAATGTAGGAAGTGTTTTTAACCAAGTTTATTGCTCATTGTTTCAAAGCTAAAAAGAAGACACTAGAAAATGAATAGAATTTGTAGGATAACAAGCTAAAAAGGAGACACTCCAATGCAAACAAGTAAATAATTGTAGGATTAGTTTAAGGTTGCAAAGAAGGTGATGAAAGGAATGTGATACCTCTTCTTACTTGCTTCTTTCTCGTATTTGAGTCGGACCTCTCCTGTATTTCCATATTGCTAAATCACATGAAATTAAGCGATCTCCAAGAGAAACAAAGAAACGAACTTGCGAATAAAGCTACAACTAATTTTTTTGTATTTTTGGTTTAGGAATGCAAAACTGAAAATAGACATGCAAATTTCAATAAAATAAATCAAAAGAAGAAATAAAAACATGAATGCAAAGTTTGGAGGTTTTCAAACCTCCCCCAAGCTTAGGCTATTGGCAGGCTCAGCTGTTGTCGTCATTTGGTGGCTGGTGCGGATACTGCTGGTAGTAGTCGGGGAAGTGAGTCATGAAGTGACTGAAGTTGTGAGTCAAAGTATTCACATCTTCATTCACTTCCTAAAGAGTGTGGTAGATCTCCCCAACGCGCTGGTTGAGCTGCTGGAATTCCTGGTAGGGGACATAGTCGTACCCCTGTTGTGGCTGGTAGGGCCATGGGTCCCAGGCTCCTCCTGGCTGTTGTTGTCCCTCCCAAGCAGGGTTGTGTCCCTTCTCTTCCTCCTTCTCCTACTCCTGCTCCTCCTCATCTTGCCGCCCTCCTTCTTCACCTTCCTCTTCATCAGGCTGGAGCTCGGTCAGGATCTCCATCACTTGGTCCTTGGTGAGGATCCAAGCGTCCTTCTCCACAATCGAGAAGGCTTGGGAGCATGGCAACTAAATCTGCTCACCCTGTGCATCACTGATGACCCACAAGTATAGGGGGTGTATCGCAGTATTTTCGAGGGAAGTGAAACCCAATTTATTGATTCGACACAAGGGGAGCCAAAGAATATTTATAAGCCTTAACAACTGAGTTGTCAATTCAGCTGCACCTGGAAAAATCTTGCTCACATCAGTTTATCAGTAGCAACAGTTTTGTAGTAGGAATAGCAAAGTAACAACAGTAGTAAAGTAAAGACAATAGTAACAATAGCAGTAAACAGTGGGATTCGAGTGAGGTAGGCATAGGGATGGATGGACGGGCGTTGCATGGACAAGACAATTCACATAGCAATCAGAACATAGGGCAATTGCAGATAAATAAGATAAAGCATCCAAGTACTAGATAATCCTAGGCATGTGTTCCATATATAGTCATACGTGCTCGCAATGAAAACTTGCACAACATATTTTGTCCTGCCAGCCCGTTTGCAGCGGGGCCTCAAGGGAACTACTGGCAATTAAGGTGCTCCTTTTAATAGAGCACCGGAGCAAAGCATTAAAAATCCGTGAACACGTGTGATCCTCACATCAAAGCCATTCCCTCCGGTTATCCCGATTTGTGTCACTTCGGGGCCATTGGTTCCGGACAACAACGTGTGTATACAACTTGCAGATAAGACCAAGAACAATACTATCATAATGAATCAATAACATGTTCAGATCTGAAATCATGGCACTCGGGCCCTAGTGACAAGCATTAAGCACAACAAGTCGCAACAAAGTCATAAAGCACTAATAAAAGATACTAGGCACCATGCCCTAACAATCTGATGCCATTACATGAACAATCTCATCCAATCCCTACCATCCCCATGGCCTACAGCGGGGGATTACTCACTCATTGATGGGGGAAACATGGATGGTCGATGGTGATGATGATGGCGATGATCTCCTCCAATTCCCCGTCCCGACAGGGTGCCAGAATGGAGTTTCTGGTGCTGTTTCGTGGAATTTGGTGGTGGCAGCGGAGCGGAACTACTTCTGGAAAAACGTCGAACCCCCCGAAGTGTTCAGGTCAGAAGGCTCCTTATAGGCGAAGAGAGAGTCCGAGAGGGTGCCAGGGGGGCCCACACCACCCCCTGGCACGGCCTAGCCTGGCCCGCGCCACCAGGTGGTGTGGCCACCCCTGGCTCTTCTCCATCTCGTATTCTGGCTCCTGGAGTCGTCGGGTGAAATAGGATTTTTGGCATATTTTCCGGGATTTTTCCTGATAGTTGATTTTCTGCACAAAAAATAGACACCAAAGCAATTCTGCTGAAAGCAACGTCAGTCCGCGTTAGTTGCATCCAAATCACACAAGTTTAGAGGAGAAACAATAGCAAAAGTGTTCGGGAAAGTAGATACGTTTTGGACGTATCAACTCCCCCAAGCTTAGCTTATTGCTTGTCCTCAAGCAATTCAGTTGAAAACTGAGTGCGATAAAAGAACTTTCACGAACACATTTGCTTCATATGATGTAAATATTCTCAGCAATGTGATCAACTACTTAGGCAATTCATAATAAGGAGTATGCAACTGAGTCTACTTAATAGTCATTGCAAGTTATGAAGAGATTCCAACTCAAAAATAATAAGTAGCATGAAGTATAAACGTAGGCAACATTACAATGCTCATAAAAAGGTATGATAGAGTGGTATCTCGCTTGCCTTTGATTATGAATATCAAGGCACCTCTGAAGTTCAAGTGATGACTAGAAGTAAAGATAGCAAGGATACAAGCATCAAAGTCATAACACAAATAATCAAGTAGTGATGCAAACACAAAGAATGATAACTATGCTCTCAAGAAGGTGCTCAAAGAATAAATGGAGACTCGACAAGTAAAGGAAAAGGTTTTGAATAATTTGAAAGGCTTCCAAATGCTAAAAGTATGGTACTCATTAGCTTTGAGCTCTCATTGCCCCTATCATAAGAATCTTTAATGTGGTTAAGGTGAAAGTGAGGTCCAATCTGAGTTATATGCTTGACAGACTATAAAATGAAAATCCCAAGTCCCTTGAGTACGAGGGCCGCTCCTCATGCTACTCAACTTTAGTTACCGGTAAGTTCTTGTCATCGTAAGTATGTGCGTATCATAGAGAACCGCCAACGACCCCTTGCCCGATGATACGGAAGAATCCCCATATCAAAATGACAAGGCAAGCGGACAATGAGTATCTCAGCAATCTTCCTATTTACCATGGGAAAATGGTGCTTTTTTCTCTCTTTCCTCTTTTCATAAATCTCTTTTTTTCTTTTTCTCAATAGTTGTCTCTCTCCTCTTTTTATAAGAAGAATGCTTCATAGATATCATTATGGTTATGCTGCAGGTTTCCACCATGTCAGCATGGATTAGACCAGCGGCCCAGGCGTTTCTCTAACACACATACATAACTCCATGGACTTACAAGCTCCCCTTTTATTTCACACCGACGACATCCGCAAACAAAAGAGCAAGGTATCAACTGGGTATATATTTACTGTTGAAAGCATTCCCCGTGACAGCATGGTTCTGCTAATCCCCAGCCTATAATTTGCAAGCATATAACTTTTCATGGAGAGTTCACAATGGTTCAGGTTTATTAAGTGCAGGAAATAAATTGTGCCATCAAGTTCGTGAGAGCTTTACTAACTAACTTTCTCATAACAAGCAAACATTTTATTCGGAAGAAAACAAGGCATATTGAATATGCACGGAAGTAGAGAATGATGCTAATAGGTAGGTATGGTGGACACTTTGGCAATATTTGGTTTAAGAGAGTTGGAAACATGAGTAAAACACTCAGTGGAAGTGAAAGCTAGCAATAGTAAGGGAGCGACAAACGAGAGAGCAATAGCTGTCATTATCATGCTTGCAACAAAACAGGACTACTCATGGCATGAAAGTGATTGAAGATCCTCTAGGAAAAATAATTCATCGAGGCTTAACTGGTTATTACAGTCATGAGCATGCGTGAGCATGTTCCAAGTCAATCAAATGAAACACTCATAGGAGGATACCACAGTGTCATAAAAAGTTATGAATAGAGAAATGCAAGCAAACATTCATAAGACATCCTACAAACTATTAGCGAGCTAGAGCTAATCATAAGAAAGCAAGAACTACTAAGCATCCAAAGAAAACATATACTCTACATGAACGGATTAAGCATGCCTATAGTGATGACTATATGTACAAAAATGAAAACAAATAGAGTTCGTTACCAGCCTCTTACCACGCCTCAAGTTATCATTAATCCTCATTATTGCTCTTCACTTGTGTGGCTTGAATAATAATACGAAACCAATATTCCACTGAGGACTGCTGAACCCTGTAGCAAACTCACAAAACCAAAGAAGAACGACAAATATTTTTGGTGTTTTCGATTTTTAAACAAGAACCAAAAGGGAAAAACAAGCAAAGCAAAATATTTTTGGGTTTTTCGAATAGTTCAAACAAAGCAAAAAGGGAAAAACAAACCAAGGCAAAAAGAAGAAGCAAACCAAAGAGAAACAACAAAAATATTTTTGGTCTTTTTGTGTTTTAGAAAGAAAAAGCAAAACAAGAACGAAAACTAAAAAGAGAAAAAAACATGAATATACAAAGTACTGACGCAACATGATATGAAGATGAGTGCGGTGTCGACGTACCTCCCCCCAAGCTTAGGCTTTTGGCCTAAGTGGGTATCAATCCATGTACAAATAGGGGTTCCAAGCGGGCGGATCTTGGTAAGAATGGCCGTAGTTGGGCCCATTAGAAGAAGAAGCTCCCCAATCATAAGCGGGCTGCTGATATGAAGATTCTCCCTCATTCGAGGGCTGGACTGAATCATCCGTGACCTCCCTTCTAGTGTCCTGCTCCTGTTGGGAGAGCTCTCCCAAGTACGTGTCAAGCTCCTCCTCAGTGAGGGACCATCCTTTCCTGTTATCAAGGTTAAGCAAAATAGGTGCAGGCAAAAGAACAACACGCTCAGACTTGCTCTTCCTCCAACTAGCTTTGAGAAAGGTTATTTCATAAGATAACTCACTCATACTAGCCTACGAGGAAACAAATTTATGCTGTATCATGGAATTAAGATCAAGCCTCTCTATGGGAAACTGTAGGTCTAGATAATGAGGCACTAAACCATGCAATGCCAGTAAACGAGAAGCAATGAGGCCTCCACAAATTCCACCTTTCTCACGGTTAGCAGCAAGACGGAAAGCTATCAAATCACCCAATTTGTAAGACCTATCTCGTCTAAGAGGAGCAGAGATAAATGCTAGATCAAACGAAGATAACTTATTGGCAGTTTTCCTAGCAAGAACACACTTGGCAATAAAGTAGGCAAAGTAGCGAATGGAGGGAAGATGAATGTTACGTATTTTTCCACTCTCCTTCGAGAAGCTACTCCCTTGGCAAATTTCTGCATATAAATCCATGAGTGATTCAGGTCTCTCCTTAATCTTCCTACATGATCCCCATTGAGGTAATAGCTGCACAAAAATCATCAAGAGAAATGTTGACAGCAATATTGTAAATTTTGTAATGGACCATGGGATTAGGCAAAGAGTGACTAAATTGGAAATCCTGCACCACAGACATGGTTAGCTTCACAAATTGACAAGGTTCATCTTCCAAAAAGTGCTCTAACCCTGCATTAGAAACCAAAGTGTGGAAATCTTGTAGAATTCATGTAGCTCTCATGAACTCAGAGCATGGATAAATGGAGGGAAAAACTTCCTCCTCCCGGTGGACCTTCATGACTTCAGGCACCCAAAGCTCATGTTGGTTTAGGTGGTGGTCACTCATCTTCTATTCTGAAATTTAAACACCTATTAAATAAGTGATTGCAAAGTAAATATAATGAAGGATTCTACTCATAGGGACTTGCAAGAGGCCTAAACATGCATCAAAACTATATCTCTAAGCATCAAACAAGCTTACAAGCTCTCATAACCAGTCACCTACAGCAGCAAAATACTCAATATATAATCCACTAAACACAAATCTACTTGGACAAGGGGAGGAGTCACATACCAGGGAACAAATGCTCCAAATTTCAGCAAGAAAGATGGGCTAAGCAAGGAGATCGAAAAAATCGAGAGCAAGCACAACAAGAACACGATTTTGAGCAATGAACTGGAGCTTACTCGGGAGAGAGAAGAAAGTGGCAGCTGAGAGAGTTAGTGGGGGGCCAGCGGTGGCCCACACCAGGGCATGGCGCCACCCAAGGCTGGCCGCGCCACCATGAGGTGTGCCTTCCTGGTGGGCCCCCCCTGGTACCTCCCAAGTACTCCTCTGCCCCTTTTTTCATGTAAAAATTTAATATGAATTTTCTGGAATTTTTCGAGACACTTTATTTTTGGGCAATTTTCAGAAAAAGAAGAATGATTTTCTGACAGACAGATTTTTTTTTGGAAATGATGCAAGGACAAAACAAGGCTAGAACTACAGAAGTTCTAAGACACTCTAACATGCAAGCAACTAACAACAAAAATAAAACTAAACAAAAGCAAAACTACAATGCAAAAGATAGAAATAAACGGAGATAATCATAGTGAAAACACTGTTCAATGAAACCCTTTTGTTAACAAGGTTGATCAAGTCTTGCTACCAAAACAATTCCATATGAGACAAAAAAAATTATTCCACTAATGTTTATGTTACCTCAACCTTGATAGCAATGGTCCCAATCATAATAGTTTCAAATTTTTCTCTTGGTATGGGACAATATATTTCTCCAACTTGAATGCCTTTAACATGTTCAATTGAATTCAAACCATAAGTCCTTTCAATCTTCTTGGGGAAATAGACGGTATGTTCCTTGTCATTAACATTGAAAGTCACCTTTCCTTGATTACAATTAATAACAGCTCATGCAGTATTAAGAAAAGGTCTCCCAAGAATAATAGACATATTATCATCTTTAGGCATTTCAAGCACAACAAAATAAGTTAATATCAAGCAATTGTGGGCCACCTGAATAGGTACATCCTCACATATACCCACAGGAATAGTGGTAGATTTATTAGCCATTTGCAAAGATATATCAGTTGGTATTAATTTTTCAAGTTGAAGCCTCTTATATAGAGAGAAAGGCAGAACACTTACTCCAGCTCCCAAATCACACAAAGCAGTTCTAACATAACTGTTCTAAATAGAGCAAGGGATAGTTGGAATCCCAGGGTCTCCAAGTTTCTTAGGAACCTTACCATTGAAGGAATAATTAGCAAGTAAAGTAGAAATTTCTTCATTAGGCATCTTCCTTTTATTCGAGACAATATCCTTCATATACTTTGAGTAAGGAGGCAATTTAATAACATCTATCAAAGGAATTTGCAAGAATAAAGGCTTCATCCACTCACAAAACTTATTATAGTGTTCATCGTCCTTTGACTTGTGTTTCTTATCAGGGAAAGGCATAGGTTTTTGGACCCAAGGCTCTCTTTCACTACCATGTTTCTTAGCAATAAAATCATCTTTAGTCTATTTAGTATTCTTAGTGTGGTTTTCAGGTTCTTCTTCAACTTTTTCTTCATTAGGAACTTCATTTCCTTCATTACCGCTTTTAGTTTCAGCATCAGAGATAGATATACTATTAGGATCTATAGCAGGTTCAGAGGGTTCTACAACAGTTTTATGTTTTTTTCCTTTTCTTACGAGTAGAACCACTATTTTCAGCTTGTTGAGAATCCTGCTCAATTCTTTTGGGATGCCCCTCGGGATATAGAGGATCCTGGGTAGCAGCTCCACTTCTAGTTCTAATTTCATAAGCATGTTTTTCTTTAGCAGCATTAACTAACAAGTCATTTTGCACTTTAACAAGTTGATCTATTTGAGTTTGAACCATTTGAAAGTGTTTAACAATCATTTTAACATCATTAGAGGTTCTTTCCACAATATCTTTCAACTCAACAATAGCTCTAGTGTTTTCCATTAGATGATTTTGCACCCTTTTATTAAAATTATCTTGTGTAACAATAAAGATATCGAATTCTTCTAAGCATTGATCAGGAGGTTTAGAGTAAGGGATATCACCTTCATCAAAGTGTTGGAGAGAGTGTACCTCAATAGTGGGTGAGTAGGGAATAGGCTTACATAATTCTTCTGTAGGAGGTAAATTCTTGACATCTGCAGCTTTAATTCCCTTATCCTTAAGACATTTCTTAGCTTCCTTCATCACTTCATCATTTAATTCAATAACTCCCCTCTTCTTTGATGTTGGAATAGGCACCGGAATAGATGGTTCAGGTACAATTACTTCAGGTATAGCTTGTGTAGGAGGAGTCCAATCTTCATATTTCTTGCTTATTTTAGCCATTAATTCCTCAGCTTCCTTAGGAGTCCTATTCCTGAAAACACAATCAGCACAACTATCTAGGTATGTCCTAGATTCTTCGGTTAGTCCATTATAAAATATATCAAGAAGCTCATTCTTAGGTAATGGACTTCTAGCTTGTGCATGAATCAAAGCACAAAACCTTGCCCAAGATTCAGGAAATACCTCTTTTTCTCCCCGTTTAAAATCAAAAAGTTCCTACAAAATAGCACGTCTAGCACTACGAGGAAAATATTTCTGCAGGAAAGTACTAATCAAGCACTTAGGGCTATCAATAGATCCCGGAGCTAAATTACTAAATCAAGTTTTAGCTTCTCCTTTCAGTGAAAATGGGAAAATCTTAGCAACAAAGTAAGTACGCATCTTAATATCATCAGAAAACAAGCCACTCATGGTAGAAAGTTCATTCATATGTGCTACCGCACTTTCATTCTTAGTCCCACAAAAAGGTTCTTTCTCGACAATAGCTATGTAAGATAGATCGAGAGAGAAATCATAATCTTCATCTATAATATTTATGGGAGAAGCAGCAAACTCAGCAACAGGAGACAATTTGGGTCTAATAGTACGCCTCTCAAGGAGACTCTTAGCAGCGCTCCTATCATGGGTGTTTTTACATTCTTTAATAAATTCATCGGTCATCTCAACATAACCATCTTCAATATCACAACTCTCACTAGTCTCAGGTGAACTAACGGATGTGGTAGTGTCTTTATTAGGAGTTTTAGTATTTCCAGCTATAGTTCTAGCAATCGTAGCATCTAGGAAAGGACCTAATGAACCACTCTTATCAAGCACAGTAGAAGCAGCATCATAAGCATCAAAAGTTTCAGATTCAGCAGTAGTAGCAGTGTGTGTAGCATGTGTATGTGGTGGTGTAATGAGCTTACTTATAACAGATGGTGAATCAAGAGCAGCAGAGGTGTTCAGAACCGTACCTCTTCTTGTAGTGGATGGTAAAATAGGAAACTTGCCATCATGAGACTTACCCATGATGGATGGATAGCAGCCAACAATAGAGAATCCAAGTGAACTTAATAAATAAAGCTATGCTCCCCGGCTACGGCGCCAGAAAATAGTCTTGATGACCAACAAGTATAGGGGGTGTATCGCAGTATTTTCGAGGGAAGTGAAACCCAATTTATTGATTCGACACAAGGGGAGCCAAAGAATATTTGTAAGCCTTAACAACTGAGTTGTCAATTCAGCTGCACCTGGAAACAATCTTGCTCATAGCAGTTTATCAGTAGCAACAGTTTTGTAGTAGAAATAGCAAAGTAACAGCAGTAGTAAAGTAAAGACAATAGTAACAATAGCAGTAAACAGTGGGATTCGAGTGCGGTAGGCATAGGGATGGATGGACGGGCATTGCATGGACAAGACAATTCACATAGCAATCAGAACATAGGGCAATTGCAGATAAATAAGATAAAGCATCCAAGTACTAGATAATCCTAGGCACGTGTTCTATATATAGTCATACGTGCTCGCAATGAGAACTTGCACAACATCTTTTGTCCTGCCAGCCCGTTTGCAACGGGGCCTCAAGGGAACTACTGGCAATTAAGGTGTTCCTTTTAATAGAGCACCGGAGCAAAGCATTAACACTCCGTGAACACATGTGATCCTCACATCAAAGCCATTCCCTTCGGTTATCCCGATTTCTGTCACTTCAGGGCCATTGGTTCTAGACAACAACGTGTGTATACAACTTGCAGATAAGACCAAGAACAATACTATCATAATGAATTAATAACATATTCAGATCTGAAATCATGGCACTCGGGCCCTAGTGACAAGCATTAAGCACAACAAGTTGCAACAAAGTCATAAAGCACTAATAAAAGATACTAGGCACCATGCCCTAACAATCGGATGCCATTACATGAACAATCTCATCCAATCCCTACCATCCCCATGGCCTACAGCGGGGCATTACTCACTCATAGATGGGGGAAACATGGATGGTCGATGGAGAAGCGATGGTGATGATGATGGTCATGATCTCCTCCAATTCCTTGTCCCGACAGGGTGCCAGAACTGAGTTTCTGGTGCTGTTTCTTGGAATCTGGTGGTGGCGGCGGAGCGGAACTCCTTCTAGAAAAACGTCAAACCCCCCTGAATTTTTTAGGTCAGAAGGCTCCTTATAGGCGAAGAGAGAGGCTGAGGGGGTGCCTGGGGGGCCCACACCACCCCCTAGCGCGGCCTGGCCTGCCCGCGCCACCAGGTGGTGTGGCCACCCCCTGGCTCTTCTCCGTCTCGTATTCTGGCTCCTGGAGTCTTCGGGTGAAATAGGATTTTTGGCATATTTTCCAGGATTTTTCCTGATAGTTGATTTTCTGCACAAAAAGTAGACACCAAGGCAATTTTGCTGAAAACAGCGTCAGTCCATGTTAGTTGCATCCAAATCACACAAGTTTAGAGGAGAAACAATAACAAAAGTGTTCGGGAAAGTAGATACGTTTTGGACGTATCAATCACCAAGATAAGTGAATTGATATGCTCGGAGCCTCCGGTTAGCATGGTAGATACCAAGGAAGCCACAAGAAGTCAAATACTTGACATCCATAAGTTTGGAGCCGTCAACAGGTAGTACAATATTTAATGCATAAGCAAGGTGGGTTACTAATCCACCAATGCGAATATCACCTTTGGTCTTGTTGCTCTGGTGGCGAAAGTGGTGGATGAGTAGAGCTGCAGGACTGGGGCTTTATGGTGCAGTGGGGAAGAGAGCCTTGGTGATCATTGCCATGTCCGCATTAGCCATGGAACCAGTGTCACCCTTCCTAGTAGTGTGTTGGCGAGGAACAAAGCATAGTAGCAGATGGTTGGGTTCTGAATGGTGGACATCTTCTTTTGGTAAAATTGACTGCCACCATTAATAGAAATAACCTCCCAAGTCACTCCACTTGTGACGCTATAGAGGTTAATAACATTGGGCTCCTTAGTATGAGGGAAGCTGAAGGCATTGCAAAATTGTTCGAAATATATTTCATAGTGCTCCCGGTTCATGGTGAAGCTTATTGTGCACATGTTACCTTTATCCCTGTGGTCATCGTAGAAGGAGGAACTCATGGGTGAGCTCGGTGTAGGTGTCGTGGATTGCGAAGCCAAGTACTGCCAACCCCGCCCTGTTGCACATGAGGTCGAAATCCTCCTTCAACCCTGCCGCGGTGAGAAAGTTGTGGTCGGCCCAACGTGTGGGCAGCACCCTCCTCGATGAGACAATGTCCAACTTGGAGTTGCGCGGGGCTCGGGACCCCGAGCTCGAGCCCTCACCTCGTTGGCGCTTGCTCGAACAAAAGAGGTTACCGATTTTGTTCATCGTGATGTACTGAAAAATTTCACCATAAAACCTTAGGCATATAGTTTCTACATGATATATGAACGATTCTACATGGAAAAATTTAATCCTAACATGAGAAATTAATAGGGAAAACGAAATAAGCTTGAGTTCATCTACTAGATCAATGTGAGAGTTTCAACCATGGAAATATGAAAATAAAGCATGGATAGGGAGAGAAACATACTGATCTGTTGATTCCCCCACTCAAACGAACGAAATCCATGAATAATCAAAAGTCCTAGGTAGATTTTGAGAGGTTTGGAGAGAGAATATGAGAGAAATAATGAGGAGAGGATGAAGACCTAGCCGCCCCGGTGCGATTTTGTGGTCGCACCAAACTATACGGCCGGAACTATATGGGCGGGTGATGTAGTTCCGCCCGTATAGTTACGGCGATGCCGCCAACTAGGGTTTCTTTATACAGAAAACAGCTATACAGACGCAACTATATGGCTGGATCATAATAATCCCGACGTATAGTTGGTCGTTAAATTGTCTGTCTCTCGAGATAAATTTCTAAAACTAGCATCGATATCTATACGACCGGAACTATACGGCCAGAATTTTTATTCCCGACGTATAGTTGGTCGTTAAACTCCCAGTACCTTGGGATAAATTTTGTATGGAGGCATTGATATCTATACAACCGGAACTATATGGCCGGAATTTTTATTCCCGCTGTATAGTTGGTCGTTAAACTCTCGGTACCTTTCAAAGAATTTTGTACGGAGGCATCGGTATCTATACGACCGGAGCTATACGACCGGAATTTTTATTCCTACCGTATAGTTGGTCGTTAAACTCTCTGTGCCTTCGAAGAAAATTTGTTGATGGCAAAGATATCTAAACGACTAGAACTATACGGCCAGAATTTTTATTCCCGCCATATAGTTGGTCATTAAACCATCAGTAATCATCAAAAAAATTATATTTCTTTGAGAATACCTTCTTATCCCAAAACTTAGCAAAATATCTTATTTTGGACAGAAAATTTATGGTAGAAACTGTAGACCAACATCGGCTTGTTAAAAGCAAAATTTTAGCTTGTTTAGATGAAAAACTTCAAACTAATTTTTTTATTCTTATTCAAAACTCATTCAATCGGTATTTCTACTACTTTTTGATAGCTGCATCTTTACGGCCGCGCTTCCGCAAGAATGTCTGTGAAAAAGTGGTAGGAATGCGATGAACCTTTTATTCTCTAATCTATTTTATTGATGAGATGGGTTGACTCCCATTAAGCTTTTATTAGGAATGGTTGAGTAACTCAACCTTTGTTCTATTCTCGAATTATTACCTTGGGTTGCCCCTTATCAAAGGCACTTACCACATGAACTCATTTTGCCGGTGGAACATATCTTTCTCCTGCTTCTATCTTCTTTGGAAAATACCAGATGATTTCAGCATCATAAACATTGAAGATTATCTTTCCTTCAGCACAATCTACTGATGCTCCTGCAGTACTAAGGAAAGGTCTTTCAAGTATTATGGATAATCTTTCATCTTCTGGCATTTCAAGAATAATAAAATAAGTAGGAATAGCATGCTCATCTATTCTAAGTAAAACATCCTCATTCATACCAACAGGTTGTTTAGTGGACTTGTCAGCCATCTGTAAAGTGATAGTAGTAGGAGAATACTCCCCTAATCCTAACCTTTTATAGAGGGAGTAAGGCACTACACTAACTCCTGCTCCTAGATCACATAAGTCATTATGAATATCAGTTTTACCTATTGAGCATGAAATAGTTGGTTCCGGGATCTCTAGACTTAGACAACAACTTCCCATTAGCAGGATAACTAGTTAGTGATGTCTACGCACGCTTCTATTCTTGTAGACAGTGTTGGACCACCAAGTGCAGAGGTTTGTAGAACAGCAGTAAGTTTCCCTTAAGTGGATCACCCAAGGTTTATCGAACTTAGGGAGGAAGCGGTCAAAGGTATCCCTCTCAAGCAACCCTGCAATCAATATACAAGAAGTCTCTTGTGTCCCCAACACACCCAATACACTTGTCAGGTGTATAGATGCACTAGTTCGGCGAAGTGATAGTGAAATACAAGTAATATGGGTGATTATAAGTGGTAATTGCAATCTGAAATAAGAGTGGCAGCAAGCAAACATGTAACAAGACTGATTGTAAACGGTGTTTCAATGCTTAGAAACAAGGCCTAGGGATCATACTTTCACTAGTGAACACTCTCATATAAATATCTTCTCTTCATGATGCTACCATGAACTACTCTCCAGTTGGACGATATAGGGCTATAACATCACACCTTAAAGTTCGCATTCCCCATCTAGATAACCCCTCACTATCACCTTGAACGCTAGATGGTTCCAACAAACACCACAATCTCATATAGACATCCAACTCAAATTATACTCATGATAAGTATTTCTGTAACCTTAGCCAAAGTGACACACGGTGTGTACACTGTTAACTTCACACACGTGGGGATAAGCAGAGATTAATTAAAGCACTTGAGTAGAAGAATAGATCTATAGATTACAAAGATCATGATCTCATAAGATCACGCATAGAGAGAGATGAACATATAGCTACCAGTAGAGCCCTTAGCCTTGAGAGAGAACTACTCCCTCCTCATCATGGGAGTCAGCAACGGCGATGGAGATGGCGGTGGAGTCGATGGAGATGGCTCCGGGGGCACTTCCCGTCCTGGAAGGGTGCCGGAACAGAGACTTCTGTCCCCCAAATCTCCTCTTCGGTGGTGGCGGCGGCGCTGCGGAACTTTTCATGGAATTCTGATCTTGTTTCTAGGGTTTTCATCCTGGGGAGAATATATAGGCGAAGGGGCAAGGTCGGTTGAGGCCTGAGGGGCCCACACCCCCTGGTGGCGTGCCTGGGGGGTAGCTGCGCCACCATATGGTGTGGCCAGCCCCTGGTCCTCCTCCATCTCTGCTTTGGGCTCCGTCTCGTGTCGAAAAAAATAGGAACTTCGGCTTTTGTTTCGTCCAATTCCGAGAATATTTATTTTCTGGCTTTTCTAAAACCAAAAACAACAAAAAACAGGCAACTGGAACTATGGCATCTTGTTAATAGGTTAGTTCCAGAAAATGTACAAAAATACCTCAAACTGTAAACAAAACATAACAAAGTTGATATAAAACAAGCATGGAGCATCAAAAATTATAGATACGTTTACGATGTATCAATTACCATGGCAAAAGTTTTAGTGATTTCTTTCTTTCTACTAAGAATATCGCGGAGGAATTTACTATAAGTAGGAACTTTGATTGCATCTGCAAATGGAATTTCCAGACGAAGGTCACTAAGTGCCTTTGTAAAATAATTATAAATTAACTGATCCGATGCTTTCTTTTTTCGATCTGGATAAGGAAGTTTTTTCTCACCTGACTTACTCTTGTCTTTTACTTTTTGTGGGGGGTCAGGTTCTTGCGTTGCTTTCTTTTGTGTTGCTTATTGCTTTTCTTGTTTTCTACTACAACTTCATCTGCTTTGCTTACTTCTTTACCTTCTCTTGGATCAACTGTCGCTGCATCAGAGTCATAATGGTCATCCTGTGCATCATTTTGGTCCTCCTTGGTTTGATCTTGTGTTTCAGTCTTATCTTGAGGATCCACCAATGTATCATCTTCTTGGCTTGCTTCGAGCAAGGCTTTTTCCTTTCGCTCTTTTTCAGCTTCGTATTCCTGTGGTCCCAAGGGTCTTGTAACAGCTGCACCCCTTTTTGTGACAACAATAGTAGAAACAGAAATATCTTTATCATCACGAAGAAAAATTTGATAACCAAATGCTATTTGTTCACACTGGGTTTAAATCATACTAAGATACTTGTGAAATAGTTTTATTTCTTGGCCAATCTCATCGTAATTTTCAGTGAGTTTTGCCAAAATCTTTTTGTGTTTTTGGAAATGCTTATGCAAGTTATTATGAGATTTCACTTGTCGATGTTTTAATTCTTTAAAAACTTGTCTAGTTTCATCTTCTTTATTTAGAACTTGTAACAAATCTACTTTGTTTTCCTTAGCAAGTTCAGATGGTATCCCTTTTCATTTCATTGTTTTGCGTACCTCGGGCATAAGATCAGGAGTTATGATGACCCACAAGTATAGGGGGTGTATCGTAGTATTTTCGATAAGTAAGAGTGTCGAACCCAACGAGGAGCAGAAGGTGCTGGCTAGTGGTATGGATCAGGAATTCTCTGCAAATACTTAGCAAACGGATTTTTAGGGGTTTTCGATAGAGCAAGTAAACAAAGTACAAGTAAATAAAAGAGAGTAGGAATAAATGCAGCAAGTGGACCAATCCTTTATGCAGCAAAGGACAAGCTGGTTGTATTACTTAAGATGACCAAACGTTCTCGAGGACACATGGGAAGACTGTCAAGTGCTTTCGCTTCATATAGTTGATTAATCTTCTTTAGCTTGCTAAGTGTTGTGTGGGTGAACCTGTGCTAATGTACCGACCTTCCTAGGACTAATACATACTTGTGATTATACCCCTTGCAAACATACGTAAGTACATGAAAGTAATTAAGGTAGAATCCTAACCACAACTTTAAACTCTAAGACCCTTACGTCCTTGTGCAATTGTTTCCTAACGGGGGTTCATGTTTCTGTCACTCCGGCAACCCCTATGATTAGTAGCCAAATACACAATGCATTCCCCTAGGCCCATATAGGTGAAGTGTCATGTAGTCGACGTTCATATGACACCACTAGAAGAAGTACACCACAACTTAAATACCAAACTATTGAATCTTTCTCAACACAACTCCACCTAACAACATGACTTCTCCCATGTCCTCAAGAACAAAACGAACTACTCACAAGACATCATATGGGTCATGATCAGAGATGGAATAATGATGTATAACAATCTGAACATAAACAATAATTCAACGGTTCACTCAATAGCATCAACTACAAAGAGTAATCAACACCGGGAAAGTTTCCCCTACGAACTATAGAAAGATTCAACCAATTGTTACAACAATATGGAGATGGTGATGAGGGTGCTGATGGTGATGATGGTGGTGATGATGATGATCTCGATGAATTCCAGCTTGATGGTGGTGTTGATGGCGAAGATCTCCCCTCTCCGGGAAGGAATTCCCCCGGCAGAAATCTGTCTGCCGGAGAGATTTTTCTCTCTCGGTGTTTTCCGCCCCGCGGAGGCGGCAGAATCTTTCTGTGGTCGCCCCCCGAGTCTTAGGATTTTGGGAGGATGATATACGCCAGAGGGGAGAGGCTGGAGTGGGCCTGGGTGGCCACACCACATGCTGGTGTGACCTAGGGCTGCCCGCGCCAGGGGTGGTGTGCCCCCCCTGTGGCCCATCTCCACTCCGTCTTCTGGCATCCTTAGTCTTCTGGAAAAATAGGATTTTCTGTATATTTTCCCGGATTTTCTGATCTTCGCGAATTCTGTCTCCAAACAACACCTTTTCCATCACAATCCTGACTGCAGGGGTCCATGCTCCAAAAGTCATCAACCGTGCAAAAAAAGATGAAATAACCTAAGTATCGCCTCTCAATACGAAATATATCAATGAATAATAGTGAATTAAGACATAGAATAGTTATGCAAAATGGACGTATCAAGTTATCCGGAGTATCCCTCTTTCTAGCTTAGTGCCAAAATCGGGGTTATATAAAGAATCATTCTTAGCCCTAGTATTAAGACCGTGGTAAAATAAATGGCAAATAGTAGATTCAGAATAGCCATGATTAGGAATACTATTGATCATTCCAAAGAATCTTTCCCAGGCCTATGGGTTGTTTACTCCCGCATTCTGACTGAAGTTGCCTATATTCTTTCTTAGTTCAGTTACCTTCTTAAAAGGAAATAATATGTTTATGAATTTAACAATGCAGTTTTCCCAACATTTAATGTAATGGCGAGGGAGAGAATATAACCAGTCTAGAGCTTTACCTTTAAGCGACCATCGAAATAATTTAAGACGAGAAAAGTATCTCGGCAAACCTTTTGGTCCAAGCGATGTTATCACATCATCAAACTCTCTTATATGTATTCCTGGGTCTTCATCTCCCCTTCCACTGAAAGCTTTTTCCTGCAAAATTTTAATAACTCCACCATCAAATCGATATTCTCTAACTCCAGGATTAGGGAACTCTATTGGTTGTTTAAGAAATTCAGAACTTGGAGCACTATATTCCCTAAGAGTTTTCTCAGGTTTCATAGGAGTTATCCTATAAATAGACATGATTTCCATAATATCACTCAGGTTTTCAACTTCAACTTTATTTGATCTTAAAAGTTTTTCAATAATTTCTTCACGCCGCTGAGTAGGCACGCGCTCAATATAATCTGGCAGGTAGGTTCTACGAGAGTGTGTAGACCCTTTGTCTCCTAAGGAGAATATTTTGTAGTAGCAACACCTGAAATGTCAAAAGGCAAACACTTAGCGCTTAGTTCCCCGACAATGGCGCCAGAAAATAGCTTGATGTCTGCAAGTGCACAGATCATTTGTAGCTAGTTTCGAAGTATAGAAATCGATCCCATAGGGAGCCCAAAGGTAAGTGTTTACGGGTGAAGTCTTTATCACACCCAAAGTTGTCACATGTCTTTGAGTGAATTGACTGCAAGTGTTGAAGTAGGAATGGGTTTTGATTAAATGAGATGTATTAAAATAGAACTAAAATGTAAACTTCAGAAATATAAAGCATAAAAGTAAAGAACGACTTGGTTGTTTGTTGTTTACTACAAATGGCAAAAGAAGGTGCGGGGAGATTCAGTTCATGGTGATAGTGACTGTGCCATGTGGATGAATGATAATGTAACAATTATAATCTTATAAATATATGTGTAGGCGAGCAACTCATAATTAGCCGGAACTCCTCTTGGTAGATTTCATCCCAACTTCAATAATCCTAATAGCCTGTTACCAAAACCATGGTTAGACAATAGACGATTAAGACCCTTCAGGTCGCTTAGTGATTAAGCTCCTTGGATCAGACTAATGCAATAAGCACAGTGGTTCCTCGTTATCCTCGAGTCTACTAGTTTTCCATTGATATCCCCATGTCACCTGGGGGTCACCGGTCCACTAGCGAACAAGATCTTATCTATGTAGAACAAAGCATCATGTTGTCTAGGCCCTTAATTGGACAACAATCATTAGGCATCCCATATATAGTCAAGCACACATAATATAGTAATTAGAATCAATCACAAACTAATGGAGAATATATGAAGGCACATCACATCTCACTAATCCCCTACATCTCCCATGCCCAAGGGAATTACTCACACATGAGAGAAAAACGGATCATCAATATAATCAAATAAAGAGAATTCGTCTTGGTATTACCATGGAGATCCACAATAACAATAGAAAAATATCCAACACAATTCAAGATGGGAAAAAACAATGTCAAACGCTAGTCTTGCAAGGTGGAGATCCCTCTCTCTCTCTCTCAAGTAAAAGTAGTGTCTATGGAGGTGTTGTGGCTAGGAGGTTGAAGATCGTGGAGCGAGATGAAGAACGTCTTCTCCTTCTTCTCTGGATCTCTTCTCTCTCCCTTCTAGATGGTGTGGCGGTTTCTACGTTGTGTTTTCGTCCTTGGTCCCTTCACGGAAGTTGTCCCTTTTGACAAGACAAAGGCATCAACAACTATACAGCGGGAACTATACGACCGGAAAAATATTCCCGCCGTATAGTTGCTCGTTAAAGCATATGTGAGGTCACATGCTTCCAAAGTGAGACTTGCTTGTTTTCTCCAGAATATTGTGTTTCTCTATTTAAAACCTTCTGTTGACGTTCAGAACCTGAAACACACATTAAAAATGAAGTTTTCTTTGCTACCGAAGTATTAGCATTAGGTAAAGCCAGAAAACTATCAAATCCGGGAGAAAACTATCAATAAAAACCATCAAAAATGTGTCGAGTCTCACAGCTATCAGGCAGCAGGTGATTCTGCGGCAGGGAATCGAGGCGCGGCAGGCTGCCGTGTGCCCGTGGCAGGATCGGCGGCAGAGTCCACATCCGCATGATGCGCGGGTGAATGCGGCGCGCTAGCCACGTCCTCGGGAGCAGCGTCATGCCCATGCACGTCCATCGGTGACAAGACTTGCTCTAGAACATGCAAGACCGGAGGAACAACAACTAGAGAGGAATCATCAATAGACAAATAGGACAGATCGCAATTTCGCACATGATCACTCATAGCCGGTTCAGAGGATGGAAAAGTGATGACGTGTTCGAGAGTGGAGACATCCACCATGACACCCGAGGTCACAAAGGGAAAACGGATTCATCGAAAATGACGTCCCAAGAAATATAGATGCGCCCCGTGGACCTATCCAAACACTTGTACCCCTTATGCATCAGACTGTAGCCTAGGAAGACACACATCTTGGAGTGGAAAGCTAGCTTATGTGTGTTGTACTTATGGAGACTAGGCCAACAAGCACAACCGAAAATTCAAAGAAAGGAGTAATTGGGAGGAACTTTGAATAGGTGGGTGATAGGTGCTTCCGGTTGAAGAACAAGGGTAAGCATGCGATTTATGAGGTAGCAGGTGGTCAGGAAGGCCTCATCCCAATACCGAAGCGGAAGGGAGGCATGCATGAGGAGGGCCAGACCTGTTTTGACAAGGTGTCGATGTTTACGTTCTCCAACACCATTTTGTTGCGACGTATGAGGGCAGGACACGCGATGAACAATGCCCATGCGCTGAAAATAGCGATGGAGTTTGTGATATTCACCACCCCAATGGGACTGAACTGCCTTGATCTTTGAACTCAAAAGGCGCTCAACATAGGCCTGGAAGGCATAAAACACATGCTCAACATCAGACTTGTGTTTAAAAAGATAAATCCAATAGAAACATGTGTAATCATCGATAAAACTGACATAATATTTGAAACCTCCAGAGAAGGCAATAGCAGGACCCCAAACATCGGAGTGAATTAATTCAAGAGGCATAGTAGACACATGATTTGAAGCAGTATACGACAACTGAAGACTTTTGCCACATTGACAAGCATCACAAACTGAAACATGAAAGTCTGACTCAGAAGAACACAAAATATTATTTTGGCTAACAATGGACTAAACTACTTTATTCGTAGGATGACCTAGACGCTGGTGCCACTGCGTCAAGTTTGCTTTGCCGGCGGAGAGTGCATGGCGAGATGATGTGGATCGGCTAAAAGGAATTGGGTAGAGACCTCCGTAGCTTCTACCTTGAAGAAGTATTCGCTTTGTGACCTTGTCCTTGACACAGAAAAAATGACGGTGAAACTCAACAAACACGTTATTATCAATGACAAGGCGGTAAACTGACAAAAGATGTTGTCGAAGATGAGGAACATGAGGAATATTGTTCAAGAAAGGGAAGAACCGGCTAAACAAGAATGACCAATATGCGAAATTGACGAACCTGCACCATTAGCCACTTGCACTTGATCCTTCCCGTCGTAGCGATCATTAACATGGAGGCATTCAAGCTGGCTCGTGAGGTGATCCATCGCCCCTATGTCCATTAGCTAGGGGGTAGGGGTGTCGCTGGAGCTAGTCGACACGACGTTGCCTGAGCACTGCGTGTTCGGCTAAAACTCAGGGTTTTAGCGGTTGCGGTAGTCGCCCGCTTCATGCCCCCAGTAGTGCCAGATCTAGCAGCGAGGATGCTCCTTCCTACGGCCGTTGCGACCACCGCCGTTGTTGCAGTTGTAGTCGTTGTTTAGCCATTGTTCTGACAGCAAGCACTGCCGCCCAAGGTGGGGCGCGGTGCACTGGCATGGCCCTACTGAGGATAGGTAGCAGGGGGCGCCCGCTAGTGCCCTGGTTAGCCGGCGGGTAGTAGGGGCGCGCCTGGCCCGAGGTACTGAAGGAGCAAGGCCGTGAAGCGACGTTCGCCGAGGAGACCCACTCGTCGGGGGCCTGAGCCTGCTGTGCACGCAGGGCCTCGTAGCTGAAGACATGGGAGTAGAACTCATTGAGAGAGACCTTGTTGGTGTCGTGGAGCATGGATGTGGTGATGGGGTTGAACTCGGGGCCGAGCCCCGTGAGCATCTGGTCGATGATATCTTCGTCGGAGAGAGCCGATCCAGCGACGGCCATCTGATTTGCAAGGACCTTCACCTGGTCCATGTACGCGCTGGATGACGCATCAAGCTTCCTCAACGACTAGAACTGTCGCTTGATGTGCCAAACATTGGCACGATTCTGGGCGCCAAACATGGTGTGGATGACCTTCAACACCGAGGCAACCGTGATCTTCCTGACCATCTGCTGGGCGATGTCCGACCTGATGGAGCCAAGAAGCAGCCCGAGCATGCGTTGGTCACGCATCCACCACGTGGCATACTCGGGGTTGGGGACGAAGGTGGCAACATCACCCGTGCCCTGGGTGATGGTCTTCTCAGGCAGCGATGACGTGCCGTCGAGGTGACCATGGAGCCTTGCACCAGCAAAGTTCGACAAGGTGAGGGAGCGCCAGCGCATGAAGTTGCTCTGACCGAGGTGGACTTGAGTCGCGGGTATGGGCGCAGCCGTGATGGTGGTCGGCGGAGCCACGGTCGGTTCGAGGACCATGGAGAGCTGGAGGGCCTAGCATGTCGAGGAAGACATCTCGGCGGTGCGGCTGCGAGGATCTGCAGCGGTGGCGGCCAGCGATCTCCTGGCGGCGGCGACTCATAGGGCGGCAGCCGGCTAGTGTTAGAGCGGCGACTCTGATACCAAGTCAAACTAGGTGTTTAGGGTTTGTGTGGGGTCTAGCCTCCACGGTGATCAGTTTATATAGACTTAGCAGAATACAATACATGGTATGTACACGTACACAAGTCGTACGGTTACCTAACTCTAAACCATTTCTAACACTGCCCCCAATAGGCTGTCCCATATGCGGGCCTCCTGTCCGCAGGGAGCCATCAAGCTGAATCTGATGGTCATCAAGCTCTAGCTAATGGTGGCCGGAAGTCCCGTGTGATTATCTCGAGTAGATTAGGTTAGCTCTAGAACAACGTATTTCTATTTTCGTAATGAAAACAAGTTATTATCATTTTCTATGTATGACGCGTGGGCCCAGATGAGGACCGGCCACCGGCCCATACGCACGGGCAGTCCATGCCCGTGCAAACCAAGCTCAACTTTTGGATCGGTTTGCGCCGAAACGGACGGTGTGGTAGAATGTCTTGTCAGCTTCGAGTTGGTGTTCCCACCATCCTTCTTCAATATTATGACTCACCTCCTAGTTCACCTAGTCGAAGAGATTAACATTCTTGGTCCTGTATTTCTACACAATATGTTCCCCTTTGAGAGGTTCATGGGAGTCTTAAAGAAATATGTTCATAACCGTGCTAGGCCAGAAGGAAGCATCTCAAAGGGATATGGAACAGAGGAGGTCATTGAGTTTTGTGTTGACTTTATTCCTGACCTTAAGCCCATCGGTGTTCCTGAATCACGGCATGAGGGTAGACTTAGTGGAAAAGGCGCGCTAGGAAAGAAAGCAAGGATATGTATGTATATACATTCTCTCACTAAAGCACACTACACAGTTCTGCAAAGTTCCACCTTGGTGGCTCCGTTTATCGAGGAACACAAGAATATTGTACACTCCAACAACCCGGGGAAGCCTGGCTCCTAGATTAGAGATGAACACGTGAGGACTTTCGGCGGTTGGTTGCAGTCACATCTCATGAATGACATAAATGTTGGAGAGCAGTTGTACTTGTTGGCCAGGTCACCATCTTCGACTATATTGACTTTCCAAGGGTACGAGATAAATGGGAATACATTTTACATGATCGCCCAAGATAAAAAGAGCACCAATCAAAACAGTGGTGTCCGATTTGATGCAACAGACGAGAATGGGCAAATGGATACATATTATGGTTACATAGAGGAGATATGGGAACTTGACGATGGACCTTTTTTTAAGGTTCCTTTGTTTTGGTGCAAATGGGTGAAGCTGACAGGAGGCGGGGTTGAGGTAGACAGGAAATATGGAATGACAACAGTGGATCTCAACAACCTTGCGTATAGAGATGAACCATTTGTCCTAGCCAATGATGTGGCTCAGGTTTTTTATGTGAAGGACATGTCTACCAGACCGAGAAAAAGGAAAGATAAGCAAAAGAATACAGCATCTGATGAGCCAAAGCGCCACATAGTTCTTTCAGGAAAAAGAAACATCGTGGGGGTGGAGGATAAGACAGACATGTCAAAAGATTATGATAAGTTTCATGAAATTCCGCCCTTCGCTGTGAAGGATGACCCAAGCATCCCGTTAAGTAAGGAAGATGCTCCATGGTTACGGATTAGAAGAAAACCCTAACATGTGTGGATGTTGGTGATGTATAATATTATTAAACCTTTATTTTTAATGATCTTCTTATATGTATATGGATATGAACTATCTCGATCTCAATAGGTAGTATTACAACTTGCTGTGGCCAGACATTTATTAATATTAAAACATAAAAATTAGTCATAATCATATCTAGCCCTGTAGTACACACTTCAGGGTCGTCTTCGGAATCGTCATCGTCATCGTCGTCGCTCGTAGCACGCAGATGGATCCTCAGCCCTTCCTCGTAGCATGCGGATAGATCCTCCGACCTCGGATTCACGACGCGCGGGTAGGGGGCCCCCGGATGACGACCCTAGTACGCCCTAGGCCTTCACCACCACCACCATTCTTGTGGCTATGCGGCTGGTGAAAGTGCGGGTACCTCACATGAGGATGGTCTCCCATGGCGATGTAGCGCATCACACCGGATATAGTACGGTTCGCCCACCACAGGCGGCGACCAACCTCGTTGTGGTTCACTGGGGGCGGGCCGTCACCCTCATACCTGGCGAGCTCCCTTTCCTGCCGGTTTGCGAAGAAGGCATTCCTGGTGTCGAGGTTGTCGGGATCCCAATCGGGATCCATCCGCTACTCCGGCGTGAGCTCGAGGTAGAAGTGGTTCGTGATGGCCGTCTGGCAGGCCGAACCTTGAGGCACAGGAGGAACAGGAACCCCTCCAGCGCTCAGCATCTAGCCAGCGGGCAGCCGGTACCCCGACGGGCATGGGTAGCTAGAGGTGCATAGCGCCTTGCTAACTCGTAGTTGATGTAGAGCTCGTTGGGAACCACAAGAGGAAGGTAAGATGAGCACAACAGTAAGTTTTCCCTCAGTTATGAAACCAAGGTTTAATCGAACCAGTAGGAGCAAGGAAACACCCCAAAGGTGTTACTAGCTGAGCTTTGGCAGGGCGCACTACCGGTGCTAGTAGCAACGTGGAGACCTGCACAACACAACCACAGAACTTTGTCCCCAACTTGCGATGAGGTTGTCAATCTCACCGTGTTTTGCGGAAAACAAAGGATTAAACGTATCGAATGGAAAGAAGTAAAAGTTTGCAGAAAGTAAACACAAAGTAGTAAAAGATTGTAGATTGTATCTAAAGAAAAGGACCGGGATCCATAGTTCACTAGAGGTGGCTCTCCTTAGATAGACAACATGCTGGGTGAACAAATTACAGCGGTGCAATGGACAAACACCGAGAAAGCAATACATGCATATACTAATCATCTTGACTCCTCTGAGACTTGATTGGGCATTACAACATAATACATAGACCGCCATCCAACTGCATCTATGATTAATAATCCACCTTTAGGTTATCATCTGAACCCCCTCCAGTATTAAGTTGCAAGCAACAGATTATTTCTTTATGAACTGCGTGTAAAGTAAACAATATGATTGTTCTATGAACAAAGGATTGTTGTTTTCTCCCTAGTAGCAACAACACATCTAGTACCTTAGAGATTTCTGTCACTTCCCTAGATTACCAGAGGCATGAACCCACTATCGAGCATAAATACTAACTCTTGGAGTTGCTAGCATCTACTTGGCCAAGATAGCTACTAACAACGGAAAGCATGCAAGATCACAAATAACAAAGACATGATAGAATCAATAATCAATCTGAAATAGCATCTCAATATCCATTGGATCCCCGCAAACACAACATGCAGAATTACAAATAGATGATCTTGATCATGAACGGAGCTCACAAGATCTAGACATGAAAGCACAAAGGAGGAGAACCAGTCATCTAGCTACTACATGGACTCATAGTCTAGAGATGAACTACTCACGCATCACACCGGAGGTTTGCATGATGATGAAGAAGGCCTCCAGGGTGAATTCCCCTCTTCGGCAGGGTGCCGGGAAGAGCTTCAGATCCCTCCTGATCTAGGGATAGAGACGACGATGGCTACAAACTCTTTCGTGGAATTTTTATTGGGTACCTAGGGTTTCTGTATCGGAGGCATCTTATAGGCGGAAGGAGAGGCCGAGGGGGTGTCGGGGTAGGCGAGACCACCCCCTGGCGCAGGCCAGGCTGGGCCACGCGGCCAGGTGGTGTGGTGGCCCCTCTTTGTCTCGTACTCTGGCATCTGATGACTTTCGGAAAAATAGGCACTTTGGCTTTTGTCCCATCCAATTTCGAGAATATTCATTTTCTGACTTTCCTGGAACCAAAAACAACAGAAAACATGCAGCTGGCATTGTGGCTCTTGTTAATAGGTTAGTCCAAGAAATCATATGAAAAGTACTCCAAAGTGTGGACAAAACACAAGAAACTGGATAAAACCAAGCATGGAACATCAAAAATTATAGATACATTTGTAATGTAATTATTTTGGGGAGACTCTTTAGTATGTTGAGGAATATGTTGTACTTACTATTGTTGGATCAAAAAATTTTATTTTTGTCTTTCTTCAATGTTTTAGATGATGAACACAATGATCCAAACTCGTGATCGTGCCATCGCTAGCGCTTCTTGGGCTATCGCTCAAGAACGCATGGGGATACAGTCCAGGGATGAGCCCCAACGTGATCGCTTCAACAAGATCAGAACCATGAAGTGAAGGCCACCATGTGGGCTTGCCCCATTATATTGAACCAACTCGGTATTTCTAATGACTTCAATTTACTTTGCAATAGAGCTGGCCTGCAAAACTTTGTGTACAATGATGTGCCTACTTATCGCCGCTTAACCATCGAATTCCTAAGTTTGTTGCAAAACACCGTTAAACAATGGCAAGGAGAGGACACTATTTATTTCCGACTTATGAACAACAACTACACTTTAACTTTAGATGAATGGTGCACATGTTTTAATTTGCTAAACAATGATGTTAATGCCCTACGAGCATCCTTTACTGGCTTAGAACCTACCCCCGAACAATACTATAATGGAATGAGTTTCACTACTGGAGTAAGCAAGGGGAAGAATATTCAACATCCTACAATTCGCTATTTGCTCTATGTTATTGCTAACACCTTGCAGGCACGTAATGAGTTCACGTGACTCAACAAGGAGGACATCCTAATCCTTGCAAATGCTGCTTACATCAACTGCGGCTTGTCACTCAACTTGGGCGCCATCCTTATGCGCTACTTAGAGCACCAAGGCTCCCAAAGCCAAGGACCAATCACAGGTGGAGGTGTCATCACCGTGCTTGCCACTGCCCTAGGCATCGACCTAGGTGAGTTGCAACCCGTGCTAGGTGAGCGACGTGTTGGTTTATCCACTTTGAAAGCTTGTGGAATGCTCACTAGGAGAGGTGGTGTTTATTACCTGCATATTGCTGGAGTTGGGCGTCTCTACCCTGCTCCTATGCCTAATGGTCTTTTCTCTATCAAGGAGGGACATTTTCTATATGACTTGCAGGTTGAGAAACACCAACCTGAGAAGGAGATTCCGGAGGAGGATGAGGACCAAGAGGAGGAGCAAGAAGTTCCTTACCAAGAGGAGCAGCCACAAACCCGGTCCGTCACACACCAAGATTTCCAAGGACTTGGAGGGACTGTGGAGAGGATGCATAGCCTCTCTTTGAACCTCCGAGAATCAACTAGTAACCTCTCAACTCAATTTGCGAGTGTCGCGGTCGAACAAGGCCCCACTCCTCCTCGAGAGAGAGCAAATGGTTGCCTTCTGCACTTCATCTATGGCAGGAAGACTTCACCAAGGACATCCCAACCAAAGGGGCGGCCGGTGGTCCGGGAGAAGGGTCCTTGTTGTCATGACAGGGCATAGCCTCCCGCCTCTGTGCCGATGACGGAGCGTCACAACCATGACCCACTGATGGCTCTGAAATATAGCCATCTACGTCCACATTTAAACTGGATATTATTCATATTTTTGATGAAATATCTCTCTAAACCCTGCCACTAATGCCTAATATTCAAAGGGGTATCAATCTTTCTTTTTATATTTTTCCTGCGCAGATAATGTCGTTTGAAGATGGGAATCACTACATTCAGGAGCCATGAAGCGGAGGCAGATGCTTTAACGACCAACTATACGACCAGAGAAAAATTCCGGCCGTATAGCTCCGGTTGTATAGTTGGCGTCGCCACCGTTAGGTCAAACAGAACAACTTTCATGAAGGGACCCCTATATAAAGAAGCCTCGGGCGATGAGAAAACAAGCCAGACCCTCGCCAAAAGTCTCTGCCACAGATCTCCAGCCGCCTCCAGATCTCAGAACTCTTCTCCATCTCCATAGCCATATTCCACCACTTGTAATAGTATATCTCTTCTTCGATTGGCGACATTGTAAGACTATTTCTATCAATCTTATGATTTTCAATACAATGTTTATGATTGTTGATCTCATCTCTATGCGTGAGTAATTCTCCTTGGGCTAAGGGCTTCAGCCTAGCCATGTAGCGTTTGTGCATGTTATTTATCATAGATGGGATCATGTATTAGTTTGTATGACATGATGATTATTGTATCCTCTCTTGCCTCAATATAAGGACTTGTCAGGTACCCAAGACCCCGAGAGTTGAGCCAGGTATAGGGAGTATGAGTGATGACTGATCTGCAGGTTGGGAACCCTAGTGATAGAAGGGGTAGTACGGCTGTATATGAGAGATTTATTTAGAATTAACGGTGACATCACTATGCATATCATTAGTTCTCTTTCTTCTATGGATGATACTAGTAGGTTATTTCTATAAGCGATTGCGGAGACAATAGCAATTATAGATGCACTGCCCACATATAATTTATCTTCCTCTAACAAGTACATGCATACTTTATTTCTATCTTTTACTCCTATTAGATGTTTTGCACAGCTACAGGTGAAACCGAACGCCCTAGGCCCTCTCTCTCCATCATCGACAACAACAAAAAGACGCAAGCTATTGGTCCGGTAAAAACACAAAAGGAATTCTAAAAACTCCCGAAGGTCCGTTAAAGTAACTTCACTACGCATCCGCTTCCCGAGGATTTGATAACCTAGATCTACTAGGAAAAAAGAAGCTATACTACATCCGTAATCCGGATCAAAGGTATCACCCACGTCCATGGATCTAGGGTTCAACGACAACACATGGTGAATCAGTGAGAGTGGAGGGGTGAGATACAAATGGGGGTCTGGTGTGGCTGGTGTGTGACATTGCAAAAGAACAAGAAAGTAGCAAATGAACCATTGGATACTCTCAGAACGTTGGCTCACTCATGTACTTAGATAGTGCAATACGACCCGACATCTCTTTTGCTACGAGCAAGTTGAGTAGGTGCATGTCAAACCTGTGTATTAGTTATTAGCATGCACTTGAAAGGGTCATGCACTATGGTACAATGATTTATGGGATTCAGTATTCAGGGCATCCAATAGTGCTTCAAGGATATAGTGATTTGAACTCGTGGGTATGTATTTACATTTGGAGATGACGTAGTATGGTGAAGGTATTAACAAACCATATCGAAAAAGTCAACCATAGAACCGAATTTACTATTTTAGAACAACCACTATTGAGTTAGAATGACTGCGTGAATTCTTGGTGGACTTGCATGTGGTTGAAAAATCTGTGTCGGACATTATTTTGAATTATGACAACCAAACCGTTATTGTCAAAGTGAACAATTCTAGGATAACCCTAAGTCATCAAGACACGTCAAGGAGAAACTATGGAGTAATTACTGTTAAGTATATTCAAACAGACAAAAAGCTGATAGAACGTTTTACAAAGGAACTATCACGAAATGTGATAGAAAGTACCTCGAGGGAGGGGATTTGAGATTCATGGATGTTACACCATAGCGGTAGCACAACCTTTATGATCACAAATCCCATAAATTAGGACATGAAAAAACAAGCTAGTGGTTTGACCGAGGAGAGTATTCAGTAACTCTCTCTATGTGAAGATGCATGACTCTTAAAAGCTGTAAGATAGGCTGGCGACATTTCTTAATGTGTTTCTACTGGCTACAACTGGCAAAGATGATGTCCTATGGAGCATTCTTGAAAGAACACACTTATATGAGTTGGACTGATAAACGTCGCATTCTATGAGACTTGGGTAATCTCTAGTAAACTCATGAAGAGACCAAGGAGTGCGACATATATGCTCCACCCGCGGGGTAGTCTACTGGTAGTCAGGTAGTAGTCATGACTTTGAGGAAAACATGTTCGCGTCTAAATTGCAACTAAAGGTTTAGTCCATTATTTATGTGGATGGAACTTACAAGTTCAACTTAACAGTCTCTACTGAAACACTGATAAATAAACAAGTAGCGAGGATTAACATCAATGAACATTTAAGATCTAGTGGGGGTTGGTAGAAATAATGAGCCCATTTCTCGTGGCTCATGTAAGAGTTCAGATTTTTCATCAATCTCAAAACCACGGACAATGTTGGGGACAACTTACATATGAGTGATAAAATAAGTCAGAGTTAAATTTAGTCTCACATAAAAAATTAAAGAAGAGTTGCACCATCTTATAAGGTGTAATAAGTGAGTGAGAAGAGGAGTCATATACACACACCTCCTCCTCCTCCGCCGCCTACTCGCTCACCTCGCGCCGCAGTATATGAAATGAGCCTCGAGCTGAACTTATTTCTTCCGCTGAGGAGCTTCGTGTAGGAGTGACGACAACAACAACTGTGAGAAATCTCGAGGATGACCCTAGTTCTCGGTGGTGCATGTGCAGTTTGTGTGTGTAGGGAAGCTGAATGTGTGCACTTTCGAAACGGTTGTGTTCCATCACGGTCGGTAAAGACGAACATTAATATGTACCGGAGGAATTATGTATCGGTTTTAGACCGGTTTTCTACTAATTAACCGGTTAATTTTCTAAGTACTTTTTTTAAATAAAATGAGTTTTTTTTAAAAAAAAAGCTACTAGTTCGCATGTCATGCTATTGGTCAGATCTTAAACGGCTCTACTGAAACACTGGTATATAAACAAGTAGCGAGAATTGACAAATTTTTAAAATGAGCATTTAAGATCTGATGGAGGATTGTTAGAAATAATGGCTCATGTAAGATTTCAGAATTTTCATCAATTTCAAAACCGCAGACCATCTTGGTGACAACTAACATATGAGTGATAAAATAAGTCAGAGCTCAAAATTTAGACTCATAAGAAAAATTGAAGAGTTGCAAGGCGTAACATTTCACCACTTGATAAGTGAGTGAGAGGAGGAGTCATATACGCAGACTCCTCCTCCTCCTTCGCCGCCTACTCGCTCGCCTCGCCCCGACGCACTGCACGCGTTGCAGTATACGAAATGAGCCTCGAGCTGAACTTATTTCTCCCGCTCAGGAGCTTCGTGCAGAGTGACGACAACAACACCGTGAGAAATCTGGAGGATGACCCTAGTTCTCGGCGGTGCATGCGCAGTTTGTGTGGGTAGGGAAGCTAGATGTGTGTGCTCTCGAAACTGTTGTGTTCCGTTAGGGTCGGTAAAAACTCGTATGTATCGGTTTTAGACGATTTTCTACAAATTAACCGGTTAATTCTCTTCGTACTTTTTTTTAAATAAAATGATTTTTTTTTAAAGCTACTAGTGCGCATGTCATGCTGTGGGTCAGATCTTGGCTGCTTAATCAGGGCCTTCTTCTCTTTACGCTACTATTTAATTGCTCCACTCAGGCAGCACTAACGCACTAACACGGGCACTGTCAGCAGCGTATCCCGACAGCTTCGCAAGCTAATCGCAGATAGTATAACTTTACAATATAATTACAGGGGAGCCACGCACACATGGGCATGTGTCTCCACGAAATGATTCAGGAGACGACAACCTGAAACCGCACCCTGGGGATCGTGTCTGGGGTTCAGGGACCAGTACGATACGATACGATACACGAGTGCAGGACCTGCGCGCGGTTGCATTCGATTCACTCTACCCAAAATCTCGGATCAGTAGGACAAGCAAATAAAGGGTTGGTCGTGTTGATTGCGTGCAGGAAAATATGGGCGTAGCCTTGTGTGGGGAGGGAGTGGTTGGCGTGATGGCGTCGGCCTGATGTGTTGATTAGCTTGATGACTGGAAGATTAATTAGGGACAGGATGATGATGAGATGCCAGTTTCTTTTGCTCGGCACACACCAAAGTTGTTGTTGTTGTTGTTGTTGGTGCTGCTGCTGCTGCTGCTATCTGGGGTAGAGGGAGCATGCTTCACGTGTTTGCGGACTTCAGGAATCTGACAGCAAGCAACATGGGCGTCGTGTCCGTTTTGTGGGGCCAAGGCATGTCCATGAGGCCAGATATGGCCTTGGGAGAAAATTTTGGGGTGTCATACAGATAGGCCGATAGGGAAGTGCATGCATTAGCTACGCATGAACTTGGGCGACTGAGAGATTGAAAAAAAATGCTTGTGCAGAAGTACCTAGGCATCGATTGTTCAGGTGTTTCACAAGATCGCCGCAGATGAGAGCAAAGGTTCAGGCATCAACAGGGAAAACTGTTGCAAGTGCAGTAGCTTTAATTTGGAGTTAAAGAACAAAAGACACGTATAAAGATAGTGCTAATCACTTTCACCGGTTAATCATTTTTTTAAATTTAATTTCATCAGTCCATCATCATACCTACTGTTACTACGTGAACCTGGTACCGCTCACAATGCTTATCAAGAAATCATCTGACTAAGCTAGGGTCCACATGTAGTATTCATGAACACATACATGATCTTGCAGATTCCAGCTAACCTGCCAGGCCAAGTCTGAAGAGATAGAAAGTGCAGTGGACGGGCAGGTCCACAGTATAGAACTGGCGCTGCCAAAAAAGACGAAACTACTGGATAATTCAGGTCAGACAATTCAGAACGACATGACATGTCTCCTCCTGTTGATGTCTCGTGAAAGACAGGACATGGCGAGGGGAGGAAAGAGAGAAAGAAAATACCAAATTGTTCCCATCCTCGAGGGAACAACTGTGCCTGGCATGGCAAGCCTCAGGGTCGGTCAGGCTGCTCTCTTTTACTTTCTGATGAGAAAGCCCCGTCATGTTACATCCGGCTGGGGACCGTGCAGAACATCTTTGAATGAGAAAAAATGTCCTACGACTCAAATTATTGTTCTCAACTTTATCTAAATTCGGATATACCTAGATAATGATTTAGACTAGATTTATCCAAATCTAGACAAAGTTGAAAACATTAATATAAACCCGAGGGAGTACAAATATGTGTGGCACTGAGAGGGCATGCATAAATAATTTTCATTCTCAAGGCCCCACGGACGTCAAAGAGCCAAAAAAAGTAAAAATAAATAAATCAAGTAGTGACCGGTGCAACTTTTCAAACCTCTAAAATTGGCCAGATTTGGTCATTTCTGCACAGCCTAAAATATAAGGTATTTTTAGTTGAACTTTACATGTTGATAAAATACATCATTTTCTACATCCCAGACTTGTTTTCAGATTTTTTGAAACTTTAAAATGTCATTTTCAAGAATGCGCTACACACCTGTAGTTTCTCCATGTGTGTGTGGGACCGAGAGGACATGCATACCTTATTTTCCATCCCAGAGGCCTCATGGGCATCAAAGAGACATCGCTAAGAAAAACACAATTTACCCCAAAAATCAGGCCTCAAAGGTTTCTGTAGACATGTACACACGCGTTGCCAAAATGCTCATCGCCATTCACAACACTCCAACAACATTTAGTTACACAAATATACATGACAGTACACCATATATATGTGCACTCACGAGTTTATTTGTCTGTTTGAAGGCCAGGAGGGCGCCCAGCTCAAGCATGCAGACCCATCTGCTTCCTTGTCTTGCCGACGAACAGGTCTCCGGATTTGAGAATCCCCGGGATGCGCCCTGTGAGCGTCACGTACGGTAGCTGGGCCACCGCTTCTTTTCTTCCCAGAGAGACGATCGCCAGCGGGAAGCCGGGGCAGTAGGTTCCCAGCTTGCTCGCAGGAGACCCCTTGATCAGTAGCTTCAGGTTCTTCCCCACCAGCAGCGCATGCTTCTGGGCCAGGTACCCTTGCTTGATTTCCTGAACGTAAAAGGAAGTTATTTACCTTCCCAAAAAAGGAAGTTATTTCAATAAATTTATACTAGTTCTTCCGAGATAGAGAGGGCTTCAGACATTTAAAAGTTGGCAAAAATGGAGAAACACGAAATGCAATTACCAGTGTATATCCACTGGATGAACAAGTTTTTCCCATAGGAGTGAAACTATTGGGACTCACCTTTAAAATAGGATGCTATATACCTTAAGCACCAAGAACTAAAGTAGGTGCGGACAATTGAACAGACAGATTGAAGTGTGTTAGTCAATTAGAAGGTGGGCACAAAATTCAATTGCTTAGAGGGTTTTCAAAAATATCGGTTCATTTGTGTGAATATACGAAGTTGCATATATCACATCTTCCTGATTGTTCAGGGGTGATGAAATTAGGGTTTGCATCTTAGATTGAGATACGAACTGCATGTGCAATAGAAGTGTGTCTGAAAAAATGGGCTTTTAGACATGGAAGGCACACATACTCATCAGAGGGAAAAACTGTTGAGATCAATCTAACAGCCAATAACCAAATGATGTCATGCAGAATATTTACTATGCGAATTTTTAGTCACATCTCAATCTAAGTCAAGCGACATATGAAGTTGATACTGGTCACTAAATGAGATGATCAACCTGAAGAACACCTAATCAAAGAAGAAATCATAGATATAATAGGCATGAAGTTCTAAACGTAAACTTACAGGAATATCCGTGATGTCACCTATTGCAAAAACGTTATTATAACCCTTCACTCTTAGATCCTTTTCCACCATTAATCTTCCCTTGTTGTCCAAAGATTCCTTTAGGATGGTATCATGTAGCCAGGATGAGCTCAGTGGCTTACCAATACACAAAAAATGGCAATCAGCTGTTATTATTTCTCCACTTGATGTTTTGTAGGACTTCTCTGTGTTGGATAATGAATCCAAGTCAACTGACTGCTTGAAAAGCACATCTACTTTCTTCGAAGTCAGCCAATCAAGACACTTCTTTGAGGCCTTCTGATCAATAAATTCAAGTAGCCGTGACCCTCTGTGTACAATGGTCACCTTCTTGTCAGGATAGTCTACTGCAATCTCTCCAGCAAGTTCAACACCAGTTGGACCGCCTCCAATTATCAACACAGACTTGGATGATTTTATCTTCCCATTCTCTGTTAAAAAGATCAGGAGGCATGTGTAAGAAACCTGATGTCACAAAGCAGAGTGTTTTTTTTTTTCTGGTTATGCACTTAGAGTCCAGTTACCTCTCTGGAATTCTGTAAGCCTGTCAGTTCTGCTTCCAGGAGAAGCCAAGACATGGCCAGTCGCTACGACGAGATAGTCATATGCAAGCGATTGACCATCAGCAGTCAGAACAGCATGTTCAGTGATATTGACTGCAGAAGATTTTACAATAGTAGTAGTGGTGAGGTAATCTTTGTGATAGATTAATGATCTCTCAGCAAAAGATGGTTCAACCATTGATCTCAATTCAGCCCAGCTGATCTCCAGGTAATCTTTCCTGTCATTAGAAGAATTTATTTAATGAGAGAACGTACCAATTGCAACAGGTACCTAAAAATAGTTACGAGTATGAAGCCTCGTTCGTACAAAGGTCACACAATTGGGATTTTAGCTTAATTTAATCTGTTTTAGACGGTAGTCACCAACGAGGGCATGCCAATTTGAAAGAAAAAAACAAGGGCATGGGGAACTTCCTTTATGTTACCACCAATTTTGAGGAACGAGGTCCTTTATGATGTTAACTCACTGAGCTAATAGACGATCAACTAATCAACAGAAAGAAACAGCTATTGTTATAATTGAGAATTAAAAAAACAGGAAAGAATTGTCTATGGAATCCTAAAATCAGTGGCACAAACAGGTGTGGTCTCTTTTTATTTTCAGTTTGTCTTGGGAGAGTGGCACTCCCCACATTTCAAAACACCTGTTGACGTAATTCAGCGTGATCACGTACATAAGGCTCTACATCATAAACACACGCCATTGCATAACACTAAACAAACAGCAAGGAACATGATGTGATCCAGTAAGAGATCCTAACACTGGTGCACTTATCTCACACCAGGAAACGGAAGCACACGTATATTCAGCTCTGAACCAACATTCAGAACTCAGAACATCCCCCGTCCCCCACCAATAGCGCATCAGAACATCCAGGTCCAACTCCAAGCCTCAAGCCTAACCCGAGAATCAATAGGATTCGCCAGGGGCCAGCAACCGTAAACTACGACGCCGAATCTATCTCCTCCCAGCTGGCCCGCTCGATCCAAGATCGCATCAACGCGGACAATACATGTTGGCATTTCCCCGGACACGTGGTGCGCGTGAAAAGGAACTTCCGAGACGGAGGCAAAGGCTTACGGATCGAGGAGGACGACGTCGGCGTCGGGCTCCATGGTCTTGGCGAGGAGGGCGCCGCCGATGCCGCCGCCGACCACCACCACCCTCGGCTTGCCCGCCATCGCCGCGCCCGAGCCCGCGCTGCGCTGTCTCGTTCCTAGTCCTGACGCATCAACTGCAGTTTCCAGCTTCTCTCCCCCACTGACTTCACAGCTCACGCGTCCCCATTATAGCCGGAGAGATTTGGCTGGGCGGGCCCGGTCGGAACATTGGATGGCAACTGGCTTTCCTTCGTCCCATCGTGGCCGTCCGTCAGCGCATGGACGGGCGTAATAAGATGTGCCACCGCTGCCGTGACGATGTGGTGCCAGAGAAGAAAGGAAAAGCGCGTACCGCGTGTGCTTTGCCACCGAACGAATCCAATATTTTGTACTCCCTCCTGTCCAAAATAAAAGACTTCAATCTGTATAGATTCACATTTACATGTATATCTAAAATGTGTCTAAATACATTCAAATCTAGACAAACACAATTCACTTATTTTAGAACAGAGGGATTACTTTTTACATACATTAAAATATCCGTCACTTCTAAATTAAGTGACACAAATTTGTTTAGATTCACATTTATCAATACACTAAAATATGTGCTTGACCCATGGATTCCGAACAGTCGGAACAAGAAAGTTATGAGGCTGTTTGTTAGACTGCATCTATTTCTTGGCCCGGCCGAGCAGTGCTGCGGAGGGGCACTGTCACACTCATCCGACCTCCGAGCCACCTTTTGCATCTTATTTGATAGCGTGTATGGATTTTTTCAATGAGGACAACAATAAATGCATGTTGTTGGTTGTCTATACCGGATTGCCTGTCACACTAATATGCGCACCTAAATAGTCATTAGCAGCTCTTGTTCTTCGTGTTCGTGCCCGGCGACAGAGGGCGGCGGTACAACTGTTGCGACTGCACCGGTGACGGAGGTTGGCAACAAAACTATTGCGACTGCGCCGACGACGGAGGTTGGCGGGACACCTACTGTGGTTGTGCCGGCGATGGAGGCCGACGAGGCACCTGCTATGGCTGTGCTAGTGTCGCAGAACGCAAACACGGCGAGACACAGTCGCTCGATGGCGGGCTGGACTAGGAACTGCTCGATCTTGCTCCATGTCGGCGCCCCTGCCCGCGGTGTCTAAGAACTCGAGCTCGAACACGACGGACTAGACTGCCTAGAACACGTACGCGGCGAAGGGGACCTCATCGCGGTCACAGGCGCAATCGACAACGACGAAGGGGAGCTCGGCACGACCAAGGGGAGCTCCGCGCAGTCACAACTGAGGTCGACGATGACGACGTCATTGGCCGCCCTCTTCCTGCACGTCCCGCCTGTACATCTTCTTCCTCAACCTTATCTTCTTCTTCAACCTCACGTACAAGTTAAGAAGCTACATATGGATTCCTCTACCTCCATCAAAACGAAAAGCTTGCAATATGAGTGTTGTGGGGAATAGCAAGATGAAGCTACTCCTCAAAGGAGAGTTTGAAAGATTGATTATGTGCAACGAATCTAAAAAAAGCGCAAAAAATCCAACTTTGACCACGAATAGGAGAAGATCACGAACCTCGAAGCCGATGGCCAGAATGGAACCTCATCGTCGATGCGCATCTTTTTCATGTATAACTCGACTCGATTTGAAGCTTTTATGTGCTAATGACAAGTGGTTTAGATGAACATGTTTAAGAGATGAGAGAAAAGGGGAGGAGGAGACAGCGTTGCACGAGCTGGTGCACTTGTGCGCTCGCTGTGGATAGGCTCCATAGAAACGACTGATCCGAGCGTTCCCCTTAGGCTTATTTTAAGAAACACGCTGGCGCAACCCAAACTCGCATGCAGACAACCAAACAGGCTGATTTCATCCCTACAGCCATGATGGTTGACCATTCAGAGTCCGTTGTCCTTGAACATTTGTTACGGCAACATGACAATAATTTCAATGGCTTTAATTCAGTTGGCTTGAAGGAGGTCATTTCAATCTCCTGTTGGTATCTTTGGCAGATTAGAAGGAGGCGAACACACAACGAGGATGTACCCCTGTTTTCAGGTGCAAGATGTCAATTTTGTCCATTGCAGCAAAATCGGCTAAAGCTTCAAAGCCACCAACCATGGATGCAAGGTGGATAAGGACAGAAACAAGACATGTAAAAATTAATGTTGATGGTGCATTTCATGCAGACGTGGGCAGACTTGATTAAATATGTGCAAAATTACAGTTCTTTTTTGAACGGGAGAGTCCCCAAGGGCATGGAAGCTTTCGATTAATCACAAACAGTAGAGGTGAACAATATTACAGAAGACCCCATAAGAAGCATAAAATAATACATAGATCCCCATTTTACGTGGAGAAGACCCCGCTGAAATATTTGAGATACAATCAGGTCCCTCCCTATCTTCGCTGCCGAGCAGGAGGTTAGCTGCACCGCCGCCGAGCACCGCCACGGTAACAACACCACTTGCTTCAGTGCCGACGTGGGACGCGGCCGCTGACTAGAAAAGAGGCCTCCGTTTGAGGTTAAACAGATGCCGGAGCTCACCGGCTTTGACTGACGGCGCTCAGCCATCCAAATTATGCCCGCCGATGTCGCTTCCAAGCTCTGAAAATCACCGACGCAATACTCCTCGCAAGCTCCGTCGAAGACAAGCGACACACACTCCAGCACAACACTCCAGCCACGGGTGGGCGAAGGCGGGCAGAGGTGGTCGGAGCGGCGAGGAAGAATCCGCCGGAAGGGAAAAGACCGAAACTCCCCAGAGCGCCCTGGCCAGGAAAAACGCTCACTGCCACCCACGTCCACTCCCCCACCGCCACGGCCGGCCAAGAGGAACAGAGGAAAGCAGCGGGCATCGAAGCTGCCCGAGCACCATACTTGCGCTTATGACGAGGATTTGCTTGGAGTAGTACCGCCGGCGTCTTCAACCTCTGAAGTTCGCCGGGAAACACCCACCGCGGCCTCCTGCCGCCGCGTAGATGCGACAAGAGACAAAATCCTTTGCCTCCACTACACGTAGACCCGCTCAATCCCCTCCTCCCCTCGTGGCCACGGTCGGCCGGAAGAGGGGGAGCGAGCAAGCCACCGAGAGGGAGGGCGAGCTTATGAGGAGGACTCCCGTCCAGGACAGCACCAACTCCAAACTCCCACCGGAGGAGCTCATCGGGGCACTGCTTGGACCAACTCTTGGTACTGCTCGCAAGCACCAGCAGAGAGGAGTCCGCAGGAACTAGAGATGGAAACAACGGCGAGACAGGCGGTCGTTCAAGCACTAGCCCACCGGCCTTATTGAAGGAACAGCCGAAGCCCTTCACCCCCTCCATCCCAACGAGGACGACGACGAGGAGGACCAGCAGCCACTGCCGGATCTGGCCCGAGAAATTCGGCGAACTCCGAACGGCATAACGCCAACTACCGTGGCAGAGCCCAATCCTTCACCTAGTATACACACTACCGTCGTCGACACTTTCTCTCAGCCCACCTCCACCGGCAATGCCGGCGAAGGGGGCGTCGGGTCAACCCGGCGAGATCTGGTCTCCGCTCGAGTACTGTAGCAGGGGAAAGGGGTTCGAGAGAGAGGGGCTGTCGCTGACAGTCTTGTTGCCTCCCTACAAAATTACAGTTCTAGTGATTACATTTCTTCACAGAATGTTAACCATGGGGGTGGCTAAGCCCCCCTCGCCCCCTTCGTCTCCGTCCCTGCATGGCTATGAGTGAAGGTCTGCAGTTAGCTATCAATCTTGGATGCAATTCCATTGTAGCTGATTCCGACTCCCTGGAAACGATTGAAGCCTGCACGGGTGATGACAACTGGTGGATGGAATCAACGGCGATCTATGCGGATTGTGTGGATGCTACAATTACTATTGGTAGGGAGGCAAACCAAATTGCGCATGAGATTGCTAGATATAGTGTTTTAGATAAAAATTCATGTAATTGGGTCGATGAGCCCCCTAGCTTTATCTTGGACAAATTGCTGAATGATGTAACTATTGTTTGATGATTAAAAAAAGTAGCGCGGGAGGACGGAGTCCGGCTGTTTCCTAAAAAACATATATAGATACATGCATATTTAGACAAATTTGCGTCAATTAATTTGAGACGGAGGGAATATGCGTTTTGAGTATCAGGTCATGTTGAAATGAACTGTTTTCCCCTTAGACCTCGGTTGACTCATGAATATGAACATAAATATTCGAATTGGAAGCTTTCAAAATTAAATTAAATGAAACCCTACAACTGGATTTGGAATCAAAAATTGAATGAATTTATCTAATTCTCAGGATCCACCCGAGGTGTTAATTTCCATTGCCACAATTGATCCAATCCAAGCGGAATATTAGTTACACATGATTGTTAATTATTATCGAGAGTATACATTGGCAATGTCTCAAAAAATCATTTGTATTATTATATGGTGGCAAAGCATATTATACAATGCATTTGCGCGCTCCTTCTTTTCCAGGCTAGCCAGAAACGACTTTACCATAGAAGGCAACTAAAGGATGACGTGTTCATAAACCTATATTTAGCAAAGAAGAGAAAAATACATAATTATTTGAATTATAGTTTTACTAGGCCATATATAGGAGAGAGGAACCTAGAAAGACTCTAAGCCATGCAACTCTTGGCATGAGCACTCAGAGACCACCCATGAACTTCTCGGGCTTCCTTTCCACCAATAGATCCCAAAGAGCTTATTTGTTCCTTCCCTTCTCCTCCTAGCAATCCAACTCCTCTAGTATCATTTCCTCCGGCCAACTCGTCACCGTGCAATTTCAGGCCGTTCGAGGCCTTTATATGGGCCCCTTCGCCTCCTCCATTTCTCTTTGCTCGCTGCCACACTTATAGCATCCATTGTCACCGCCCCGGCCGTGTCGACTACAAAATGAAGGTGAACAGTCTTCAGGTAAACCAGTTAATCTTGGCCATTCTATTCAGTGCATCAATATATCAAGATAAAAATTATCAACCAAGAAGATGGTAGTATACAACTAGTTAATTCTCATACGGCAGTTTCGATACCTTTTTTTTCTTCTCTTGCATAAAAGTCTTTTCCGGAAAATTTAGTTATGGCAGTTTTCATACCTTTTTTTGTTGCGTAAAGTCTTTTTGGAAATTTTAGTTTGATAGCATTTGCACACAAGTCCAAATACACGGGTGCATTACAACATCTTTTTATCTTTTCATTAGATGCAAAACAACATTTTAAAGGCATGGATATTCCTTGGCAAACCGCGTGGACTCGTGGTCACGTTTCACGTCAAGTAGACATTATCGCATTTTTTTATACACGTATATTTATTGGATGCCTGAACTGGTCCTAGGGTTTGTCATCTATTTGCCCTAACTAGCACCGTCGTTTGTCTTACGATCGTTTGATCGGTCCATCTGTGCAGCGCATGGCCTCACCGGCGGCAGCAGACGGCGACGGGCCGGGTCTCCGGCGCAGCGCGAGCGCGAGGCTGGCTCCCAATCCGTCGCCGCTCAGCGGCAACGCCTCCTCCTCTCGGCCGCAGCCGCCGCGCTCCTCCACCACCACGGGGCCCCTTTACCCGCGCCACGCCCAGAAGGCGCCTTCCACCGACACGCCGCCGGCCACGCCTAGGGGCCTCACCAAGCAGCCGTCGTCGGCGTCCTCGTCGTCGCACTACGCGTCGATGTTTTCCCCGAGGAAGCTCATGCAGCGCGCCTCCCGCGTCTTCCGCGGATCCAGCAGGTCCCGCCGCAAGAAGAACGCCGCGGCGGCGGCGGCGGCCGCGGATGGCGGCGACGTGGACAGCCCCAGGTCCGTGGTCAGCAAGGGCTCCGACGCTGAAAGCGTCTTCTCGTTGGACGATCAGATCACCGCCGATGGCGCCGCCACCGCGAAGCAGGAGGAGGAGGAGGTCGTCCCGGAGAAGATCATACACGAGGCGAACCCGTCGCCAACGCCCGTGGTGGAGGCGGAGGAGAAGGAGAAGGAGGAGGAGCGCAAGGACACGCCGGAGAAGGAGGCCTCTGCCGCGGAGGAGGAAGCGGAGCCGAAGAAGGAAGCGGTTCCTCCTGCGCCGGAGGTCGTCATCGACGAGATCGCGGCGGCGAAGGAGGCGGCGGTGAAGGAGAAGGAGCAGCGGGAGCAGGAGATCAAGGCGGAGGTTGTGAAGAGGTTCCAGGGGAGGCGGGTGAGGACGACGTCGATGGAGAAGCGGGAGTTGGCGCGGAGCAACGAGGCGATCGAGGAGGCCAGGACCAAGCTGCTGGAGCTGAGGCAGGGGAACAGGGTGAAGGCGCTCGTCGGCGCCTTCGAGACCGTCATGGACGACAACCAGCGCCGCGCCGCCTCCGGCAAACCGCAGCACAACCTCCGCGTCTGAAGGCTCTGAAGTGCATCTCTCGATCCAATCCATCCATTAATTGAGCGTGCGCGCGTGCTTGAACGCGCCCGCGTTCGCTGCGTGCACCTCTGTTCCTGGTAATCTATATATGTTATCAACCCCAATCTGTCGTCGCCGTACGATCCATAATTTAAGTACACGGTATATCGCTTACGTTTTGCAATGAGGAAGATGATGGAGGAGTTATATATATGTAATAATTAAGGAGGAAGATGGTGTAACATTTACTCAATTATATATATACACGATCGCATCCTTCCCCTTACACTAGCTTTTGTGTATTGGTCCCATGGCAACCTAAGATAACTACTAGTACCGATCGAACTTTGCAGTTTCAAAAGCAAAGTGCTCCCAATCAATAACTCTCCGTGTCGCTCTCTCCGGAAGTGGAAATTAAAGGGGATATGATGCTTACCCCGGGGATCCCACGACTTCCATCCTTTGGATCCATTCAAGCAATTAAAGAAGGACCCTTGAGGTATTTAACCTCGAATGCCCCGTCTGAACCCAACCTTTGCATTAGGGGTGTCAAGCTGGATCTCACCTAAGTGTAAAATTTTGATAAAATTTTGTACTACAAAAATCAAAATGAACTGAAAATGCGATTTAGGTGGCATTCCACTTCACACCTTACTTTGCATCATGAATGGACCCCGCGTGAACTCTTCTCCTCCATGCAATTTTTTTTTATTTTTCGCTGCTGCCTGGCCTCACACCGCCGACCTAGTCACGCATCCGCTTCCCTAGTCGCCGCCCTGGTCATGCGCATCCGCTACCCTAGCGGCCGTCGCCTTGGTCGCCCCGTCGCGGCAAAGCTCCCGCTCCCATCTGCAAACCCTCTCTGGCCGCCACCCTACAGTGGAGCTTGAGACCGTGCCATGATGGTATCTATGGTGAGGTTGGAGTTTGGATGGGGTGCCTCGCCATGGATTATGCTACACACCTAAAATATTTTTCTTGCTACATTATTTGATGTTCTCGAAAGCTATAGTAGAACATACTTTTTGCTACAATCTCTCGGGTGATGTCCTCGGCATAGTAGGGTTTGCTACAATAGCACATATCTATGTGCTACAAACCGTTATGTAATTTTCTATAATAGTGGAAAGTGTTTGCTATGACGTAACCGACGACTCACTAGTGGAAACGAGGCCTTTGGTTGAGCCTGGAAATGGGCTTTAACACCGGTTCTTCTACGAACCGGTGTTAAAGGGGGGGGGGCTGTACCAGCGTGGCCCGTGCAGCAAAAAGGAGCCCCCCCTTTAACACCGGTTCGTGGCTTGAACCGGTGTTAAAGGGGGGGGGCTATATAAGACACCGCAGCCCACACCCCACTCTTCCATTTTTTCACTATCTCATTTTGGAGCCTAGCAAGAGGGTGTGAAGTGTGCTAGTTTGTGTTTTTTTCGTATGCACAAGAGGTGTTCGGTGAAATGCCCGAGAGCTCAAAATAAGTTTTCTCGTTGCTCTTTCCTTCTCGGTCGAGGTCGGCAACTATCCTTTCATGTGTCATTGATGTACTATATATATAAATGGTCATCTCCCTACTATTTTTTGATATATACTATATATTAATGCAGATGAACCGGCAATGGATGTACGGTGACCGCCGCACTTCCGAGTACATTACGGGCCTCCAAAATTTCATCGTTGTGGCTAATGCAAACCGTGGTCACAATGGTTTTATGTGATGTCCGTGTGTTCACTGTCAGAACAAGAAAGACTACTCAAATACCAGAACCATTCACGCCCACCTGCTTCGATCCGGTTTCATGCCTAGCTATAATTGTTGGACCAAGCACGGAGAAAAAGGGGTTGTGATGGAAGACAACGAAGAAGAAGGGATGATGACAACTATCATAATATGTATCCTGAATATGATGATACTACAACAGGGATAGATAATGAAGATCAAGAGGCAGCAGATGGGCCCGCTGATGACGATCTTGGTCGGGCCATTACTGATGCAAAGGAAGAATGTGAAACTGAAAAGGAGAAGGAGAAGCTGGAGCAGATGTGACTGACAGCGCATTTCAAAGTTGTTGGTAAAAATGAAGAATCTTCTTCCAAGAAATAATGAGTTGCCCGACAGTACATACCAAACAAAGAAGGTTGTCTGCCCTCTAGGATTAAACGTGCAGAAGATACATGCCTGCATTAATGACTGCATCCTCTACCGCGGTGAGAAGTACGAGAATTTGGATGCATGCCCGGTATGCACTACACTGCGGTATAAGATCAGACGAGACGATCCTGGCGATGTTGAGGGCGAGGCCCCTAGGAAGAAGGTTCCTGCCAAGGTTATGTGGTATGCTCCTATAATACCACGGTTAAAACGTCTCTTCAGAAATAAAGAGCATGCCAAGTTGTTGCGATGGCACATGGAAGACCGTAAGAAAGACGCGATGTTGAGACACCCCGCTGATGGGTCACAGTGGAGAAAAGTCGAGCGAGAGTACCCGGACTTCGCACGTGACGCAAGGAACTTAAGGTTTGGTCTAAATACAGATGGCATGAATCCTTTTGGTGAGCAGAGCTGCAGTCACAGCACCTGGCCTGTGACTCTATGTATCTATAACCTTCCTCCTTGGTTGTGTATGAAGAGGAAGTTCATTATGATGCCAGTGCTCATCCAAGGCCCGAGGCAACCCGGCAACGACATTGATGTGTACCTAAGGCCATTAGTTGAAGAACTTTTACAGCTGTGGGCCAAACCAGGTGTACGTATGTGGGATGAGCACAAAGGGGAGCCATTTGACCTACGAGCATTGCTTTTCGTAACCATCAATGATTGGCCTGCTCTTAGTAACATTTCAGGGCAGACAAACAAGGGATACAATGCATGCACACACTGTTTAGATGAGACTGAAAGTGTATATTTGGATAAATGTAAGAAGGTTGTGTACCTAGGGTATCGTCGATTTCTTTCGAACCTGCATCCAGTAAGAAAGAAAGGCAAGCATTTCAAACGTCTGGCAGAACCCCGGAGGAAGCCTGTCTTCCGTACCGGTGAGGAGGTATTTGGTATGGTCAAGGACCTAGAAGTAATCTTTGGAAAAGGTCTTGGCAGTCTATCTGTTCCGAATGACGATGCCGGACACGCGCCCATGTGGAAGAAGCAATCTATATTTTGGGACCTACCCTATTGGAAAGTCTTAGAGATCCGCTCTTCAATCGACGTGATGCACGTGACGAAGAATGTTTGCGTGAACCTGCTAGGCTTCCTAGGAGTGTATGGGAAGACAAAAGATACACCGGAAGCACGGCAGGACCAGCAACGTCTGAAAGACCCTGGAGAGCCTATGCATCCTGAGAACGAGAAGGGTAAACGATGCCACTTAACTCCTGCCAGCTACGCTCTTACCAAAGCAGAGAAGGAAATCTTTTTTGAATGCCTGAGCAGTATCAAGGTCCCGTCTGGCTTCTCGTCGAATATAAAGGGAATAATAAATATGGCAGAGAAAAAATTCCAAAACCTGAAGTCTCATGACTGCCACGTGATTATGACACAATTGCTTCCGATTGCATTGAGGGGGCTTCTACCTGAAAATGTTCGAGTACCCATTGTGAAGCTATGTGCATTCCTCAATGCAATATCTCAGAAGGTAATCGATCCAGAAAGCCTACCAGGGTTACAGACAGATGTGGCCCAATGTCTTGTCAGCTTTGAGTTGGTGTTCCCACCATCCTTCTTCAATATTATGACGCATCTCCTGGTTCACCTAGTAGAAGATATTGCCATTCTCGGTCCTGTATTTCTACACAATATGTTCCCCTTTGAGAGGTACATGGCAGTCTTAAAGAAATATGTTCATAACCGTGCTAGGCCAGAAGGAAGCATCTCCAAGGGCTATGTAACAGAGGAGGTCATTGAGTTCTGTGTTGATTTTATTCCTGACCTTAAGGCGATTGGTGTTCCAGAATCACGACATGAGGGGAGACTGCGTGGAAAAGGCACCCTAGGATGTAAAGCAATGATATGTAGGGACGGGCATTCTCTCAATCAAGCACACTACACAGTTTTACAAAGATCTATCTTGGTTGCCCCGTATATCAATGAACACAAGAATTTAATACGCCTCAAACACCCGGGGCAGTCTGATGAATGGATTATAAGTGAACACATGGCGAGTTTTGGCGGCTGGCTGCAAAGACTTCTCACGAATAACACCACTGTTGGGGATCAGCTGTACTTGTTGGCCAGGACACCATCTTCGACTGTATGTACTTTCCAAGGGTACGAGATAAATGGGAATACATTTTACACGATATGCCAAGATAAAAAGAGCACCAACCAAAATAGTGGTGTCCGCTTCGATGCAGGAGAAGACAATGGGCAAAAGACCACGTATTATGGGTTCATAGAGGAGATATGGGAACTTGACTATGGACCTAATTTTAAGGTCCCCTTGTTTCGATGCAAATGGGTCAAGCTAACAGGAGGGGGGTTGAGGTAGACAAGAAGTACGGAATGGCAACGGTGAATCTCAACAATCTTATGAAGGTAGACAAGAACTTATACGAACCATTCGTCTTAGCCAATGATGTGGCTCAGGTTTTCTATGTGAAGGACATGTCTACCAAACCGAAAAAAATAAAAAAATAAGCAAACAGATACATCAAACGATGAGCCAAAGCGTCACATAGTTTTTTCAGGGAAAAGAAACATCGTGGGAGTGGAGGACAAGACAGACATGTCAGAAGATTATAATAAGTTTGATGAAATTCCGCCCTTCAGAGTGAAGACTGACCCAACCATCCTGTTAAACGGTGTTGATACTCCATGGTTACGGCCGACGCGATCATAAGATTGACTATATGTATTAATTGAGCCATTTTTGGCACATATATGTATCTCAACATGGAAATCAATGTCATATTTCTTATGTTAACAGTATATGTATTAAATGAGCCATTTTTCTTCCTTCTATTTCTTCCCTCCATTTTTCTTCCCGCCATTTTTTCCCGCCATTTTTCTTCCCGCCATTTTTTCCCGCCATTTTTCTTCCCGCCAGTTCTTCCCGCCAGTTCTTCCCTCCAGTTCTTCCCGCCAGTTCTTCACTATATATATATGTAGGGTTGGCCTCCATTGTCATTGCACATCTCTAGACTCATATCTGCAACCTCATCACTCTTTCCCATGGCTTCCACCGTAGCACTAACCCCCAGGGAGGCGGAGGCGCTTTTCGCCTCGAACTACCCCTGACCGCCGGGCTACTGTGTCCCCGTCGGCTGGATGCTGAGCGCCGGAGGCGTGCCGGTTCCTCCTGTCCCTCTAGGTGTGGTGCGCCGGATGGCCATCACGAATCACTACTACTTCGAGCTCACGCCGAAGCAGCGGAGGAATCCCAGATGGCATCCCGACTATTTCCCTACTTGGGAAGCCTTCTTCGTGGATCGGCGTGAGAGGGCGCTCGCCAGACACGAGGAGGACGGCCCACCTCCTCCGAACTTCAACGAGGCCGTCCGTCGGCTATGGTGGCGCGATCGGACTCTCCAGAGCGTCATGGCCTATGACACTGCCGCCGACTCTAACCCCCGTCTGCGCTACCCTCAAGTCCAGCCCACGCGTACTCAGCCTTCAAGGTTCAATTATGGCGACCCCGAGGATGACAGCGATGACGGCGGCGGCGAGTACGACGACTACAGTGGTGAGTATTACAGATGTAGGCAAGAGCATGACTGAATCACTCCAACATTCCGAAACAAGTTCGGCCGATTGTTACTTAATCTGGCCATGTATCTTAATTTTCAGTTCTTTTATGTATCTTAATTTTTAGCCGTGCTTTATGTAACTTACTATTAGTTGCATTCTGTATTTTAATTCCAGTTCTATCTCCTTCACAAAATGACCTATCTCATTCGAGGTTTCTTGGCTTTCGGGTCAAATGACCAATGTTATGGCTAGAATCAAGGCATAATTTGTGATAATATGGCCATATTGTGCATACATGTGCATCATGGCATGGCAAACAATGTTGCAAGAGGAAGTTTTCCTTTTTATCGCACCAAAAAGGCATTTTCCATTTTCCGAGCATAAAAAACGGACGGTTTTGTGAAGCAACCACCAAATGGCTAATTCAAAAAACCACCACCACATTTTACAAAAATACTAGACCACCTTATATGGACAATGTACCAACAGGGGGATCTGAAACCTTTCCTTCCACCTATGGTGAAAAAGACAAATTCCTGCCGAATCGGCAGGAAGTGGGTCAGATATGAACTACAGGTACATGATACGATGCTCATGATTTTTTACAAAAATCATTTTTAGGTTCACAATATTCTATTTTATCAAAAATCCAATGCAAGTTGAGCGAGGCTTTGTCAGATTCAAGTGTATACAAAAGATGCGGCATTTAAATATCCAATCAATTCAAAAATGTTAATACAAAATAAAATATGATTTGCTCTAATAAAATAGGGTTAGATTCCTTTTTATATGCTTAATATTTCTTATGTTCAAAGTTTTAGGATTTGACAATTTATTTTTGTTTGAATTGAATAATCAAAATTTATATGTAAGTGTTTTAATCATTTTGAAAATTTTCATCTAAAGTAAATATAAAATGTTTTTACATGAATGGATAGATATTATTTTTCTGAAAATTATGATATATTATTCATATTTTTCTGAGTTGAAATGAATAAGATATGAATTTTCTAAATTCATATCCTATTTTTTGAATTATAAATGCCCCCCACCCCTTTAATGCATGAAATAAATGCCCCCCTTTAACACCGGTTCCAGCCACGAACCGGTGTTAAAGGGGGACGCATTTATTTCGTTTCGCGCGCGCACACCCCCCCCCCCCTTTAACACCGGTTCGTGGCTGGAACCGGTGTTAAAGGAGGGGGAGGGATGCGGGCGCGAAACGAATCCCCCTCCCTTTAACACCGGTTCCAGCCACGGACCGGTGTTAAAGGGGGGGGGGGTTATAACGCGCGCACGTTCCCCTTCCTTCTTCCCCCAGCCAGATCGCGCGCGCAGAGAAAAGCCTTCGTCGTCGCCGCCCTCGTCGACGCCCCCCACCGCGCCAGCACCACCCCGGCCCGGCCGCGCCACCACCCCCGCCACGGGCTCTGCCACCGCCACGAGCTCCGCCGCCACCGCCCCGGCAGCGCTAGCACCACCGCTCCGCCACCACCCCGGCAGCGCCAGCACCACCGCTCCGCCACCACCACCGCCCCTGCCTGCCACCATCGGTTCGTGGCTGTAAATATTTTTTTATGTATTTGTATATATATGTATAGTAAATATTTTTTTTATGTATTTGTATATATTTGTATATGTATAGGGAATATATATTTGTATATAGGGAATATATATTTGTATATAGGGAATATATATTTGTATATTCCCTATATTTGTATATAGGGTATATATGTATAGGGAATATATATTTGTATATTTGTATATAGGGAATATATGTATAGGGAATATATATTTGTATATGTATAGGGAATATATATTTGTATACATTTGTATTATATAGGGAATATATATTTGTATATATAGGAAATATATTTTTGTGTATATGTACGAAATATTTGTATTATATAGGAAATATTTGTGTTGTATAGGGATATATAGGAAATATATTTTTGTGTATATGTAGGAAATATTTGTATTATATAGGAAATATTTGTATTGTATAGGGAATATATATTTGTATATATATAGGAAATATATTTTTGTGTATATGTAGGAAATATTTGTATTATATAGGAAATATTTGTATTATATAGGTGCTCGCGGGAGACCGGACTTTGGGTTAGGGTGGTGGTGATCGCGGGCGACCGGACTTAGGGTTAGGGTGGTGGTGTTCGCGGGCCCCCCTGAGATAGGGTTAGGGAGTTGGTGCTCGCGGGCGATCGGACTTAGGGTTAGGGTGGTGGTGCTGGCGGGCGACCGGACTTAGGGTTAGGGTGGTGGTGCTCGCGGGCGACCAGACTTAGGGTTAGGGTGATGTTTTTTGCGGGCAACCAAACTTAGGGTTAGGGTGGTGGTGCTCGCGGGGGACCGGACTTATGGTTAGGGTGGTGGTGCTCGCAGGCCCCCGGACTTAGGGTTAGGGTGGTGGTCCTCGTGGGCCCCCGCATTTAGGGTTAGGGTGGTGGTGCTCGTGGCCCCCCTAGAGATAGGGTTAGGGTGGTGGTGCTCGCGGGGGACCGGACTTATGGTTAGGGTGGTGGTGCTCGCAGGCCCCCGGACTTAGGGTTAGGGTGGTGGTCCTCGTGGGCCCCCGCATTTAGGGTTAGGGGGGTGGTGCTCGCGCCCCCCCTAGAGATAGGGTTAGGGTGGTGGTGCTCGCGGGCGACCAGACTTAGGGTTAGGGTGATGGTGTTTGCGGGCAACCAAACTTAGGGTTAGGGTGGTGGTGCTCGCGGGGGACCGGACTTATGGTTAGGGTGGTGGTGCTCGCAGGCCCCCGGACTTAGGGTTAGGGTGGTGGTCCTCGTGGGCCCCCGCATTTAGGGTTAGGGTGGTGGTGCTCGCGGCCCCCCTAGAGATAGGGTTAGGGTGGTGGTGCTCGCGGGGGACCGGACTTATGGTTAGGGTGGTGGTGCTCGCAGGCCCCCGGACTTAGGGTTAGGGTGGTGGTCCTCGTGGGCCCCCGCATTTAGGGTTAGGGTGGTGGTGCTCGCGCCCCCCTAGAGATAGGGTTAGGGTGGTGGTGCTCGCGGCCCCCCGCATTTATATGTGTATTTTTGTATGAATAATATGTATATTTGTGTATGAATCCAAGTCCACTTGAATGTTTACTCTCTTACTCTAGATAATATTATTGTTTTAGAAACTATGG